>JBBPBT010001116.1:4816334-4834449 GCA_037974875.1 Cicer bijugum
AAAAAGACATACGACCTTAGAGTTTCTCAATGAGTAACAAAAAAGAAAAGAAATGGTTTCTACAATATCATCTCTTGATTAGTTGATTATATAAAACATCCAATTATTCCATTTTTGAAAATAACGATATTTATTACGGGAAGGAAATTTCCACCACTCATTACTCAGTTACCGTAACATCAGAACCAAAAAAAGTAGCGCGTAAAAGATGAACCATTTTCGCGCCATTCTTCTCACTAAGAAAACGGCGCGCATCTTTCACCATTTATAAACAAACTCACAAGACACAACCCCTTCCCACTTACTTTATTTTAACATCACTCTCACTCTCACTCTCACTGTCACTGTCGACTCTTAATCTAAATATTTCTTAGTTTTTTTTTTCCATTTTAAATTATTTTCTGATATTTCTCTATTCATGGAGAACGACAACGGCGTTTTTGTAAACGGCAATAAATTCCTTGTCGCACAGCCTCTCACTGTGGTACGTGCCCTAACCAGCACTGGTGGTGCTCGCGTTATAGCAACGCCGCCTAATCGGAACCCTAACTCAGACGATTCCGACGTATTGAAAACTCCGATGGTAAAAGTGAAAGACGAGCCTCAAGAAGAAGAAGAAGAAGTGAAAACCGTTTCCGTTGGTTGTCCATCCGAAGCAGTTACCGATGTGCTGCATTCAATGCACTCGCTCGACGATTCTCTCAAATCAACGAACACGAAAGTTACGTCGGTAGATGAATATTTGAAATCGATGGAAGATAAATCAACGGTTCAAATGACGGAAGCTAGAGCCGCTGTTAAGGTTGAATCGGTAGATGAATCGCTCAAACCAATGGAAGTTGAACCGAGGATTCGATCGATGGAAGAAATTAACAATGTCGATTGTGAGACGCATGGATCAATTAAGGTTGAACCGGTTCAAGAAACAACAACAGTTCAAGCGAAAGAAGGTCCTGACAATCAAACGGTTAGCAATGAAGTGGATGTGTTGAAGGTAGTGAATAAGGAGAAACAATCTGTTAGCGATGATGTGCAGGTGTTGAAAGTGGTGAAGAAAAAACCAGTGGAAGAGAAGAAGATTCCAATACCGAACCTCGAGGACGGTGAGTTTCCTGTAGAACCTGGGTGGTCATTGCTGGGAAGGAAGATTGAGGTTGCAACTTCAACTGCTAGGGGATTGAGGAGAGTGGTGGACAATGAGATTGTTCATTTCATTTTCCCTAATCCACATACCTCTTCCAAGTTCCAATGGATCGTTCGTGTTGAAACCAAACGTTCTGGAGTGGTACTAATTTATTAATCATATCATAGTATATGTGGGTGTGTGTGTTTGTGTGTGTGTATATATATATATATATGCAATGTGAGTTTGTTTTGGTGTTTTTGTTGGAAGGAAATAAATTTGATGTATTTTTGTTATTTGGCTGTGTTTAAAATTTTCAGGTTGGGAGGCTGCCAATGGAATGGGCAAAAGCTGTCATTCCTTTAGTGCAATCTGGAAATGTTAAGGTTCGAGGTCGATGCATTGCTACACCAAATAAGCTGGAAATGATGCAAGATATAATGTTGTTAGTGAGGTATAACTATTAAGTAACTTTCTAGTTCCTTTTGTTAGTTTAGTTGAGATGATATTAATGACAGATTTCCCTTTTATTTGTTTTTTGTTCTTGTGCTCACTTGGGGTATTTCATTTATGTTGTTAGTGAGGTTTAAATTATAAGTAAATTTCTAGTTTCTCATGCTAGTTTAGTTGAGATAATATTGATGACAGATTTCTCTTTTATTTGTTTTTTGTTCCTGTGTTTATTTGGGTATTTTATTTGAATTTGGGTTGTGTAGATGTTGTTTTTATTAGTGGATGAACCTAATTGATCCTTTTTTTGGGCAGTTTTTATGTTCATCACTCGGTATTCTCTGAGTGTGTTGATACCTCTTGGAAGCTAGAGGCTTGTGGTACCATTAATTCTACTGCTTATCCACTTCTTACACTGTTAAATATGCTAGAGATTGTGCCACATAGGAAGGTAATAAATCTCTGTTTTTTCAAATTGTTTTGTTTGTTTGTTAATAGACAATTGTAATTGGTTGTTGTTATTTGTAACTAGGCTGATTTCACCCCTGAGGAAATGAAAGCTCGGAAGCGGATACTTAAAGTATGTGCGACTAACTTCATCCTTTCCCCTTTTAATATATTTTAGCTTTCATAGTGTTGCTGTTTAATATGGTGTATTGAATGTCATTTATTATAAATGTTGCATGATTCTTTATTAAGTAACTTCTGCATGCTAGAGGCCTAATTTTGCTGTTCATGTTTCCAGCTTGATTCGGATGAAGCTTCAGCATTGCATGTTACTAAGCGAAGAAAAGGTGTCAGTGAGCCGCTTCCAGAGCCAAATGAGAATGAACAAGCTCTTTCAGAATCAGCTTTGAACAAACTTGTTGGAGCAGCAGAAGTCTTTGACCTGGAGGTATATAAATTGTATTCTAATTTAAACTGTTCGACTTCAATGTCTCTCTCATGTCACCAACCTTTTTATGTCTTATAACTTTAGGAGATGGAAGCACCAAGCACCTTGATGTGTTGTCTGAAGCCTTACCAGAGTCAAGCACTGTATTGGATGACAGAAATTGAGAAGGGAGGTGATGATGCAAATGCCGAGAGAAACCTACATCCTTGCTGGTCAGCATACAATGTATGCAATGGGTAAGCACTAATAGAAAATGGTTGCTCAAGAAAATTGAAGTCTTTTTTTTTCTTCCAAAATCAGTATATAACTTAACCTGCAATGCTGTTTTGCAGAAAGACAATTTATGTTAACATATTTACCGGGCAAGCAGCAAAGAAATTTCCACAAGCCACACAGATGGCAAGAGGAGGAGTGAGTTTGTTTCCGGCTGTTGATTTTTAAACTCTTTCATGTTAACATTCAATATAAACAGTTTAACTTTTTTCAATTGTAGATTCTGGCGGATGCAATGGGACTTGGAAAGACTGTTATGACAATTGCTCTGATTCTCAGTAATCCAGGCAGGGTGAATGACAATATTTTCACAAATAAGAGGAGGAATGGTGACTCATCGTATAAAGTAGAGGGTGGCACTCTGATTGTTTGTCCTATGGCTTTATTGGGTCAGTGGAAGGTGAGATTTCTCTGTAACTAAGCCAAATTAAAAAAAATGTGATCCTTCGTTTGTAAGTCTCAATTAATATTTTGTACTTGAAAGGTAATTCACAACTATTTAAATTCTCCAGGATGAGCTTGAAACACATTCAAAATCAGGCAGCATATCCATATTTGTACATTATGGTGGGGGTAGAACCACAAACCCCGATTTGTTGTCAGAGTATGATGTTGTCTTGACAACATATGGTGTCTTATCAGCTTCATATAAAAGTGTAAGGAAATGTTTCTCTGTATTTATTTACATCAATTTACACTGCGAAGCTTCTTACATTGGGTTCCTTTGCCTTGAAACCAGGAGGGAGAGAATAGCATCTACCACAGGGTCCAATGGTTCAGAGTGGTGCTAGACGAAGCTCATCATATAAAAGCCCATAAAAGTCAGGTTGCCCAGGCTGCTATTACTTTGTCATCACAATGCCGCTGGTGTCTTACAGGAACGCCACTTCAGGTTAATTATAAGGAAACATTATGCGTGAATTTTATCATAATTGCAAGGAGAAAAGTACTCCCCTAACAAATGAAATTTCTGTCTTTCTCAATCATCTGAAAATGTTTATTTTGTTAGCATTTCAGTACTAATTAGTTTATTACTAACTCTCTAAAATCTTGGTGCTCTCTATTGCAGAATAGCTTGGAAGATCTATATAGCCTCTTGAGTTTTTTGCGGGTTGAACCTTGGTGCAACTGGCAGTGGTATGTCAAATATGATGCTAACTTATAACTGACGCAAATTTGATCAATGTTTTAAAAAATGATTTTATTTGAAGACCAGTACTTATTTTCATAATTGTATGTGTTCATTTTTTAATTTGTTTCTGTTAGGTGGACTAAGTTGATTCAAAAGCCTTATGAGCATGGTGATCAAAGAGCCCTGAAATTGGTCAAGGGAGTTTTGAGGACATTGATGTTAAGAAGAACGAAGGAAACAAAGGATAATGAAGGAAGGTAGTCATTCTCACTTCACGTGAACTGTATCTTTTTTTACAATATACATGTGTGGATCTATTTATTTATCATGATACATCAACCATGTTATGTTTTTTCAGGCCTATACTTGTGCTGCCACCAACTGATATTCAATTGATTGAGTGTGAACAGTCAGAATCTGAACGGGACTTCTACGATGCACTCTTCTTGAGATCTAAAGTAAGTTGTGTCATAGCTTGCAATCAGTAAAATATTTGATAAGCAATTTGTTTCACTTGTTATTTTTCATATAGGCAGTAATTTTGGAAACAGTATTGTCTTCAGACACAACTTTGCTAGAAACTGGTTCTCTCCTTTAACATTGGGTGTCTAGTTGTGTAATTTATTTTGTTATGGATCTAAACTGTTTCATTCCATTCAAACAGGTCCAATTTGAGCAGTATGTTGCACAAGGAAAGGTTCTTAACCACTATGCAAATATCCTTGACCTACTAATGCAGTTGAGGCGGTGCTGTAACCATCCACTTTTAGTCATGTGGTGGGTGTGGCAAACACATTAAATTTTTCTTCCCACTCCCAATTTTTTCTACCAATAATAGTAATTAAAATTTGCCATGTGTGCAGTGGAAGTGTTCCTGAGAAATATGCAGACTTGAGCAGACTTGCAAGAAAATTCCTAGAGTCACATACTGAATCATTCAATATTTGCCATGAAAGTGATTCACAGCAAAATGCAAAAATGAACAAACTTGCTAGTAGATTCCTGCAAAATTCTGATGCTTCACACTCTGTCCAATCTCGGGAGTACATTGATGAGGTTCTGGGGCATATTCAAAAGGGTGAAACTGTAGAATGCTCTATATGTATGGAATCACCAGATGATCCTGTTTTGACACCATGTGCACATCAGTTTTGTAGAGAATGCCTATTCAATTGCTGGGGGACCTCAATGGGTGGTAAGTGTCCAATCTGTCGTCAATCACTCAAGAAAAGTGATCTTGTTGTACTTCAATCTGAAAGCCCATTTGAGGTTGATATTGAGAACAATTTGACGGAGTCTTCAAAGGTTTCAAGGCTGTTTGATTTCTTAGAGCATATTCAGAAAACGTCAGATGAAAAAAGTATTGTCTTTAGTCAATGGACTTCATTTTTTGATCTGTTGGAGAATCCATTGAAGAAGAGAGGGATAGGATTCTTAAGATTTGATGGAAAATTGACTCAGAAGCAGAGAGAGAAAATTCTGAAAGAATTTAACGACACAAGAGAGAATAGGGTAAGTAAAATCAAATTATAATGTAATAATTTTCAATAAATTTTATCCCCACCTGAGTCACTGATTTTTTTTCCTCATTGTTTTGTTTTAGGTTTTATTGATGTCATTAAAAGCTGGTGGTGTTGGCTTGAACTTGACTGCAGCCTCAAATGTTTTTCTTATGGTATGCTATGCCCATCTACCCTCAACTTGTAGCTGTCATGTGGAAATACAATTTTCTGAGTTTGTTAATTCTTTTATGTAATGAAAATGTAGGATCCATGGTGGAATCCTGCAGTTGAGGAGCAAGCAATAATGAGGATTCATCGGATTGGGCAAAAGAGAAGGGTTACCGTAAGAAGATTTATCGTTAAGGTTAGCTAATTCATTTTCCCTAGAACTGTTGGCACATGCAATAATCCAATTCATCTATTAGTCAAATGTTTAAACTTGGAATATTCAACGTGATCACTTAGTACTAGTTCACATTACTACTAATTCACATAATTTAATACTAGTTTTCATATCAAACAACATTGGTGGCCCTGACCCCGTTGATTATTTATCCATGCAGCTTATCTTGACTTTGCAACAAAAGTTCTAATGTGCATTTTTAATATTTTGTATTTGATATTTCTCTTTAGTTTGTTGGATATGCAAATCATTTTTCTCACATTGATCACGTTTTTTCCTTAAGCAATCTCCCGTATCCTTTTTTGGGGTCACACGTACTCAAACTTTTTCAACTACTACTGTGTTACTGTCTTCCCCCTATTTTTGTAACTAATCGAAAGAGTCGTGTGTATTATGAATAGGGCACAGTGGAAGATCGGTTGCAACAAGTGCAAGCAAAGAAACAGAGGATGATATCCGGTGCCCTCACAGATGATGAGGTTCGGACTTCAAGGATTCAAGACCTCAAAATGCTATTCTCATAGGATCATTTATCGGGAATCTGACCTCTCATTTAGTCTTTGTATTTATTAGATTGGAAGTCTTATTTTATTTAGTCCTTTAGATCTACAATGAAGCTCACATTGTATAGGGGGTAGTGCTCTACTTAATCACTTCGTTATCTTTTGCGTACAATTTTAATGTTATGGAGAAAGTCCAAACTATGGGAAAAAACAAAGTTGTTTTGTTTTGTAAATTTGGCGGCACTAGCGGTTAAAGTAAACGCGGCTACTTTTGCCTGGTTTTGTAAATGGAGCCCATTGTTTTTTGGTTTATATTATTATGAGAGAACACGTTTATTTCCTTTATTTAAAAATATGTTACACTTTTTAATTGTATAAATTATTAAAATTACTTTTATAATCTCTAATCTATTATTGACTTAGTTTCTTAGAAGTTCATTTTCTTTGGTTAAACGAGTTTTGTTTAATCACTTGTAAGTGTATTTATGAGAAAACATTAGTATTAATTTTTTAAAATATTTAATATTAATAATTATTAATTTTATTAGAAAAAAAAATTGAACTCAATCACTTTGTCCTCTAACTTTCTTAAACTATCAAGTCACCTATAAATTCTAAAAAATTATTTTTTATATCCTCAAATTTTCTCAAGTCTTTTTGAGAACATTAAATTGAAAGTGAGGGAAGAACATTCTCAATTCAATTGATCGAAATTATGAAATGGGAGTGTTGAATGGTATTAGTTGAGAGTGTTGAATTGTGTTTCAATTTCTATGGTATAAGAGTTATTTAGACATTTATGATTGGGGTGTTCCAATTTCTATGGTATAAGAGTTATTTAGACATTTATGATTGGGGTTATGTCGGTTTTCATTTTGTGATTGTTTATTGGTATAGAAATATTATATAAAAATACAAATAATAAATTAAATTGAAAAAGAATTTCAAAATTAATTTTTAAAAAATATATGAAATTTTAACGAAATAATTGTCATCTTTTATATATATATATATATATATATAAAAGATGATAATTTGAGGTCCATATCACTTGTCGCACGTGGGGATGACTACCTCATTCTCATTAACTCATCTATATTGGGTGTAACACCTCGTTTTTCAAAGTGAGGGTGTATTTTTTTTTTTCAAAAGAAATTAAAATAAAATAGAGAAATAAATAGGGTGACACCTTTGGATAAATAATTAAGTCATTATAATTTACAAGCAGCGGAAAAAGTTCTCAAAATATGAATTCAAAATATTTACATAACAAAAGTGGTACAGTCTTCCAGTTTAAAAATAAAAGCAACCCAAAAGAAAGACATTTGTTCCCTCTGTGTCAACCTAGTCTAATCATTTTACAAAACAACTAAACACCCTGAGTGATCTCCACGCGCCCCGTGAGATCCTCCTAACGTAACTCCAATCAAGCATTCCCATCTACATTCCCATCCGTAGGGTACGAACCGGTAGGATCATCCTGGCTCTCATCTGAGGGCAAAGCCCATATTTTCACAATAGTTGTAAAGGGTCACCAACCGAAATTAACAGATAACACATAACATTTAAGTTTTTAAATGCACAAAATATCCTCTCAGCTAAGCATGCACCTTAAAAGGATTTTCCATATGCTAAAAGTTCATATAATGCTTGCCAAATGTAAATGAAATCAAATAAAGTTCTCAATCCATCAAGTAATACATAACTGACCAAAACATTGATAAATCAATTGAGCAATCAATTATCTAACTTAAAATAAGATTTTCCACTGAGCCAATCGATTGGGCAAATCGATTTCCTGAAAGTTTTTAGTGAAAATTGAACTTTGGACTTGCATCAATCGATTTCGAGAAAGACTGAGCCCCTGTATTGGCCAATCGATTGGGCAAATCGATTTCGTGGAAGACAGAGCCCCTGTAATGAATCCAATCAATTTGGCAAATCGATTTTCTTAAATGGTTTTGAAAAACATATTACAAAATCGATTTCGTGAAAGACAGGACCCCTGTAACTCATCAAATCGATTGGGTAAATCGATTTCCCTGTGTATTCTTTCAAAAATTCATAAACTAACTCAATCACATTCATACATAATCCCAAATCTTAACACTTAGCACTGATAACGCAATCGCTACAACATCATGAGTTTCGAAATAGTATTGCAATCAAACATGCTATCACCAAATTCCAAAACATAACACTTAACACTTATAACACAATTACTACAACATCATGAGTTTCGAAATGGTATTGCAATCAAACATGTTATCACCAAATTCCAAAACATAACACTTAACACTTATAACACAATTACTACAACATCATGAGTTTCGAAAATGGTATTGCAATCAAACATGTTATCACCAAATTCCAAAACATAACACTTAACACTTATAACACAATACCCACACGGACAAAATGAACCAACAATTCACAATTTACCAGGGTGTAGTCTCTCACCAACAAACACATGTGTAGTCTCTCACGGACAAACACAATTCACGAGGACGTAGTCTCTCACGGACAAACCCCTGTGCAGTCTCTCACGGACAAACACAATTTACCAGGGTGTAGTCTCTCACGGACAAACACATGTGCAGTCTCTCACGGACAAACACAATTCACCAAGAAACGTAAGTCGTAAACGTACCACATATCACGGGTCAGTACTGTTTACCGAGGTGCCACCTATCACGGATCAGCACAATTTACCAAAGTGAAATGCATGAGCATACACTGACTCCATCTACAACGATCGTTAAGTAAATGCAGATATTAAAAGATTCCTCATTTTTAATACTCATTTACTTAACTGATTTTCACACCAAACATTAAGCAACAAACATATTAAGAGATTCCTCATTCTTAATATACTTTTGACTTAAACGATTTCCACAACAAAACATTCAGTAAACAAGACATTAAGAGATTCCCCATTCTTAATACTCATTTAACTGAAACGATTTTCAAAAACAAACATTAAGTAAACGAGACATTAAGAGATTCCCCATTCTTAACTCTCATTTAACTTAAACGATTTTCCAAAACAAACATTAAGTAACCAAGACATTAAGAGATTCTCCATTCTTAACGCCCAATTAACTTAAACGATTTTCAAAACAACATTAAGTAACCAAGACATTAAGAGATTCCCCATTCTTAATGCCTAGTTAACTTAACGATTTTCAAAACAACATTAAGTAACCGAGACATTAAGAGATTCTCCATTCTTAAGGCCTAGTTAACTTAAACGATTTTCAAAACAACATTAAGTAACCGAGACATTAAGAGATTCCTCATTCTTAACGCTCAGTTAACTTAAATGATTTTCAAAACAACATTAAGTAACCGAGACATTAAGAGATTCCCCATTCTTAACGCCCAGTTAACTTAAACGATTTTCAAACAAACAAACACACATTAAGTAAACAAGACATTAAGAGATTCCCCATTCTTAATACTTATTTAACTTAATGGTTTTCAAATCCCACACAAAACAAACTCAAACATATTCACAAATATATTACACAATTCACGCCAAAACACAACAATTCATTTCTCCACAAAATCATTTTTACGACGACATTAAGTAAACGCAGATATTAAGAGATTCCCCATTCTTAATACTCATTTAACCTAACGATTTTCACAACAAACATTAAGCAAACATAAATATTAAGAGATTCCCCATTCTTAATACTCTTTTAACTTAAACGATTTTCACAACAAGCGTTAAGCAAACAAGACATTAAGAGATTCCCCATTCTTAATGCCCAGTTAACTTAAACGATTTTTCACAAACACACATTAAGTAAACAAGACATTAAGAGATTCCCCATTCTTAATTCTCGTTTAACTTAATGGTTTTCAAATTCCACACAAAAACAACTCAAACATACTTTCACATTCAATCCATAATTCTCACCAAAACACATCAAATCATTTTTCCACACAAAACACATCTCAAATTCTATAATTATCAATTATTAACACTTCGAATACGACGACACAAATCAACACAATCCACCACTCAAACACAACAAATTTAATTTACTCAAAATCATACATAAATGGGGTACATTCATTTTTCGTGAAACATTCATGAATATCACCAAAACCCCCACATTAGATTTTCACCCATAAAGCATTAATTCGTTTTTTTCCCCAAATCAACGCTTCAACCCTAACAAATTCTTTTCCACACAACCACAAGTAAGTCCCTAAATGCAAACTAAAAGTTTGGAAGGAGCCCTTACCTTCACGTTAGTTGTAACGTGCGTTTACAGCACCGCGAGCAAATCCGGTAAAATCTCCGCTCGCAACGCCGCTTCCAAAGTTGGTCCCCTAGCACCGTAGCGTGGTAGTGAGCAACTTTCTCTTCTATCTCTTCACGAAACGAAGCTGAGATCTAGATAAAACGGGGAGGTTTGTGTTTGAATCCCTAATACCATTTTTCTTCGTTTTCAAATCAAAGAGGAAGAGTGAAGTTGAGAAACTCTTGTCCTATCACCCACCAAGCCTTGGGTCTCTATTTTTGAACAAAAGGAAGCTGCGAAAAACGAAAATGGAGGAAGCAGAGAGAAGGGGTTTTCATGCAACAGAGGAAGAAGGAGGAAGAATGTTTTCTATTTTCTTTTAGTTTTCCTTTCTTCCTTTTTCCTTCCTTTCTATTTCTTTATATCCTTTTCTTTCTATCCTCGTTTTCCTTTCTATCTCCTTTCTTTTTCCCTCCACACAAACATATATATATATATATATATATATATATATACTAATATAATATAATTAAAACAAAACCAACAATTATCTAGCAACTCTTACCCCCATCATTTCATGCCCCTCTTAGTCTAATTTAATAAAAATATCTACTCTCGTCGCAACTCAATTGTCCGGTACAATTTGCAGCAACCCGAGATATTTTTAACAAAATTGCCCGGTATTAAATCCTTCGTAACGGAAGTAAATTATTTCCCGACAAATAATTTTAATCGAATTTCCAAAAATATATTTTTGGCATTTAACTCACTCAATACCAAAAACTAGGCTAAGAGTCTAAGAAATTCTACACAAAATACCCTAAAATTGTATAACTTAGGATTTAAAACTACGGGTCTTACACCGTGCATGTTGAGCTATAAGACGTGCATTTTGTGTCACTTGTTTGTATGAGTGTTATGGGTCAGGAGACATTTCTCTCGAGGATCATAACCTCCACTCAAGCAGTAGCTTATCACAATTAATCAAAGTTGAGCTGAACGTGACCTAAATGGTTGAGCTCAGCTAGGTTGGACGTGAATGATTAAGTTGAGTTTGGTTGGGCTTGAACAATTGAGCTAGACTTGGTTGAACCTAAACGGTTGAGCTAAGCTTGATTGGACCTAAACGATTGAGCTGGACTTGGATGAACCTGAACTTTTGATTTGAGCTAAGTTGGAACTGAACGATTAAGTTGATTTTGGTTGGATCTGAACGATTGAGATGAGCTTGGTTATTGTGGAATGGAAAAAGCCATGTGGTAGGATCATCTATATCATTGACTTCTTTTTGAAAGGAAATTTCTTTGGTCCTTTTTTGTTTGATGGACATTCAGTTTTATAACGTCCTTGTTTGTTGCATCTAAAGTAAGTGATTTTGCTTTTATCAATCTCAATCTTGAAGTCTTTTTTGTCTGGAGAATCCTTTTGGATTTGATCTCTTCTCCTCATCATTCTTTGTATTTTCCTTGTGACAAGAGCAATCTCTTCATCAACTTCTTCTTGACTATCTTCTGGATCACTTTTCTCATTTGTTTGTTGACTGTTTGGTGAATTTTGAGATGCTTTTAAGGCTATTACTTTACTTTTCTTTACAGGCTTATCTTCAAGTAATAATACTTCGTGTGCTGTTAGAGTTCCTATAAGTTCTTCTAGGCCCAGTACTTCTAGATTCTTTGCTTGACTTATAGCTGTCACCATTGGTCTCCATATGATTGGAAGACATCTCATGATTTTTCTTACCCTATCTTGTACTGAATAAGCTTTGCCAAGGGATCGCATTTCGTTCACTATAGTTGTGAACCTTGAATACATTTCATCTACTGTTTTTCCTTCATTCATTTCAAATAATTCGAACTTTCGGATACCAATGTCAATTCTTATTTCCTTAACATGACTCATTCCCTCATGATGAGTTCTCAATATGTCCTATACCTTCTTGGTCGTATCACATTCATCTACTTTTTCACTTTCTTCCCTACTTAAAGTACATGATAGAAACAGTTGAGCTTTTGAGTTTAAGAGTACCTTGGATTTTTCATCTGCTGTCCAGTCTGTTTCTTTCTTTTCAGCTGATGTTGGATCGTTTTGATCTATTCTTGGTATAAATTCTCCATCTGTGATGATTCTCCACATACCCGTATCTTGTGATTTTTGAAACAACTGCATTTTGCCTTTCGAGAAGTGATAATCTGAGCCATCAAAGTATGGTAGTCTATTTGAAGACCCTCCTTCAGCTATGTATTTAGCTTTTGACACTTTTCTTCCTGAATCTTTTGCTCTAACACTTTTTAGGTGTTTAAATCTTATAGACTAGCTCTGATGCCAATTGAAGTAGAAATATCAATTATAAGGAAGGGAAGTTTGAATTATAATTGTCCCTTTTTTAAAAACATTCTGTTTTAAAAATAAGATCTCAATCCAAGATTGATCTTTGCAGTGATGAAGATCGATATTGGTTTTGTAGAGGATAAATCTTGGTTTTCTTTTAAAAAACAGTAAGATCAATTTTATCGAAATATGATTATTTGAAAATAAACAAGGATAGAGATAGAAAGATTGCACAGGTGTTTTATCTTGGTTCACCCAAACATGGGTTACGTCCAGTCCTCACAAGAGTGAGATTTTCCACTATGTGCTCAAAGGCAAGATTGTTCTTGTTGATCACACTTTTTTCATAGATCAATCTTTGATCATTACACAATTCCTACCCTTCTACCTAGAAAGGATTTCTTCAGTTCTACCTTACTGTTTTGGAAAGGTTTTAACAGGTTACCTTTCAAAAAGTGAAAGGATTTTTGCAATTTACTCAAGATTTGACAAAACAAAACAAATATATTATGAGTTACAAAGTGATGGATTTGAGACTATTTAGAATCTGGATATTTACTCAACTCTTGTTTGAGAAATATATTATGTAAATAGACCTCAGTTGTAAATGATTACAACACAAAGATTAAAACAAAACAACAAACTATAAGAAAGATATTGAGACACTTTGAGTATGATTGAAATGATTGATCTTTTGCTTGGTGCTAATTGTTGTGTTTTGTTCTTCATCTTGCAGTTATATTTATAGACTTCAAGAAGGCTTGAGACAGTTCATATGGCCATTGGAGAGCCAGCTGTCATGAAAGAGTTGTTGAATAAAGTTTTTAATAAAGCAAGAGTAATCTCAGTTGCATCCAAGATCGATCCAGGATTGATCTTCGATATGTTTGTGATGAACTAACTTGTACTTTGTGATTGTGTCAGTTTGTCTGATTTGAGTACATGCTTTTCAGTCATGTGTGTAGGCTTAGAAGGGTTCAAATCAGTAGTGTACTTTACTACTAGTAGCCTTGTACTTGCACTTGCCTCTTTTGAAGAATGATCTTGTATTATGCCTTTATTGAAGCATGTCTTTTGATTCTTCAAATTCTAGAACAAATGTGACTTAGATTGATCCTTTGTTGATTCTATATGAGAATATAAGATGAATATTGTTTCCAGGATTGATCTTTTTACAAGGAAACTAATTATCTTTGCTTATGCCATAAACAAAGATCGTTCTTCGTTTTCCAGAACTATTTCCTTTGATCTGATTTGTGATGTTTGATTTCTATCTTGTTTTAACAACTCAAATGCACATGTTAAAAACCAAAACACTTAGAATCATAATTAATAATCTCTAATTAATCTTTTGTTTTATTATCATCAAAACATTTAATTGAGATTTTGTCTTAACACTGACAATCTTTGCCAAACTATGCAACAACAATCTTAGGATATACTTAACGCTATGCAACTAGTCTGTACTATTAAAGTGTTGATACAAAAGTTACGAGGTGATTGTTGATAAGATTTGTTGAGGGATGTGATATTATTTTGTGAAGAACATGACGTTGATGTTCCTGATGTTAGGGCCACTTATATATCATGTCACGGACGATCTCAGTATCACAAATATCATATAAAAATAGAAAATCATTTTAGAGTGAACATATTTATAGTTAATGTAAATAAACAATTGCTAGAATTAAACAACATAGTTAGTGAACCAAGAATTGAGCTTTTACATTAATCTTTGCTTTAGTTCCTTAGGATGCCTATAAAGCTTTTAACATTGATGATAGATGCGCCCTTACGGAAACTTTTTTATCCTTTTGATTTTAGTGAACATCAAAAGATTAGTTTAAGGTTTCAACTTCAATATTTTATTATAGATGCTCCTATCTATCCAACTTTAAAGAACTTATGCACTATTTATGAATTCTATCAATCTTGGGCAAAAATATAAAAGTTTGATACATACTTGCTTGACCATTTAATTTGTCATGTCTTAATTCTTTTAGTTTCTACAACTGCAACAGAAAAATCATTTTTTAATAATGAAGATCATCAAAGCAAAAATACGTAATAAAATAGAAGATAAATTTCTGCCAAATAATTTAGTCATTAATATTGAAAAGAAAATAACTAATAGCTTTGATTCTGATTCAATTATTGACGAGCTCAAGGATTTGAAGGAAAGAAGAACACTACTTTAAGTGGATATATTTAGACTGGATTATGTCCTTTCTATTTTAGGATTTAGCATTTCTTCATATTGGATACAACTAATCATTTTTGTCATCTCCTTTATATTATATATTTATTATCAATGGATTTGTTTATCTTCTATCCATGCTTTTTTTCTTCAAAGGTTTTTCCACATTAATTATATGTATCATTTCTTCTTGTTGTACTTATATTTTGACCTCCTTCATGTTAATTTGGCAAGCTCGATCACTACACATGTGTACGGTATTTCTATGATTTATATGATACATGTAAGGACAAATAGTCAATCAATGAATTATTTACTATGCATGTTTATGAAGAAAAAAGACTTATGACAGAGCAAGGTGAGACTGCATTGCTGATGATCATTTGTAAGAAGAACAAAAACATCAAAATTGATAAGTCTCAAGCAAATCAAAATGGGAAATACAAAATACCACATCAAGGTGATAATATCAAGAAGGATGCAAAATGTTTTATTTTGTAAAAAAGGAGATCACATGAAAAAAACAAAGTTCCAAGTTCCAAGAATGGCTTGAGAAGAAATATAATTTATTTTCATTTTTTATTTATTATGAATCTAATACCACACATATTAATATAAACATTTAGTCGTTTGATTATGGATCAACAATCCATATAACCAATTCCTTGTAAGGCTTGCAAAACCTAAGAAAGTTAGTCAGATGTTAGAAATTGTCCTATCAAACATCAGGATAGGCTCACATGTGAATACTATTGGAACTTGTTGTTTAATTTTGAATAACGTTTTTATATAAAAATAAATATTAGAAAAGACATTTATTTATCAAATTTTTATTTGATTTCGTTTTCTATTTTAGAAAAGATATCTGTTTCATTCTAAAAACACATCTTATCAATTATTTTATAATTTTGAATGTGTTTGAAATGATATAATGTATGATGATCTTTACTGTATTAATTTACAAAAAAATTCCATTCAGGGCCCTCTCAATATTTTTGGAGGCTCTGTTCGAGTCTAAAAACTAGGCTATTAAAATTACAAAACTCTAACATCAAGATTTAAGATTCTAACACTTGATGATGAGTGGTGGTTCCTGGTAGACTACATTCGGTGTCAGAATATTCATAGTGGTGGAAAATTGAGTATTTATTCTAGACATAAGATACAAATATAAAATTTAAAGTGTTCATTGTACAAAATTAAGATATCAATGCAATTTTTCAAAGGTTAAGGTATACTATAATTTTATTTTTTTATGGCATTTCCTAACTGGACCCTTTGCCAATTTTTTGATTGCACAGGTTGATAGTCGGTCCTGACCCCACTCATAGTTTTATGCATGTTCAAACTGGACTTAAGCAATATAATATAAACTAGAATTCATATATGTTATTACATCGGAGACTATGATATATTTCCATAGAGAGGATTTAAAAATTGATAAAAGATAGGACACTCAATACTCTTGATTTTGCTGACTTTGAAAATTATTTTGACTCCATCAAGGGAAAACATACCAGCAAGTCTAAAAAATGGATTATTAGGATTTCAAATCTAATAAAAATAATTCATACAAACATATGTTGTCAAGACATGGATGTGCATGGTCATAAATACTTTATCACTTTTATAGATGATTGCCACAATATTTGAATGTTTATTTGCTTTATAATAAAAATGATACATTGGACGTCTTCAAAGTCTTTAAGGCTAAAGTTGGTTACCAGTTTGAAAAGTGAATAAAAATAGAGAAATCGGATTGAGATGATGAATATTATGATATGTACACTAAGAGTGGACAAACACCTAGTCCATTTGTTAAGTTTCTTCAAGACACACAATATTGTGCCCCATTTAACTATGATTGGTTCTTTAAACCAAAATGATGTTGTAAAAAGAAGAAATGAATAATTATTAGACATGGTATGAAAGCTTAGCAACTCAAACCTTCCAAAACCCATGTGCAATTAATCAATAAAGACGACTCTGTATATTTTAAACTGCATTCCAACCATGGTTGTTCCAAATACGCATTTTGAATTATTTAACGATTACAAACCTAGTTTGAAATATGTACACAATTGGGGATGATTGTCTAAGGTGAAGATTTATAACTCACGAGAGAAGAAACTGTACTCGAGCAACATTAATGGGTATTTTATTGGATATGTAGAAAGGTCTAAAGGTTATAGATTTTATTCTCAATCTCACACTATTAGGATTGTGAAGGTATGAGATGTAAAGTTTCTTGAAAATCGCTTGATTAGTAGGAGCAATCAACCCAAGAACTTAGTTTTTGTGTGTGATCATATAGAGTGTGAACCTTTAACTACAACAATACATCTCAAATTCAAATAAATGTTGATCATCCAATCATTAAGTTTCCATAAAATATTGATAATTTAATAGATCAAGTTGGTCCGCAAATGCATGAAAATTTGAAGGTGCATAGCATAAGAAATGTGTACTCGTGATAGATTAACCATTTAATTATTTCTACATTTGTTTTGTGTTGTATCTGTCTTCCAACGTTGTCCTCTCTCATTTGCAGCAACTATTTGACTGGACTCAAACTTCCTTTAATACTTATGTCTGTAATTGGATATTTAAATTCACTTGTCTCGATAATCTACTTTATAATTCATACATGAAACAAATTGAACTCAATCATCTATCAATGATAATAATTGTGATATCTTATTCTATATCAACCTCATGTTAGTTCACAATTAAATGATTAACATGTAAACCATAAATAATAAATTAAAAATTACTATTTTATAATAAAAAAACAAAAAAAGGTTGTATTATAATTATCTTTCTTTTTACAAGTTAAAAATTGTTGACAATTTTATGTTATAGTTTGTAATTTTCAAGAAAAAAAATCACAAATACTAAAAAATAACTTTTACAATCCAAACAAACATTAATAGTATTTTTTTAAAAGTCCAAAGTTAATAATTAATTGTTTTGTTAGAATTTTTTTCTTCATCTGAATTGGAACTCAAACTCTTCAATTCTTCAATCCTTAAATCAAATTAGATGATTTATCC
>JBBPBT010001116.1:4837967-4877585 GCA_037974875.1 Cicer bijugum
CTGTGTCTAATTTTAATTTTTTTTTTTCTATATGATCATATCTCTAAAATACGACTTTTTTAAGATAAAAAATAATATAATTTAACTTATTTTTATAGAAAGTGTAGAAAATTTTAAATAAATATTCGATCACAATTAATCATATATGTAATTTAAAATAGCTATGATTAAAAAGTTTGCAACATTATAGTCGCACCATTCAAATTATAATAGCATGATGAATTTGCTAAAGATATATCTCTTGTGTTCTCAATATATCGAATCATATGAAGTTCATCATGTCAATTGAAATTTCTTCTGAAAAGCTCGTACTGTAAAAAGACTCTCCAAAACTATAACATTTATTATGTAATTTGATCTTTATAGAATCTTTTAAGGTGTTTAGTCATATTGTATGTCTCCATATTGCCATCCTCACCTTCATGCTTTTGATAGAAATCTTGTTCAGCCATAAGTACATTAGCAGTGGGAATAGACCATTCGAGTACATACAACTTTCTTTCTTGTAAGGATGATATTGCTTATTTTTTTTATCAAAAAAGGAAGTTAGTTATAGATAATTTTTCCTTCTCAAGGACAATTTAATTACAATGAAATTGTGCTAGTTGTGTTTGCAGATATGATAATTTAAAACAAAAAGAAAGAAATATATGTATTAAGTAATAAATAATTTAACAAATTTTTATCAAACATATTTCTGCAATTTTATTTAAATCAATGACACAACAAAATTAATGATATTGAATTAATTTTAAAGTTCTTTTTTATTTAATTTTGACATGACCAACTTACTTGAAATTCAATATATTTAATTTATTTATATGTCAATTGCAAGTCAACATGATACTTCACAAATTCGTTGAGGGAAGAGGATGAACGAAAGTTTCAATCCACCTACTAAAAGTTGATTCACTCTATTTTTGATCTTATTGAAGATGAGTTGATGAGGTTGTTTAACCCGTTATGCTACCGTGACTCTCCCTACACCAACATAAACTTGTTTGGATTTTCCACCATGTAAGTATATGTCTATGTCACACTTTTACAATTGTCACTAGCATTGCAGCTACGACCGCAATCAACATTATATCAATGCTATTAGTAGCACTATTATCGTTCTCATCACTACACTGTTGACGGTGCCATAACAACCACGACAACAAATTAAATAGAAGATCCAAAATTAATTAAAGCAGTCAAAGATGTTTATAGCACCAACTTTTTAAGACATGATCTTGTGGAGATTGATCCCATTTGAATGGCCAAACTCAATGATTCGAAAAGAAATTAAAGAAGCAAACGGAATATATGATTCTTTTTTTACTTTTTTTTATCGTTTGTCCAAATTTATGTCCAAAAAAAAATGAGTGGTTGTGATTGTTTTCAACTTATTTGTGGTTTATATATATATATATATATTTAATTATTGCTGATACGTATTAGATTTAATTTTTTTTGTTTTAATCTTTAAATTATCAGGAGAATGATACTCAAATATTTTGGACTTCAACAAGAACATAATTTAAATAGAAATAGTGATATCTTTCAATCGATTAATTATATTAAGAAATGATTTTGTTGTTAATTTTGGGGTTATTTTTATTTATTTTTTTTATAGAGAAGATGATAAGTACAATCATAAATTTAATTTTGAATTTAAGTTTAGAACATAATATTTATGTCGACATTAAACTAAAACTTAAGTACAATTCTGGATTCTTTATCTATACGTCCAAGAGCTAAAGAGTAAATTGATATTTGATAGTGAAAAAAGTAAAAACAACACATTTAAACTAAAGAGGGTAGGAAACCACAATATTAAGACAGATTTATATTTGTTCACAAAGACTATATTCAGTAGTCTTCTCAAAATCTAGCTTAGTATATAATAGGAATAGCAAAACAAGCCAACATAGCCCGTTCCGTTATGAACTCGTCTAAAAAAGAGCATAGCAGGTCAACTAGTAAAATAACATCAATAGAAACTAGTGGACTACTCCGTCAACTTTTTTGATTTTTTTTATTAATTTATAAATTCATAAAAACTATAGAAAAATATAAATAAAATAAAATTAAAGATCATTCAAGGAAACCAAAATATAAAATTAATGAGTCAAACAAAATTATAGAAATTATTATTTAATCATTCACGATGCATCATCCAAAATTATATAGAATATGTCATAAAAATTTAATGACTCCACTGAGAGTTTACAAACTATTAGAAACATGAAGCTTAAATTGTGAAACCATCAAACCTTAACAAATTACATGTAATATTTTGTGAATTGTTGTGTAATTTTTTATCTAACAACGTAGAAAATATTATTATTTATATCAATTCTAAAATTAATTACTAATTAGGTTAATTGAGTACGGCTAAAAGAAGATCAATTTTTTAAAATGAACTAAGACTTTTGATTATTTATTTAGACAATGACAAGCCAACCCACTCCACTCCATTTTTTTGGCTGGTTAGACGGAGCAGATCAATTAGCGGTGGCGGGTTGAAAAACTCAACTCTACCCCGCCAAAAATGACGGGTTAAATGGGCCGACCCGACAAGCCCAACCTTTTTTTCTTCATCCCTTGTATAAATAGTTAAGTCTTCGAAGAACGCACCACTATTAGGCTTAGGTACAAGTTTTACAAAGTGTTTGTGTAATACAAGTTTTAACTCTTAGTAGAGAACATCAAACAAATTATATTTGTAGTACAATGAAATAACATCAATAGAAAATATAGAATTTCAACTCGTTAACTCTAATTTTTTTTTTCTCTCGGTGTTTTTTCACTTCACATAATTTGATGTGAAGTTTTAAAATACTTGTAGAGAATTAAATTAAATGAGATTTTTTAATTATGAAGTATTGTTTGAAAGTTCTCTCTTTCTTCAGTGAAATAAGATGCCATTTATAGCAAAGATAAATATTTTTTTAGGTTAAAATTATGGTCATAGATGAGGTGTCTAATCCCCCTTAGATGGTACAATGTACTTTCCATCGGTCTATATACAACCTATTTCATTATTGTTCCTTTCATTAATGACATTTTTCATGTAGCGCTTGTCATGAAACAAAGTCAAATTAGAGATAATAATAACCAGACAATTTAGATAAACGGTTCACTAGACGCACATAAGAAAAAGTTTTGTCGCTTTGAAATAGAGGATCAAGTTCAAAATGAAACACTAATAAATCTTTTCCATTGGATACAATCAATAATCTCAAAATTTTACTTGAAAAGTTTTGTCTGCACACTTAACATACATCGAATGATAAACAGTTCTCATATATACATTGTTATCATCAAAACTAATTATATGTCATTTGTGGAACACTTTAAATCCGAAAATAGTTTTATATTTGTTTTATATAGATACAACATTAGTAAATAAATTTTGTTTCAAATAAAACTCTTTCGGAGTATAAGATATCAACAACATAATAAATCTCATCATATCATTGTTGAATAAAATATAATAATAAAAACATCAGAACTGTTTGTAGTTATTCAACATTCAACCGCAATGTTACATAAGAGCTCAATTCCCACAAATATTGACGTACACAACGTTATAAAGAAATACATTATAAAACTAAGTAATATAAAACATCCGAACAATTCGTCAGCTTCAATATATTGATCATATGTGTCCGAAGGATCATCTACGCTATTGCAACACCAAACATAAACAAATATAGGGTGTGTGTATCTAAGTCACATAATGGCATAAAATAATATGATAAACACAAAGTAAACACACATTGAACGTAATCACATAATGTCACGATTAGTTCACCGCTTGTGCATGAGTAATAAAAATGCAATGAAATGCTAACTAAACATCGTATGTCAACTAGCAATTTTGCCACCGATTACGATGATGCTAAAGAACGAATGTCAATATTATTGAGAGACTAGATGACTAGTTGAGAGTCACACTCCAAGCTGACAGGGCCGACCCAAGGGTAAGTCCATCAAATCAATGCTTTAAGTGTAAAAAGAATAATCTACATAATGAAAAGACCTCCAAAAATATTTTATCCTTAATAAAAAATCTCATATTTTAATATTTTTAAAATTTACTTAGGTCTTCCTATATCTTTGGCCAGCACATTCCTTATCAGCAACTATCTCAATAATAGTCATAACACCAATGAACTCAACATGTAAAACAAAAGACATATCAATATCAATTCATATTATTTCACTCAATTTATAATAAGTTAAAAGGATGGTTAATGACTTGATTTTTAGTAGTTAATAAAATTGTTTAAGGAAAATAATTATTTGAACATAGATTGTAGACACACTACTTGACATGTATGATGAATAGTAATAAAAAAAAAAGGTTTAATTTTATTTATTTAATTATTATCAAGTCACCTTTTGTAACACATATACAAATGTATATTATTTATTATTTTAAAAACTTCATTAACCACTAAAATATGAATCATTAATTATTTATCAAACATATATTTTATTAATCACTAAAATGTAAGATATTAATCATTTTAGAGAGTAGTGCGATTTAGTAATTAAAGAAGTAGTTTAAAATAATTAATATTATATATTTTAATGGTTAATGAAATATATATTTAAAAAAGTATTTAAAATGGTTAACGATACAGCTATACATGTTATATTAAAAAAAAAGATATTTCAATATTTTAAAAAGAAAGTTTTTTATTTTTTTTTAAAAAAAAAAAAAGAAAAGAAAAAAGAACAAACAGTATAGAGTATACATATACAGGGCACAAGTATTGTTTAAGTGGATTAATGAGATGCTAAAAAATAATTTCTTCATCCGTGTCCAGAAAATTACAAATACGCGGACAATATAATAAAGTGTTTCTTATTTGTGTTAAATTGTGTTTAAATAACAATTTGTGTTTCCTTATACATGTCCTTTTTGTTTTCTGATTCGGAGCATATTATTTTCCACGGCACAGTGTTATAGTTATGCTATTCAAATTAAATGCAACAAGTGCGTGTGCACATGTGAGGACAGAACAATTGACTTCAAAGACTAGGAACACCACATATGATAGGATATAAATATAAACAAATGTGTTGGGGCCAGATAATTGCCAACCATAACAAAAACAAAGGAAAATAAGTTTTAAATTGAGAAAATTCCAAAGAAGATAAACAATTTAAGGGTGAGGCGAGTCAAATATTCAGCATAGTAAAGTTCAAAGACCATTATATTCTTAAATCTTTAATAATGTTGTCACTTTTAGACTAGCTAGCATAATAAGCCAATTAAGCCGGTCAAAATGTTTGATTAGTGTTTATTTTATCAATCAATATTGAATGCGACTGTTTTCTACCTTCGCATATTTATACATATCCGACGTCAAGCTTTCTTGGAAAGCGATCATTCAACAAATTATGAATCTTTACTAAATATATAAGGCCGTTGATGGTTAATTCTTGGTCAGGAATCAATTTCTTAATCGTTTTTTTTTTCTTATTTTTTATTTAAATAATTTATTTTTACGCATATTCAATTTTAATGTGACAATTTTAATGATTTTTTTTTTGTTTTAATGCGATGTTTTGTTCGTCATTTTGGTACGACGTTGTTTTAATTTCACGTTTCGTTGCAATGTTCGTTTTATTTCGATCTATTGCAGATTCAATAAATGACTTAGGTGTCATCAACATTTCAACTTTAGAGATATGAATGTTTCAGACACTTCATATTTGCTATATTTGTAGGTTTTATCATATTTGTTGTGTAACAAATGTGAGTTAGAAGTTTCTCATTACTTAAAAAAGTGACGGTTGAACAATATTTAAGTGAGAGGATCCATAAATTCATTGCCTTAAAATTGAGTTAAGATGTGGTATCTAACTCACTTGTGTGGTTGCTCTTAGCCAATGTGGATAATAGTCCTATCAGAGTGAATGGTTACTAAAGGAACCGACTACATATATCAAAAGTCTTTCTGGTCAAGGGTGTTCAGGCAGTGTGCCCTGTTGATTTGAGGAGGTCAACGACGGTGCAAGTTGTATGTGGCTGCTTAGAAAAGTAATTGTTGAACAATATATAAGTGGGATGACCCATAAACTAAATGCCTTAAGATTTTTGGTTAATATGTGGTGTACAACTCACTAAGTGGTTGCTCTTGGCCCAGTGTAGATGATCCATTTGGCTCAACTTGTGACCCATCAATTTGGTTTTATGCTATTAAATTTTTAATAATGTTCTTAATTGCAAAAAAGGATATAAGATTGATTTGGTGGATGGGGTGGGGAAGATAGGGAGTGGAGTGATAAGGAAGTCGAGAGTTCGATCTTCACTTACAACAAAAACTAAGAATATTAACATTACTAATTACTAACATTGACAATTGCAAAAAACATACTATTCAATTTTGTTGTTCTCGAACAATATACTTTCTAAATGAATATTATTTATAATAAAAATAACACACTATTGGATATGGGTTGTGTGTAGCCATGCTTTTCAGAATTGATCGATCAAGATCGAAAGATTTCAATTTAATGCACTTATTCTAGATTAAAAAATAATCAACATTAAAATTTGGACCATCTAATTTTGATTGGATAATTTTGGTGAGTTTGACGACATAAAATCCAAATCCAAAAACTACTTAGAATTTTTTGCACCCGTCACATTAAGAAATGAGCTATGTTTCCAAAACCGACTCTGTATACCAATGAGTGTGGAAGTCAGTCACGGAGTATGAGAAAACACCAAATAAAAGAGAATAAAGAAAAGAAACAGCAAAAACCATATAATTATACGGTATTGATCTCAAATATTGGTTCAACAAAACATTTCTCTTAAGAAATTTAGATACATTAAAGTCACACTCTCTTTTTCACTATTTATACTCTCATATATCAAAATCAAGATTAAGGAGATTTGTTTAACGCGCTCATTTTAAAAAAATTCTTCTAAAAAATCTTACCATTAAATATTTTCACACCTACTAATATGAAAATTGAATTTCTAAAATATCTGAGTAAGTATAAAAGATATTTAATTTTAAACAATAAATACATATTGAAATGTATATTTTTTTTCTTCTTATATTAGAGACTAAATTATTCTCTGATTTGAACTATAACGAGTTGAATTGTCGACTTCGTTACTTGTACATGCTTCATACCTAAAGGTGCGGTTGTACTAGAAAACACTTTAATGTTCAAGTAAGTGGTTATTTAAGGAGAGTTTTGATGAGAAAATTGTATCTTTCTCGGTGATAGAGGCACTGTTTATATAGGTTAAGATCTCAGTCTACTGGAGTTAGGGATAACAAATGTTAGAGAAAGGAGGTATTTCTAAGAAAACTCTCAATTTGTTTGATACTTAATGTCAAGTACAAATAGGTATTTATAGGTACAAATAGAAAACTCTAGACACAATTCTAGGAGCTTCCTAATTAATACCTCATTCTAGGAGCTTCCTAATTAATAGTGACTTCTAGGAGCTTCCCACAATTTTTTTTTTTAATTAAAACACTTCTAGATTCTTACATGGAATTCTACATGGTTCTAGAATTATCTAATTTCAAATTAGTAATAACATTGCTCCCCTTTAATTTAAAATTTTCTTCTTCATTCCAAGTCTTGCTCTTAGCCTTTGAAAGTCTTCAAATTTTAACGGCTTTGTAAAAATGTCTACAACTTGATCTTGAGTCTTCACATATTTAAGCTCAACCTCTTTCTTGGCAATGTATTCTCTAATGAAATGATACCTTGTGTCTATGTGCTTGCTACGATCATGAAACACTGGATTCTTTGCAAGTGCTTGTGCCGACTTGTTGTCTATATAAATATCAGTAGCTTCCTTTTGTGGTATATGAAGTTCCTCCAATAATCTCCTTAGCCAAATAGCATGACAAGTGCAAGATGTTGCTGCTACATACTCTGACTCACATGTTGAAAGTGTGACAATAGGTTGCTTCTTTGAGCTCCATGAAAAAGCACAGTCTCCCATGAAAAATATAAAGCCACTAGTACTCTTTCTATCATCAATATCTCCCGCAAAGTCGTTATCACAAAATCCAAAAAATTTAAAATCATTAGAAGAAGAGTAAAATAGTCCATAATCAAGCGTTCCTTTAAGGTAGCGAAGTATCCTCTTAGTGACTTTCATGTGTGTAGTAGTAGGAGCTTCCATGAAACGGCTCACTACTCCAACCGCATATAGAATGTCATGTCTTGTACATGTTACGTATCTTAGGCTTCCAACGAGGCTTTTGAAAAAAGAAGGGTCCTCCTTTTGTCCATCTTCAAACTTTGACAACTTCAATCCGCTCTCCATTGGTGTGTTCACCGGATTGCAATCAAACATTTTAAATTTCTTCAAAACTTCCTTTGCATAGTTTTCTTGAGAAATAAATATACCTTCTTCCAATTGCTTTACTTCTAGGTCTAAGTAGTATGACATGAGCCCGATATCAGTCATCTCGAACTCAAGTGCCATGGCCTTTTTGAACTCTTCAAATAAACTTGGATTATTCCCAATAAATATAAGATCATCCACATAAAGACAAACA
Organism: Cicer bijugum; assembly: GCA_037974875.1. Lineage (NCBI taxonomy): Eukaryota > Viridiplantae > Streptophyta > Magnoliopsida > Fabales > Fabaceae > Cicer > Cicer bijugum. The sequence continues at coordinate 4,846,511 of JBBPBT010001116.1, forward strand.
ATCAAAATATCTCCATTATCACAAATTTTAACATAAAGAGCATATTCATTGAGACAACGAGCAAACCCATTGTTTTGGAAGTATTTGTCAATGCGACTATTCCATGCTCTTGGTGCTTGCTTTAATCCATACAACGCTCTTCTTAATCTCAAAACTTTATCTTCATGTCCTTTAATCACGTACCCCATTGGTTGCTCAACATAGACCTCTTCTTCAAGATGGCCATTTAGAAATGCCGATTTTACATCAAGTTGATAAAGTTTCCATTTATTTTAAGCTGCTACAGAGATTAACAAACGAATAGTGTCCATGCGAGCAACTGGTGCAAAAACTTCTTCATAGTCAACTCCATGTTTTTGTTTGTAGCCTTTTGCAACAAGTCTTGCTTTGTATTTTTCAATATCTCCATTAGCATTCTTTTTAGCCTTGTACACCCATTTGACTCCAATTGCTTCATGGCCTTTTGGAAGAGTTGCTAATTCCTAAGTGTTGTTCTTCACAATTGATTTGATCTCCTCGTCCATGGCTTGTCTCCACCTTTTATCTTTCATTGCTTCTCCATAATTTAATGGCTCACTATCCGCCAAGAGACAATACAACTCTTCAAGGTCAAGAGTAATTTCAGTTGACCTTTCATAAATGTCTTCTATATCTTTCATCTTATTTGGTCTCTCGCTTGAACTTTCATCTAGAGAAGTAGGTGAAGACGGAGGTGAAGAAGGCGGAGTTGCATCTTGAACTGATGTTGTGGCCTCTTGATCTTCTTCAAAATATGGAAGGAAATTATAGTTTGTTTCTTCTTGATCCTCCCAATTCCATGTAGCATCTTCATCAAATTCAACATCACGACTCACAAATACCTTATTGTTGCATGGGTTGTACAACTTGTAACCTTTAGAATACGGATCATAGCCAACAAAGACATATTTGATGCTTCGATCATCAAGTTTGGATCTTTCTTGTTGTGGCACATGTGCATATGCTATGCTCCTAAAGACACGCAAATGATTAACACTAGGCGTTCTTCCATTCTATGCTTCTAGCGGGGTTTGGTCTTTGACATTTGAAGTTGGAGAGCGATTTGCCAAATAGACCGCACAAGAAACTGCTTTAGCCCAAAACTCCTTTGGCATCCTTTTAGATTTTAGCATGCATCTTGCCATGTTCAAAATAGTTATGTTCTTTCTCTCGGCCACTCCATTTTGTTGCGGAGATCTTGGAACTGTCAATGGAAGACGAATTCCATGAGTTGCACAGAATTCATTAAACTCCTTCGAAGTGAATTCACCTCCTCGATCAGATCTCAAAGCTTTGATTTCATGACCGCTCTCCTTCTCTACAAGAGCTTTGAAGTTCTTGAAAGCAACACAAGCTTCTGATTTTTGTTTTAAGAAATAAATCCAAGTTTTTCTACTAAAATCATCAATAAAGAGAATGAAATATTTACTCTTACCAAATGAAGATGGATTGATTGGTCCACACAAGTCAGTATGCACAAGTTGCAATGGCTTAGTTGCTCTTGATGTGGCTTCTTTAGGGAAACTTTTTCTAGCTTGCTTGTCAAGAAGACAACCTTCACACAATTGATTTGGATGATTGATTGAGGGCATCCCTTTCACCATACCCTTTTTTCCCATAATTTTAAGTGCACTAAAGTTCAAGTGGCCATACCTCATATGCCAACGCCATGCTTCATCTTGGACACTCATCTTCAAGTGGCCATACCTCATATGCCAACGCCATTCTATTTTTTGACATAAGAACTTTACCAATTAAATTGTTATTTTGATCTCTAAGCCAAAGATATTTATTTTTCATGAGAATTTCATATCCTTTTTCAAGAAGTTGACCCAAACTCAAAATATTACTCTTTAATTTAGGAACATAGTATACATCACTAATCAACTTATGGCTCCCATCTTTAGAAGAGATTAGAATTGTACCTTTTCCTTCAATTTTCACTTTTGATGAATCTCCAAAGGAAACATTTCCATTCATCTTTTCATTAAGCTCCACAAATTTCTATTTCCATTCACACATATGGTTACTTGCACCATTGTCCAAGTACCATGAACTATTAGCATATCTCTCTTCTTCCTTGAGTGTTAGCAACAAAGTTGACTCTTCATATTCGTCAATAAGATTAGCCTCTTCTTCCTCTTGATTAGGAGCATTACGACATTCCCAAGAAAAATGACCAAATTCATGACAGTTATAACATTCAACTTTAGATTTGTCATACCTCATTTCACTTTGATTATAGCCATAACCTCTTCCTCTTCCAAGAACTCTTGGTGATGAGTGACTTCTTTCTTCGTAGTTTGGTTCACGGTTGAAACTTCTTCCTCTTCCTCCTTGGCCACGATCACGTCCTCGTCCTCTTCCTTGTTCACGTCCATGTCCGTTTTGACTATTGAATCCTCTGTTATCCTTCAACGAAGCTTTGATCTTGAGAACTTGCTCTAATGACTCCTCTTGTCTTTTCTTCTTTCTTCTTGAGCTTGCAATGAACCTTCTAATTCCTCAATGGACATTGAGTCAAGATCTTTCGATTCCTCAATAACACATACCACATAATCAAATTTAGGAGTCAAGGAACGAAGAATTTTCTCCGCTACACGAACATCTTTTATCTTGTCTCCATATCTCTTCATTTGATTAACAATTGTCTTCACCCTTGAGCAATAATCTGAAATTGATTCGGTATCCTTCATCTTCAAAGCTTCGAAATCTCCCCTTAGAGATTGAAGTCTTATCTTCTTCACCTTGTCAATGCCTTGGAGTGATTTTTCCAAAATCTTCCAAGCTTCCGTTGAATTTGTAGCATCGGCAACCTTCTCAAACATAGAATCATGCAAACATGGATGAATGAGAGTAAGCGCTTGTTGATCTTTCTTCCTTGTTTTTGCCAAAGCCTCCTTCGCTACTTGAGACAATGCCTCTTCATCTTGTGGCTCATCATAGCCTTTTTCTTCCAAACTTTTAGTTTGCATTTAGGACATTATTTTTATTTTTGTGGAAAAGAAATTTGATGTATTTGATGTGTGAATTTGTAGAAAATGAATTTAATGCGATTATGTGCGATTTAGTGAAATTTAAATTTGAGGTGTGGTTTATGGTGATCCATATTTGATGTGATTTATATGTTCGTAATTATTATTATGAATTTTTGAGATGTGATTTATTTGCGGATTTTGTGGAAAATGAATTGTGAAATTTGGTGGGTTATGTGTAAAATATGGAATTTTGAAATTGGATGAGTTATGTTTGAATTGTTGAAATTTAATTGAGGTATTATATGTGTGTTGTGAAATTGAATTGATTGTTGTTGGTGTGAATTGGCGGTAATTAAATTTGATGAGTTTGAGTTACGTAATGAGTTATTTTCAAATAAATGAGTTTGAACTGAAGTTGAAATTTTATGAAAAATTTAGAGTTGTTACAGTTGTGAAAAAATTCAAATTTTTACTAAGTTAAAGAGTTTGAGCAAAAACATAGATTTAAATTAACAATAGTTAGAGTTTAAAATGTTACTCTTTTAATTACTCTTGAACTGAGTTTAAAATAAAATAAAAAAAAGTTTAGAGTATTTTATTAACTCAAAAATTTCGGTGATTTAATAGTCGAGTATGTGTATATGAAATTAGGACAATATTTGTTTTATTTAGTTTTAAGTAAATAATATAGATTATTTGGTTTTAAAAGTTTGGTGTGTGAGAAAGATTTAATTTTGGGAATTTTGATGTGTTGGGTATAGTTTTATTGTGAACAAATTGTTAGAAATATTCATGTTTATGTAGTTAGCTCCTTGAGTCTGGAAAAGAAATCGAGACCGTTGGCACTGAGTTAGCGGTGAGGAGAACTCTGATATATTATTGTTGTTGTGGTGATTTATGGTTGAAAATTTTGGAGATTGAATATGAGTCATTAATGTTTGAAAATTATAGAGACTCTTGTTTGGTGAAATTGATGTGTTCATAATTAATATTATGAATTTTTGAGAAAAAAAATTATGTGTGGATTGGTGGAAAGAGAATTTAATTCAATTTATGTGTGGATTGATGGAAAATAAATTTAATTCAATTTGTGTGGATTGAATTTGGAAATGTGATTTATGTGTGTTTGTGGAAATTAAAATTGGTGTTAATAAATATGTTTGAGTATGCTCTGCGTTGTATATGAAATATCATTAGTGTTAAATGAGTATTAAAAATGGAGAATCTTTTAATAATTGCATTTAATTAATGATTGTGGTGAAAAGAGTCAGAGTATACTAATGCATTTCATAGTACATAGTGACCGCGACGGGGCCATGGTGATAGTGGTGACCGTGATGGGCCACGGGATGATGCCATGTGAATTGTTGGTTCATCTTATCCTTGCGGGGATTGTCGCGTTGTGCTGATTTGCAAGAGATTGCACTATAGAATGTGTTGATCTGTGAGCGATTGCACTCTAGAAAATCGTGTTGGTCTTTGAGCGACTGCATTCTTGTATGTTGTGCTGATATGTGAAAGATTGCGCTCTAGAATATGCTGATCTGGGAGCGATTGCACTCTAGAAAATTGTGCTAGTCTGTGAGGGCCTGCACTCTTGTATGTTGTGCTGATCTGTGAGAGATTGCACTCTAGAATATGCTGATCTGTGAGCGATTATTGCACTCTAGAAAATTGTGTTTGTCTGTGAGCGACTACACTCTTGTATGTTGTGCTGATCTGTGAGAGATTGCACTCTAGAATATGTTGATCTATGAGCGATTGCACTCTAGAACATGTTGATTTGTGAGCGATTGCACTTTAGAAAATCGTGTTGGTCTGTGAGCGACTGCACTCTTGTATGTTGTGTTGATATGTGAGAGATTGCACTCTAGAATGTGATGATCTGTGAGCGATTGCACTCTAGAATGTGTTGATCTGTGAGCGATTTCACTCTAGAAAATCGTGATGGTTTGTAAGCGATTGTGCTCTTGTATGTCGTGCTAATCTGTGAGAGACTGCACTCTAGAATATGCTGATCTGTGAGCGGTTGCACTCTAAAAAATCGTGCTGGTCTGTGAGCGATTGCACTCTTGTATGTGGTGCTGGTCTGTGAGCAGTTGCACGCTAGTAAATTATGATGATTCGTGAGAGATTGCACCTCGGTAATTAGTACTGGTCTGTGATAGGCGGTATAATTATGATTTACGCCCCTACGAGGAGGGTTTTGATTTGGAATTCTGGAATCATGCATATTGGCATATACGCATTGCGTTAGAGTGTCTGGCATGCGAGTTATGTTTGTTATACTATGATGATTGTATATACATATTCGGTTGTTGTGATTTTGCGTAATTACTTTGAGGTGTGAAGTTGGGTTGGTTAAGTTTTGATGTAATTATGTGTTCATAATTGATTTAATGAATATTCGATGTGTGATTGAGGTGTGAATTTGTGGAGATTAATTTGGTGTTAATTATGTGTTCATAATTGATAACATTAATGTTTGAAGTGTTGATTGATTTAGAGCAATTTTAGAATTGAAAATCTGTATTTTCTTAGTTGTATTCGGCTATGACAGTGCAGTTTGTCAAAACTTTATTTTTCAACATTGTTTATTCATTTTTGGACATATGAAAACCCTTTCGAGGAGTATGCTAAGACGAAATGTTCTTTTGAGCATTTGAAAATATAAGAATTTTGCTAAGTGATATTTGTTAATTTCGGTTGGTGACCATTTACCATTATTGTGGAAATCTGGGCTTTGCCCTCAGATGAGAACCAGGATCACCCTAATAGTAGGTACCCTGGAGATGGTCACGTAGTTAGACATACCTGACCGAAGCTGTGTTAGGAGGATCTTGCGGGGAGCTTGGAGATCACCCGAGTTTTATAGTTTTGTAGCATGATCAAATTAGGTGGTTGTATAAGGACTAGATGTCTTTCTTTTGTGATTGCATTTATTCCATTTTGAAAGATTGTATCTGTTTAAACTGTTGATGTCTTTTCCTTTAATGGGTCCATGTTCCACTTTTTGATGTGACATGGGGAAAGTTAAAATTCTTGGGACAGTGCTTTTGCACAGGTCTGCCGAGAATACCCCAAGGATATGAGCTATGTCTGATAGGCCTCATAGCGCCGGTGTATTTTGATGTTTGAATACTTTGAATTTTTATTTCAAAAACTATTCCGCTACTTGTAAAGATTTGTTGTCTTTGTCGTTATGTTAAGATTTAAATATTTATCCAAAAGTATTTCCTTCTTTATTTGTTTGTTTGTTTCTTTATTTTATTTCTTTGTTTTAAAAAAAAAATACACTCGCGCTTTTAAAAATCGGGGTGTTACAATTTGCCCTTAACTTCACCCTACCATGCTATAGGTTCATGATAAATCCAAGAATATATATTGAATATCATATTTTCCTATGTAACAAAACATGGTTTCTAGTTTCATTGTCATCTAACATAACTCTCAATGGCTAGTATTTAATTTCACAGAAAACCTTGATGGGTTAGTTAATAAGTATCAGGTTCAATTAGTTGCAAAAGGGTTTTGATTCTAAATTTGGTGATTATACTGAGAAATTCAGTCAACTCACCGACATATGTGTTGTTTTAGCATGGGAAATGGTCGGGATACTAAAAAACATTATCTAAATCTTTCAATATATTTAGGTTGTTAGTTTATTTTTGTCTGAGGTGAAAAAAAGACGTCAGAAAATGTTAGTTGTGTTGGTTGTATGATGACATGTATTCTCAAACACTCAAGGGGACTTGAGGTTGCTTTTAGGTGGCTGTAGGAAATCACTTTTCTTGTTGTTAGTTCATCTAAAGGTGGGGGAATGATTTTGGGCTTACTGTGAGAGTTAGAGTAAAGTTATAATTTTAGTAGTGGTGATGTCCCAATGACTTCAGTAGAAATGATTAGGTATGTAGACAATATTGTTTATTTAGACACTCTTAAAAGTACTATTGAATGAGAGTTAAGTTGTGGTTAGCCCTTCATCACTTAGGATGATTGATTATAAAACTTGAGGTTGTTTGTTAGATTATTAGTTATTAATGAATTGTGCGATATGTTATATGATAATCTATGATATGTGATTATTGCTATGTCTTGTTGATAAGTATGTGGATATTTGTTGATATGAAGTGTTATTACCCTCAGTTAGATGATCTAGATGAGATAATGGTTGTTTGTGGATTAGTGAGGCAAAAGTTTAAAATATTTTGAAATGGTTAGATTGAGAGCATGACACTCTCCTAAGGTTTTGGTTTTTTTAATTGAAAATAGTAGATGGCAATATCATACTTGTATAACGCCTCTACTCCACAAGATGTAATATGGCACATGCCTAAGGTTACTTGGAGTGTTTGTAGACATTAAGGTAATGACATGAGTTTAAATAGGCATGCATTTATTATTAGTTTGGAATTGATATGAGAGAATGATATTCGAGAACGATTGATATGTTTGAAATATATTTTATTTGCACTATTAAATTATATTTCCGATTTCTTTCTCATCTTATGTTGGTATGTGGATTTTTTATCTGTGTAATTGGTTTTGTACTTGTGTTGTATTTTGTATTTTTAGATTCCTCTAAAGAAGAGTTTATAGTAGAAGATTGTTTTCCTTTCTCCACTTATGATGCAATTAGTGAAACAGATGCCAGTGTGGCATGACATGTTAGTGTTGAGACAAAATCTCTCAAATGATTTTAATGAAAAAAATAATTACTTAAGAGATGATTATTGTGGTTAATGACTAATATGTGCTCTTGAGTAAATTCATATAAGAAAACATGTTATTAATCATTAAGGCAAAAAAGAGAAAAATATGATTCAAATCTAGAAGAAGAAAATTCCCGAGGATGGCCTCGCGAAGAGGATGAAGCTTCAAATCTAAACAATACTCATCCTCACTAGAACAAATGTTTTTATTCATTAAAGAAAGGCACAACAATTTCAAAGAATGAATAAATAAAACATTTGAAATAAAGAAGTTAGAAGGCCAAAGGAATAGGTACGAGGATGACAAATCTAGACAAGAGGATGGCAGTGGTAGGCTGAGGACGGTTCTATAAAGTTGAAAGCAACCCATCCTAACATGTGCAAGGCTAAAATCATACCTATTTATCATCCTTGTATGAATGAAAACAATGAAGAAGTCAATCCACAGAAAGGCAACAACAAACAAGCCAAAAATAGAAGCCTTCACCTGTTATGAAAAAAACAGATTTGAACCTCATGTAAGAGGATGGCAATCTTATGTAAGAGGATGACTCTCTATTGTCAACATCACTCTTTAAACTTGAAATCAACCAAGTCCTTCAAGTTTCGGAAAAAGTTGTAGCTCACATAGTCAAAGAAACAGCCTTACATGTTTTGAGGAATGAGAAAAGAAAAGGATATCTCAAGATCAAGTTTCAAGGAGGTTGATCCTACTGCTCGAGGATGGCCTCAACCAGTCCAAGGACAGCTAGATGGCAGTTATGTAAATATAATGAAAAAACCTTGGATCTTTTTTAGTGAATTCCAACGGTCATCAAGAGCTTGGCACATGAAAGGAACATCATAAGACTTCTATAAAAGGCAGTAAGCTCTTCATCATTAAACACTCAACAATATTGCATAAAAAGATCGAGGATCTTAAAGCTATAAAGAGCAATATCCATCCTCTCTTCATACTTTCTATAATCCTACATTAGATCTTTGTAAATCCTTTGAGAAAGTATTTAGAATCAATCACTCTCATATCACTCTGTAACTTCCACATGAGTTCCACTTGGAAATAGTTGAAACTTGATTGTAAGCTTGGTGAGGCTAAAGAATACACAAATTGTAATCATCTTAAGTGAGAGGTTGATTTGTTTGAACATTAGTGAAATCTCACAAGTGTGTGAGGATTGCACGTAGCCTTCATTAGGTGAACCAGTATAAAAATTATGTGTGTCATTGTCATATTTTTCTCTCACTCTTTTGCTCAACTCAAATTTTAAGGTTTGAAAAAAAACCCATCCTCGGGTTTGCGATCCTCTACGAGAGGATAGTTTTAAAAACACTTGAAAATTATTTTTAACAGCAAAATCCCTATTCAACCTCCCTTTTAGTGATATTTAGCTACATCAATTGGTATCAGAGCAAGGTTCTCTAAAAAACACACCTAGCAGTGTAAGAGAAAAAGCTCCAAAAGGAAAATTGTCAAAAGTTAGGTATAATCCTGAAGGAGGATCATCCAGCCGACCTTCTTATTTTGATGGTACAGATTATTACCACTAGAAAGGTAAGACGAGACTATTTCTCATATTACAAGACAACAACATGTGGTCTATAGTGGAAAATGGGGATCACGTCATCAGAACCAACAACATAGACGCAATCTCCGATGAGAAACCTCAAGCACAGTGGATAGCGGATGAAAATGCAAAGGTACTCCTAAACTCTAAAGCTCATTATATCTAATATGTGCTTTGAGCAGGGAAGAGTGTGACAAAGTTGAAGAGTGCAAAAACGCTAAGAAGCTCTGGGACACTCTAAGGATCCATCATGAAGGATCAACCCATGTAAAAGAAATGAGGATATACATGGGAGTAAGAGATTTCGAACTATTCGAAATGAAGGAGGAGGAAACTATAGATGAAATGTTCTCAAGGTTAACAATCATATTAAATAACTTGAGATCTCTTGGAAAGGTATACTCTGTTCAAGAAAGGATAAGAAAAATCCTAAGAAGTTTACCAAAAGAATGAAGGCCAATGGTAACTGCCATTACAGAAGCAAGAGACTTGACTAACATGAAATTAGAAGATTTAGTTGGATCTCTAAGAGCTCATGAACCATTGTTGCTAGCATACAAACCAAGCAAAAAGGGAAGAATGATCGCTCTAAAAACCAGCCAAATAGAAAGTTCATCCTCCATGAAGAATTAAGATGTCATAAAAAAGGAAAACGCAAAGTATCCTCTATCTGAGGATGAGGATGAACTCGCTCTGATTTCCAGAAGAATTGAGAGCATGATAAACGGAAGAGGACAAAATAGAGAACCTCCTCAAAAAGAAAAAATTCACAAAAGTCAGATAACTTGTTATGGACACAACAAGATGGGACACTACAAAACTGAGTGTCCTCTCAACAAAAGGAACTCAAGAAGATTTCCATACAAAAACAAATCCATGATGATTACTTGGGATGACAGTGATGAGTCATCCTCTGAGCAAGAAAAGGAAGAAGAGGCCAACCTCTATCTCATTGCAAAATCAGAAACTAAAAAGGTAAGTATTTCTTAACTATGTCCTACTTGTGAGAAATTAGAAATTGAATTTGATAGCCTCTTAAATGACTCAAACAGTTTATCTCAAAAATGTATATTTCAAAAAAACCAACTTGTTAAGATAAAGTAACAAAATGAGGAGCTTTCAAAAAAAATGATGAGTATGTTAAAATATTCAAGATTTGCAGCATTCTCATTTTCAAATGTCAGAGCAACAAAAAACTTTTAACGAGAGGATTATTGAAACTCATCCTTAACCTCCTGACGAGGACACATAAAAGGAAATTTTAAAAACAGACGTTAGGGAACTAAAGAATGACATTTCCAACTTTGTCAAATCTACAGAAATATTTCGAAAGATAATGGGGTCTCAATCTGGAATATTTGGCAAGGCTGGCATTGGTTTCAACAGTTCTCAAAAACAAAAATTGTATGAAAATTTTTTCTTGCCTAAAAAACAAGAGGATAGACCAAAATGCAATTTTTTGCAAAAAGTTTAGGCATACTTTCAAAATTTGTCATGCTAAGAAGAAAGCTAACAATATAAAGAAAGCATGCTCATTTTTTGGTAAACATGGGCACCTGAATTCTATTGTTATCACAAAAGAAAAGTCCTCACAAGAGCAAAAACTAACCAATAAGGACCCTAAGCTATATAGGTACCTAAGTCACTTTTAAACTCTAACACTGGTTCATCCTCTGATCAACAAAAGAAAGCCTTGGTACTTGGACAATGGTTGCTCAAGGCAAATGACAGGGGATAAGTATTGCTTTATGTCATTGGAAATAAAGGATGGAGGATCAGTCACATTTGGTAATAACAATAAAGATCAAATAAAAGAAACAAGTATTGTTGGTAAGAATAACTTTGCGAAAATTGAAAATGTTTAGTATGTGGATGGCTTAATAAAACATAACTTCCTAAGCATTAGTCAATTATGTGATAGTGGATTCGAAGTTATTTTTAAGCCTACTATATGTGAGGTTAAACACTCATCCTCAAGTAGAGATTTCTTTTCCGGTTTTAGAAAAAAGAATTTATATGAACTTTATCTGGATGATTTACCTATTGAATCTTGTTTTATTTCCATTGATAAAAATAAATGGATTTGGCACAAACGAGCTGGTCACACAAGCTTAAACACTATTTCTAAATTAGCAAAATTAGAATTAGTAAAAGGTCTTCCAAAAATTAATTTTGAAAAAGACAAAGTATGAGAAGTCTATGTTAAAGGAAAACAAGTTAAAAGTAGCTTTCACTCTAAAAATATTGTTTCAACAAATCATCCTCTTGAACTTATTCACATTGACCTTGTTGGTCCTATCAAAACTCCAAGTCTTAGTGGAAAAAGTTATGGTTTTGTAATTGTTGATGATTTCTCTCGTTTTACTTGGGTTGTATTATTAAAACATAAAGATGAAGCCTTTGAGGCATTCCACAATTTTTGCAAAAAGATTCAAAATGAAAAAGGATAAAAAATTGTCTTAGTGAGAAGTGAACATGGAGGTGAATTTGAAAATGAATCTTTTAAAAATCTTTATTAAGAAAATGGTATCTCTCACAACTCTTCTTGCCCAAGAACTCCCCAACAAAATGGGGTTGTTGAAAGGAAAAATAGAACTTTACAAGAAATGGCTAGAACTATTTTAAATGAAGCAAACATTGAAAAATACTTTTGAGCCGAAGCTATCAACATTGCTTGTTATGTTTCTAATTGTGCATCCATTAGAAAAATGTTAAACAAAACTCCATACGAATTATGGAAAAAGAGAAAACCAAATATTTCCTATTTTCATATATTTGGGTGTTATTGCTACGTTATAAATAATAAAGAAAATTTGGGAAAGTTTGATCCAAAATCTGATAAAGGTATTTTTCTAGGATACTCCACAATGTCAAAAGGTTAGAGAATCCATGCATGTTATTTTTGATCAGTTTGATGACTTGTGTTTAGAAAACATGGATAAAAATGAAGAAAATGAACATTCATCCTCTCAAGTACCCAGTCCTCACGAAGAGGATGAGTATGACTCAACCTCTCAGCAACCTCCAAGATGATGGAAAACAATCACACATCATCCTCCAAATCTAATCATTGGGAATACTACAGACGGTGTGAGAACCAGAAATTCTCTAAGGGAAAACACTACCAACATGGCCATGATATCACAAGTTGAACCCAAAACAATTGATCAAGCTATTAGTGACAAATTATGGGTTGAAGTTATGATTGAAGAGCTTTCACAGTTTGAAAAAAACAAAGTATGGAATGTTGTGCCCCATCCTCTAAACAAATCCATTATTGGGACTAAATGGATATTTAGAAATAAACTAAATGAGGATGGAGAGGTATTAGAAATAAAGCAAGATTAGTGGCACAAGGTTACAATCAACAAGAAGGAATTGATTATGATTAAACATTGGCACCCGTAGCAAGACTTGAAGCAATAAGAATCCTCTTAGTTTATGTTACTCATAAAGGTATCAAACTATTTCAAATGGATGTCAAAAGTGCCTTTTTGAATGGGTTCTTAAATGAGGAGGTTTATGTTCTCCAACCTCCTGGGTTTTAGGATGAGAAGAGGCCTAACCATGTGTTCAAACTCTCAAAAGCTCTTTATGGTTTAAAGCAAACTCCTCGAGCTTGCTATGAGAGGTTAAGTTCTTTTCTAAAAGAGGATGGATTCATTAGGGGACATATTGATATTACTCTTTTCAAGAAGACTCTTGAGGAGGATTTATTGATTGTTCAAATATAGGTTGATGACATAATCTTTGGATCCACAAATGAAAAGATGTGTAAAGATTTTTCCAACCTCATGCAAAGTGAGTTTGAGATGAGTATGATGGGAGAATTAAAATTCTTCCTTGGTTTGCAAATTAAACAACGAGAGGATGGCATTTTTAAAACTCAAGAAAAATACACCAAGGTTTACTCAACAAACATAACATGAGTTCAGCCAAAAGTACAGGAACTCCTATGAACCCATCCTCCATACTCCACAAAGATGATGAAGGAACTCCAATATCTGAAAAGGAGTACAGAGAGATGATTGGATCCTTGTTGTATTTAACAGCCAGTAGACCGGACATAGTCTTTGCAGTCAGTCTTTGTGCAAGATTTCAATCCTCTCCTAAAGAATCTCATCTTACTATAGTAAAAAGGATTTTTAGATATCTTGTTGGCACGATAAATCTGGGAATTTGGTACAAGAAATGTTTCAATCTTGACCTCATAGCTTATTGTGATGTCGACTATGCGGGAGACAAAGTTGAAAGAAAAATCATAAGTGGAGCTTGCCAATTTCTTGGTAAATCTCTAATAAGTTGGTCATGTAAAAAACAAAGTATCATTGCTCTTTCAACTGCAGAGACAGAATATGTATCAGCTGCACAATGCTGCTCACAATTACTATGGATAAAAAATCAAGTTGAGGATTACTCTCTAAGGTACGCAAAAATTCTCATCCTCTATGATAATACAAGTGCAATAAATATTTCAAAAAATCCCATTCAACATTCTAGATCTAAACAATCATGAGAATAACCAGAAACCCTAAACAATCTTTATAAAATGATGTATACTCCTCTCTTGAAAGATACAAGATACACACAACTATAAGCACATACATCCTCCTTTGCACTCTTGCTCCTAATCACTTGTTTTACCTAAAGTGTAGAGATAAGTTTATGAAAGTACAACTTCATAAACACTTTCCCGTAAAAGCTTTTTCAAAAAACATAAACCTATTCTCTTGTAACCTAGCCTATTAGTGGTTGCCTTCCTCAACAACTTGATTGTACTAAGCTAGAAGATTGAGAATACTTGAACACAATAAGAAGGGTGAGAATAGACTAGGCCGTTCGTCAAGTGTCTATGGCCTAGCCTACTTATGATTTAGTCTAGCCTGATCTGTTTAATAAAAAGCTAGACTTATGTTTTTTCTAAAGCATATTAATTTACATATATCATACTTATAAAAAAGCCTACTATGACTGATAATATATATATATATATATATTATTTGTTAAAATTGTTATTTTTTATAATTATTACTTAATAATATTATTATTTGTTGTAAAAAAACCTATTAGGCCTATAGGCCGGTCTAGAGGATGACAATGTCTTTTTTTTTATTGTTTATTTTATTTTATTTTTAATTTTTAAAAGGAAATTTTGGAGTTTGCTAATCATGGGTTCATTTTGTTTCTTTGATTTTTTGGAAGATTGTTACAGACTTGCTAGTTATAATTTTATTAGTTATTCTTATGTTTATTATTTTATCAATTTTCCTTATATATAAAGGTCCAGTTTACCCTATTTAAAAAAATAAAAAATATACTATTTTAATAGGAATAAGACTTTTAAATAGGCTTTCAGGTCAGACCAAATTTTTTAAAAAGGTCATGCCAAGCCAAAAGAAAAAGCCTATGATAGGCCATAGACTAGACTCGGGCCTAAAAAATTAATCGTAGGTCAGACTTAGGCCTTTCACAGTCTGACCTAACATATTCTCACCTTAACACTCAGTTTGACTAGTAGATATTTATTCTAAGTATAATTTCATGGTGAACTAGTGGATTAAATCTTTCAAGTTAAAAGGACTGGACATAGCTATTGTATTGGTGGTGAACCAGGATAAATGGTATGTGTTATTCTATTTCGTTTTTGTTCACCTGTCTTATTTTCCTTATTATAACTTAGTCACATAAAAAATATTTTAGACCTGGCTCAGACCTTTCAAAGTGTGGTATGATCTGGTCTATTCTCACCCCCTAATAGTCAGTTTGATTAGTAGGTGTTCAGTCTAAGTATAATTGCATGGTGAACTTGTGGATTAAATCTTTCGAGTTAAAGGGATTGAACGTAACTATTATATTAGTGGTGAACCAGGATATGTGTTATTTTATTTTATTTTTGTTTACCTGCCTTGTTTTCCTTATTATAGCTTAGTTACGTAAAAAAATATTTTAAAAAGAAACACAATTTAAACCGCCATTGTGTTTCTCGTTCTACGGTTTCAAAGTTGAATTGTTTCCATTACTGAATTTTCTATTCATTTTGAACATATATCTTTCATGCATCGAAGCTAAGTCATTTAAGTTTGCTTCATAATTGATGGAATCATTTCAAGTTCATTTGATTCAATCAAAACTATTGTCTTGTAAAAAAATGTCATTCAAGTTTGGAATTTTTAATTTCAATACCAAATCAATTTTTGACAATGCGAGTTTCAAGACGAATAAGCACTATATTCCATGATAATATTTATGTAAAAATAGAAGTCAAGCAGCGCATAAACCTTTTTAAGATCGCTTTTTGCGTATACAGATCGTGGCTACCGTTATGATTTGTGCATATCCATATGAGGTTTGATTTATTTTTTTCTATCATGTTTGGTTGAGTCAGTGTCTTTGGTTATGTCCATGACTATTGTGCGCGAAGCTCTTCCCTGATCCGTTCTTCGCAATTCAATTCTACCTAGAAGAATCAATGAAGATGTCAACACTTTGAAGCCCCAAATAAAATCTTTTGCCCAAACTCTCAAGAATTCTTGCACCATTATGTTGAGTTAGTTACCAAAATCCTGTATCAAAGGGTCTGCCATCGCTATAAAAATTTCATAGGAAGAATACTAACTAGGTTTGGCATGTCGCAATAATAACCTTCCCCGTAGAGTTATCATGTCTAAAGGTGATGTACCAATCACATTGACAGTTTTACGATACAATCTTTTAAAAATATGGCAACCGGTTGACTTATGGCATGGTAGTTTTCCGCGGAAAAGGATTTTATGAGTTATCCTTTGATTCTCTGGTTGATTTTCGTAGTGTTTGAATAGTTGGAACTTTGAATTTGAAACCAAATCTTCTTTGCATATTCTCTTGGACGAAAGATTTCAATTAATATTTTGTAAGAAATACAAAGGCCTAATGTTGGGTTTGTATCTACAGTCCGCCAAAAGAATATTAGAGGCTGAATATCATTTTCACAATTGTTTCTAGTATTGACACTTATTTATCTCTTGATGAAACAAATAACTCAAAAACGATGTGTCATTTTGCTTGAGTCTTGGTCTATTTGGACATAATACAAGAATTGAAAGATCACATTCTTGTTGAATGTGACAAGTATGCATATTTTTTCTTACATTAGTTATAAAAAATTGTCATTGTTTTGCAAATTCTGTAAGGTTGTAGAACATTCTAATATTCATAGAATGACTCACTCTATTGAAGATGCAGTTGTTGTAAATAAGTTGGTAAATAAGTATGTCGAAAAAATAATTGTTGCTTTGGAAAAAGGTCGCAACTGAAACTACAACCAAAGATATTAAGGTTAATAGTATTAATCGAGTTGTTAACTCTTTTCTTGTTGATCATATCCCTAATTTTAAACGAGTGGAACCCCCTGTTATCCAAGAATTTGCTCCCTTAGATTAGGAAAATTTTGACAAGAATTAGGAAGAAGTTTTGATTTGGCAGTAATGTCAAGGCTATGGTACTAAATAAGACAAACCCAAATGTTATTGTTATTCGTGATAATGTGCATCCCAAAATTGCTCACGACTTAAAGATATGGCGGGAATTTTTTAAGATAGAGATATTAGAGAAACAAATCGTAAGAATGACGAGAAGGCAACATATATTAGTTTCATAATTGTTCTAGTGCCAATGAAGAGCCTTTTAAAAAGATGATTTCTAGGACAACAAAAAAATATGTAAAAGAAAATTATATTATATAATTTTCGACAATGAACATGAAACTTGTATGATTTAATGATATTTTGAGTTACGTGTTGTTTTTTTTTTCTTTTTTTTTTAATCATTTTTAGCTTAAAAAAAGCATTCTATTCCATCAATCCCCTTCTAGAATTCATAGCTTTATCGACTAACACTCCACTTCTTTTATAATACTAGGCTATAAAAAGACTTTTTCAATTAATAAAAAGATTTTTTTCTTCTTTTTCTCATCTTTTAATATATCAAATTTTTATCAATAAAAATTAGACTTGATATCTTAATATTTACAACACTCATATATCGTAAATCAACTATTTATACTAGCCTCAATGGTTTGAGATATCTTATTAATTCCTTTTTTCCTATATTTATACAATTATTTCATAAATAGCTGAAAAGCTTGTGGTGATTAATTTGAAGGGTAGTTATTGAGTTCGGTTTGGGTTTTGCATTAGAAAATTTTTATCTAATACTCATACTCCACATTTTAATGAAAACTCCATTATACTCTTGTTTTTTTTATAAAAAAAAATAAAAAAATCCTCAATTTTTATTAAAAAAATTGACAACCAAAAAACTTCAAATAAATTATTTTGTAAAGTGATTTTAAATGTCAAAGAAAACACTTTTTGAAGTGAGTATAAAAAAATTTAAGTTTTCTAGTATTCAAATTTATAAATGTTCTGTAATACAATTATACAAATGAGTTTCAAAAAACAAACTATATTACATATCAGATTTGTCTTTTTTTTTTTTAAGAACAAAAAATCTTATATTAAACCGGCCAACTTCATATATGTTTCTCGGAACATAAAAACTTAAAAAAACACAAGCAAACTTTTTAAATGTTTCTCGGAATTTTTAAAAAGTTACAGATTCACTAGAAAACAATTTAAGTTTTTCAGAATATTTTCCTTTTATTAGTTGTGTTCGGACTGTTTTGTTATGAGCTGGCCTTTTTGGTATAACCGTGAACTTTGTTTTCCTTTGGGCTTTATAATATAGAAAATTTTACCCCATACCCCCTAATCATACCTATACCCCCAAATAAATAATGAAATGACATTTTTACATTGGTTTAAATAATAAAATTTCAAAAAATTTACTATTTTCATTTCAAGCTTTCCGGAACTCAAGAATGATTTTTCTTTAAAATTTCTAAAGAATTTAAATACAAGTTTTTCGATACACAATATACACTTCGAAAAACTTTGTTCAAGGTATCTGATACAAAAGTCTCTTCCGATTTTTTTCTTTCAACTTTTCCGATACAGGGACTTATTTCAAAAATCTTTTCAAAATCTCTATAATTTTGTGTCGATTTCAGTTAGTATAGGACCTAGAAAAGAAAATTTACAAAAGTTGTCATAATAAATTTACAAAAGTTGTCATTGCAATCATATTTTCGAAAATAAGATTTTAAACATATAAATTTGACTTTTAAATTAATAACTAACCATTTCATTAGTTTTGATTTTGGAGTTAATTGAGTTTTTCGTTAAAATAAAAAACGTATTAATTTGACTCTTTAAATAATTTTTTTTATACAACCATATTTCACACTTTGAGCATTTATCGACCGACACAATTGTGCTACGAGATTTGTTTTAGTGATTTGACGTGTTATGAAGAAACACAGCCACAATATTTCATGTAATACATTGGTGTTTCATAAATAGAAACTTGATTTGTAATTTTTCAGTTTATTTTTATTGGATTTGGACTATTTTGATCTTAAGTATAAATAGGAGATATAAACACTTATTTAGGTTTCTGAAAATCAAAAGTTTTAGAGAACCTTTAAAGGTTGGGATCAAACTCTACTTCTTTCTTCTTATCTAGTATTCTAGTTTGAATGTTCGTAAACTTATTTAATTGATTATTGTTCTTAGGGTTTAGGGTTGAATATGGGTTGAGTCGGGTAAATTAGTGTGAATAGCAATTCTAGTTTTATAAATTGGTAAACCATTCAAAAAATCAAATCCAATCCATTTTATTCATCTTACTTAGATGGCCAAATTTTTAAAAGTTATTTAGTTGTTTTAGGATGGTACACTTTTGGTATTTTGATGCTTGTAATCACTTTATGCAAATTTATAAACTTTATAACTTTGTTATATTGATGTTTGCAACAAAAGTATTTTATGTTAAATTTTATGATTTTGATATTCTCATTAATTGTATGTTTATATAAATTAATTACTAAATAATGAAAATAGGTTACACTATATTTTTGGAAGAGGGTTAAGATTGTGACACTTCTTTCAAAAGATAATGATGGTACATTATTAACAATTATATTTAAAAAAAAATGTGGTAATCTAATATTCAATCCAACTCAACTCGAAAATGATTGTTTAACTCAACTTAGTATGATAATAGACGATTGTTTGACTAGATCCAACTCAATGTTTCCTACATGGTTTTAGTGTTTAATTTTGGTTTTGGCCAAAGCCAACCAAAACCAACAACCCTACTTGTTGTGTCATGTTTGAATGCTTTTCAATTCTACAATTGGACAATAATCCTTTGTAATATCTCAAAATGATAATTTATAATATTCTCTTCTTTTAATATTTTGATAGTGTTAAATATAAAGAGTATTGAGAGATATATATAGAATAACCCGTGTGTTTCAACTACACAGCGAAATCTCTTTATATAGACGCAAGATATTAAATAACCCTAATTTACAGTAATGCTAACGGGCCAGAATACTTATACTTACAGCCCATATATATTATTTACATTCTAATATAATATTTAACACTCCCCCTCAAGCTGGAGCATATAAATCAAATGCACCTAACTTGTTACATATATAACTAATTTTAAGACCTCACAATGACTTTGTAAACACATCTGCTAACTGATCATTGGATTTGACAAAGCTGGTGATGATGTCACCTGATTCAATCTTTTCTCTAACAAAATGGCAGTCAATCTCAATATGCTTGGTCCTTTCATGAAAAACAGGATTCGAGGCAATGTGCAATGCAGCTTGATTATCACATATTAGTGTCATTGTGCTGGTCTCTTCAAATTGAAGTTCTTTCAGTAACTGTTTCAACCAGATGAGTTCACATGTTACTAGTGCCATGGCCCTGTATTCTGCCTCAGCACTGGATCTTGCAACAACATTTTGTTTCTTACTCTTCCAAGATATTAAATTTCCTCCTATGAGTACACAATACCCGGAAGTTGATCGTCTATCTATGGGTGAGCCTGCCCAATCAGCATCTGAGTAGCCAATTATCTGAGTATGTCCTCTATTTTCATAAATGAGACCTTTTCCAGGTGCACTTTTGATGTATTTAAGAATCCGGATTACAGCATCCATATGTTCTTGGCAAGGAGAATTTAAGAACTGACTTACCACACTGACAGCAAAGGAAATGTCAGGACGAGTGACTGTGAGATAGTTTAATTTTCCAACCAATCTCCTATATCTTCCTGAATATGATAGAGGCTCCCCCTGATTGGGTAGGAGTTTGACATTTGGATCCATAGGAGTATCAACTGACTTGGCATTTAGTAGGCCAGTTTCTTCAAGAATATCCATGACATATTTTCTTTGTGAAATTACAAGGCCATCCTTGGATTGAGCTACTTCAATACCTAGAAAATAACGAAGTTTACCAAGGTCTTTAGGTTGAAATTTATTTGAGAGATGTTTTAACCGGAGTATTCCTTGTTGATCACTACCAGTTATAACAATGTCATCCACATAAACAATAAGATAGATGCACCCTTGAGCTGAGTGATGATAAAATACAGAGTGATCGGCTTCACTGCGGATCATACCAAATCTTGTACTACCGAGCTGAATCTGCCAAACCAAGCTCTAGGAGACTGTTTAAGACCATAAAGGGACCTGTGTAGCCGACAAACCATGTTAGAAAACTCCCCCTGAGCAACAAATCCTGGTGGTTGCTCCATATACACCTCCTCTGCAAGATCACCGTGCAAGAAAGCATTTTTAATGTCAAGCTGATGGAGGGGCCAATGTCTAATTGCTGCAATGAAGAAAAATAGTCTGACAGATACCATTTTGGCAACCGGTGAGAATGTATCACTGTAATCCAACCCAAAAATCTGAGTATATCCTTTGGCTACCAAACGAGCTTTAAATCGATCAATCTTACCATCAGGACCAACCTTCACTGTATAAATCCAACAACACCCAACTACCGACTTCCCATGAGGTAGGGATACCAATTCCCAAGTACCACTGCTTTGTAGAGCACACATCTCATCAAGCATTGCTTGCCTCCACTCAGGGTGGGATAATGCTTCACCTGTAGTTTTAGGAATAGAAACAGAAGACAAGGAGGACAAGCAAGTGTAATGTAAAGGTGAAAGACGATGATAACACAAATCAATATAATGAGGAGATGGATTACGAGTGAAGCGAATATCCTTACGAATAGCAATGGAAAGGTCAGGCTCAGGTGGCAGGGTCGGATCCAGAGGTGGCATCGGAGGAGAGTCTGTAATGGGAGCAGGAACAGGCACAACCGAGGATAAACGACGATGCTGATATGTTTGTAGTGGTCGTGGAGGTTGGGGGTAGACTCGGCAGGTTCTATAGGAATCTGAGTGGGTGGAAGAGGGATAACTACTTGAGGAGGTTCAGGATTAATGTCCTGATAGGGCTCAGTAACTACTTGAGGAGGTTCGGGATTAATGTCCTGATAGGGCTCAGTAGCTACATGGGTAGGTTTAAAATATTGTACAGACTCGAAAAAGGTAACATCAGCTGATGTAACGTAGCGGTGTAGTGTGGGAGAATAACAACGGTAGCCTTTTTGAGACCGATGATAACCGAGAAAGACACACTTGAGCGATCGAGCTGACAATTTGTCCAAATCGAGGGATAAATTGTGAACAAAACACGTGGACCCAAAGACACGAGGTGGTAATGGGTGAAGAGGGGTATCGAGAAAAAGGACCGAATGAGGGATATTGCCATCAAGGACAGAAGATGGCATACGGTTAATAAGGTAGCACGCCGTTAAGATTGCATCCCCTCAAAATCGGAATGGAACATTGCCATAGAGAAGTAAGGTTCGTGTGGTTTCAATGAGATGCCGATTTTTGCGTTCGGCTACCCCATTTTGCTGAGGAGTATGAGGACATGAGGTTTGGTGTAAAATACCGTTGGAAGCCATAAAATTTTGAAATTGATGAGACAAATATTCTCGAGCATTATCACTTCTTAAGGTACGAATGGAAACTCCAAATTGGGTTTTAATTTCTTTATAAAATTGCTCAAAGATGGAAAACAATTTAGTTCTATTTTTCATTAAAAATAACCACATACAACGAGAATAATCATCAATAAAAGTAACAAAATACTTAGACTCTAAAGTAGACACAGTACGAGAGGGACCCCAAACATCAGAGTGAACTAAAGCAAAAGGAGAGGATACTCTTTTATTGACTCCATCGAGAAAATTACTACGGGTGTGTTTCCCTAACTGACACGACTCACAATGTAAAGTAGATAACTTAGACAAACTAGGCACCAGTTTTTGTAGTTTGGTAAGACTTGGGTGTCCTAGCTGAGCACGGATAGTATGTGGAGACTCTGTGGCAGAGCACGTCTTGGATGTTGTGGAAAGGTAATAGAGGCCTTGTGACTCACATCCGACGCCAATCGTCCTTCCCGAATTCTGGTCCTGCAAGGTAACATTATCATCAGTGAAAGTAATAATACAGTTATGAGATTGAGTCAATCGACTAACTGAAAGTAAATTAAAGGGGCATCCAGGTACATAGAGAACAGATGCAACTGAGATAGAAGGGAGAATGTGGACAGTGTCAATTCCTTGAGACCGAGTTTGAGTACCATTGGCAGAAGTTATAGTAGGTAAAAAACCAGATGTAGAAAGTGACGAAAAGAGACCTTTATTACCAGTAACATGATCAGACGCACCAGAATCAAGAACCCAAGGGCCGAGAGAAGATGAATGAGAGAGGTAAACAGATGAGTTACCAGTGTGTGCAACCGATGTAGGAGAACTAGAATTTGGATGACTCTGAACCCATCGGAGAAAATCTTCATAGTTTGTCGTGGAGCCTTGTGGAGATGGTGTAGTCTGAATAGTGGCAGAATGATCAAGCTGAGTTGCATTTATCAAAGGCGAAGGCTTGCCATGCAACTTCCAACAGCGATAAATAGTGTGTCCAAGTCGATGACAATGCTCACACTTGGGACGAGGCTTAGAGCTGGATGGTCCTCCACGAGAACGTTGTTGATTATGTCCCTGAGATGCAAGGGCAGCAATGTCACCCGGAACTGAAGTAATAGACTGCTCAACCGGATGTTTTGCTGGTACTCGAAGGAGGATCGCAGAAGTAGTAGACATATTCGGAACAGTGACAGATTCCAAAATTTGATCACGAGTTGCAGAGTACTCCTGGGGTAGGCCATAGAGTGCAAGAAGCATGAAGAAGGTGTTGCGTTGATCCAACTCCTTCTTATGTTCAACTGGATTACTTGCAGCAGGAGGGAGTAGCTCATTAAAGTCATGAAGTGCACTATGAACGGTGCCAAGATATGCAGAAATAGAGCCATCGAGTGACTTCGGAGTAATGATGTTCAACAAGCGGTGACAAACTCCATAGAGACGTTGTGTGTCGTTAGTATAGAGTGCCTTTGCTTGACTCCAAACCGATTCACACGTGATATGCGGACGAAAAATCGGTTTAACGTCTGGATGAAGTGTAGACTTAAGGACACTACACAACTGAGCATCAATCTGGCTCCATTTGGATGATTCAGTCACACTCACCTTTTCAGGATTTTGAGTGAGGTGATCCTCGTAACCTTGACCACGTAGCCAAATTTTGATGTCGGCAGCCCAACTATCATAATTTGATTCATTCAGTTTTTCAACTGAGAGAGGAGAAGTGATGTAAAGAGTATTGAGAGACATATATAGAATAACATGTGTGTTTCAACTAAATAGCGGAATCTCTTTATATAGACACAGGGTATTAAATAACCCTAATTTACAATAATGCTAACGGGTCAGAATACTTATACTTACAGCCCATATATATTATTTACATTCTAATATAATATTTAACATATAGAATTGAACTGATTTTATGTGAATATTCTAAATACTACTACCTCTACTTATCTCAGTAGTGTATGACAATTAATTAAGAGTTTGAAGATTAGAAATATGAATTTGAAAATAAAATTTAACTTAAATGCAAAAATATTAAAAGTGAAAGTTTTAAAAAAGTTAATAAGAAAATTTTATTTTGAATATCTTTCCATACTAAATTTTCACTTATCTAAAAAGCTAAACATAGATTAAATACTCTACATTTTTACTTATATTTATATAAAGTCTTCATTGATTGGTTCTTTTAATTATAAATGTATTCTAAATGTTTTTTTTTTCCTAAGCTATAAAGTGTTAGTCATACCTAATAAGAGTAGTCGTCAAAGTACAAAAGATTTATCTACTTGTCATGATTTATCAATAGCATATTTTGATGAGCTTAGACATAATTAAGTACAGGGAGTAGTGTTCCACTTACACTAATGTAATTAAAACTTGTTACATCGGTTCTTATGTACATATTAGATCGGTTATTTGTCCTATCTAACATCAAGCGTTGTAATAAATAATTAATTATAAAAGCGGTTAAAATGACAGATGTAACAAGCCAAAATTCAAAATTGATTTATTACTTCGGTTAAATTTGAATCAATCTAACAAGTCAATTCAAAATTGATTTATTACAGTTAAATTTGAACCAATCTAACAAGTCCTATTCAAAATTTATCTAACTTTCATACTTCCTGAGTCATAGCAATTAATAAATCAACTAAATATCAATTGAATCGTAGTATTGTCACAGCAAATAAGTAGAACCAGAACACTAATGTAATTATATGCATAATCGAATTGAATTGAGCAACAGTTCGAGCCCGTAGTTCCTCCAAACTCTTAACTTCTTTTGCTCTTTCTATCACGTAAAAATAGTAAGGACTAATGTTTCTCAAACATATTGTAGCGTAAATAGAAATAATTGTCACCACATAAAAATTAGGGAAATTAAAGGATTGCCTAAATAAAATTTCAAAAATCCATAACTTAGGTTCACTTACCAAATGTCTGCTATATAAATGGGTGCTTAAAAATGTTGTAAGAGCATTGTGTGCCTCCTGCTGAGTAACATACTCCACAAAAGCAAAGCCTCTGTGATTTCCAAACTTCATTGGCACTCTTAAGCTTTTAATCTGCACGGTTTGGAGTCATCAAACATGAGTGAAAGGAAAACATTTTAAAAATTGCACCAAACAACTAAATGTACATATTCTTGCTGAAATGAACAAAATAGGATAGTACATTAAGATGAATTTTAACTAAAACCAATTGGCAAATAGATTATCCTAATTTAAAAATAACATAATGAGTCATCAAGTCCATTTTTTAATAAGTGTAACTCTTAATTAATATGTATCGCATTTCCACAATTTAAGGTGTAAATGATATTAATTGGACCTCATATTTAAGTAATTGTACAATGGAACTCTAAATATCATAACGAAACAATCACGTTTGTTTCTACCAAGTGGGTACAGGAATGGTGGTTGTTGAAGTCTAAAAGTTTTATAGTAGGTTACAATTAATAAACTATCATAATTTGCTTTCCATTTTGATTCATTCAACTCAACTATAATTCTGAACATCTTTATTTGATGCATCAACCACATGTGTTTAAGATCACTATTGAACGTTAGTAAAAATTCCTCATAATGTGTTGTCATCACTGGTAACAAATACATGATACATCAGTCATAATTCGAACAGGAGAAAGAATACATGAATCAAGTCCAGATATATGTCACAAACTATAGCATAAAAAAAGTATCGTTAACGACATGAAAAAAAAAAGGGTATTACCCGCACACGAAACATCCACCATGATCGATCGCTACACTTTTGACAATGCAAATGCATCTTTGACTTATATGTTCTAAAGGATCAATGTCTGCAATGCTTCCATCTACTAGAGCATTCACACTACGTTCCATGTTAATCTCCATTAGAAAATTATCATACTAATTAAAAAATAACCTCAGGATTTCAGATGTTAATGGTATTCCTTTACTAAGCAAAACAGAAAATATTAAAATACGAATATAAGAAATATAATGATAAACAATCTTATTGTTATTAATGTACTACACCCAGACAAAACTGAGATGTTTTTATCTTATCGATTTGTATTTCATTTTATGTTTGATAATTATTCTCATCAAGCATATGAAAATAGTTGTCTGTTTATTTTCCTTTAATTTGAAGTAATTGGACATTATCCATTACAATCTCTATCAGCCTAAATCAACAAACTAGCTAACTAATTTTTGTTTGGGATCACATACTCTTTCCCTCATGTAAATAGGATCTCATCTGCCAACTGTGAAGCATATTCAATTGGATGAAACCAATTCCAAAACAAGTGATTATCACGATTCAAACAAAGATTAAAGCCTTGCAGACCTTTCAAGCATAGACCTTCTCCATTGAACTTTCCAATTATGCAACATGTTGATTTTGTTTCAGTCAATCCTACAATATGTTAACTAACATCAATTAAAATAAATTTTAATAATTTAATTTTTTTGTTAAGTTTTTATCAATATTTAAAAATATCTTAAACCATTTATCGTAACTTAAACCATAGGTGAGTATGTAGAAACATACTTAAATACTTGTTTTAGCAACATTGGTACACATAATCAATTGGAGATGAAATAAAGTAGGAGTGTTAGGTAGGTTCCTTTAAACTGCATGATTATAATACTACCAAAAAAAAGACTAAAAGTTATTGAGTATCAAGCTTGTTAATCTTAGTGAGAATAAATTGATTTGTTCTGATAACATATTTAAATATTGAACACAAGTTGTATCAAAAATATCATGGTCAAATTGCTAGTAAAACTCAAATTTACAATGTAGGATACATGTACCAAGCTATGTAAAAAGGCATAGTTTAGAAGGCTATAATTTTCAAATGAAAATTGAGTACTCATATATAACTAAATCTCTATTAGAACTCATATATAACTAAATCTCTATTAGTACTCATATATAACTAAATCCCTACTAGTACTCATATATAACTAAATCCCTACTAGTAATCCTATTCAACCGAATTCATATACTTGAGGGATATTAAATAGAAACATATTTTGACAATAGATATAGTGGAAAACATTTTACCCTTCAAAAGAAAGTAAAATGCTCTAAAGGACAGACTTGAAAGCTCTTGCAGCAGTTGCACCTAGGCACATAAGAAATCTAAATAAGTGAAACCCTGGCTCACCCTGCAATCACCAACAAAATATTAAGGCTCTGCAGAATAATAAAAATAAACACAGAAAAAATAAAATATACACCATGTTGGTCCTATAACAAATTAAATTATAATGTGGTGTGTGTGGAAATACATGAATCCCAAAATAATAGAGAAGAAGAAAACTTAAAAGAGCTTATTTCAAGACAATTTATAGAGTAAGATTTTATATGGTATCCACATGAATAGATTAAACAAAAATTGGTTAAGTAACTAAAATGCTAATTGATTATAAAATACCCAAAAAAAAGACCTTAGTATCAGATATTATTATGATAATAAACTAGAAAAATGCATATCCAGAAAATTAAAGTTCCAAATGTCACATATTTGCAAGCAGATTACATTTTCACATTTCAGGTCATAAATAAAAATTATATAGATTAAGCTCAATTGTACAAACAATCACTAGATCTGAATAATAAAAGAATATAAGAATAGTGTGAATAAGGGGAAATTCATTAAATCAAAACTATCACTTAATTAAACTTAAATTCAATATTCTTAGAGAGGTCATATACAACTCATAAATTAATATCTCAAACTAAAGTGATAACAACTTATGTAATAAGAACACTAAACAGAGAAAAAGAAAGAGAGAATACATAATAAGATCAGTACAAGACATCACCAAACATCAGTGCAAGTTAGAATAACAGATAAAAAGACGTCATCAAACAAGTAATAATAACACTAAACATAGACAACGTCAAACAAGTAATAAGATGAAGAGGCAACACCAACACTAAACACTATTCAGCCTTTTAATAACACCAGTACCAACAAATAAGTAATAAGAACACCAAATAGAGAAAAAGAGAATAATAGTTGAAGAGAATAAAACATGTGCAAGTTTTAGGGGAATCAAGTTCTAACTAATTATTTGTAAAAATTCATCTTATAGCTTATAATAATAAATATAAAATTAAAATAAAATTCACTCCATCAAATACATTGTCAAACCATTATCAATGGAAAATACATAATCAATCAATTAACAATGCAATACATGACCAAAATCAGCAAATTTAGCTATATGTTTTTAGGGACTTCAATAAACTAAACCATTGCTTACATGTTTTTAGCAAAATCAGCAAAGTCATTCATAACTACAAAATAGCAATGTCATATCTAACACATTCTCAATGAATAATAAAAACTTGAAAGAGAACAAAAACCTAACAACAAGCTAAAATCCAAAAATTAAATTTGTTTTATCAACCAAAACATATTTGAATGTATAACTGCATATTGAAAGAACTGAAAGAAGCAAGGATATGACTCCAGTTTTCATAGATTTAGGAGTAAAACATTTACATGGCAAAATCATACAGCAAAATCAATAACAAAATTAGCTAAATCCATAACAAAATCAATAGCAAAATAAACAAAATCAAACTGCTAAAATTGCTAAATAAGAAACAAGAATCATCAGAAAATTACTAGAGAAAGAAACAAACCTGTTTGGGAGAAACAAGAAATCGACGACAACGCTTCTCGACAGATGGAAGGGGAAGACAAATAAAATTGTTGCCGGTGTGGAAGCAGGAAAATGTAGACTCGTCGTCGTCAGTGCTAAAGAGTTCGCCTACGAAGGAGGGAGTGAAAGCAAAATTTAAGGCATACGAAGTTGAACGTGAAGGTTTCAGGAAGTTGGTTCACAAAGGTGAAGGCAGAAGAGTTCGCGCATTTTAATAGTTTTGTGGTTAATTTAGGGGAATTGTTGTTTTTTTAAAATGTTTGTTAGAATAGTTTAATATAATAAATTTAACAAAGTCTATGATAATAACAAATTTTTAATTGTCTTTTCTATTATATCCGGTGTACATTATCCAATTTAAAATTGCCTATGTAAGAAAGTTTAATTATACTAGTGTTACAAGAACAAGAATTTATCTAACTAGAATAAACTTTAAAAAAATTAATTGAAGTTGAAAACTTAATTATTCTCTTTTTAATTATACTCTTTTTGTCAATTTAATCTTGATCTCTATCTGTTTTTGAAGAACTCTAGCCTTGTAGCTATCAATTCATCCTATTGTTAGTTTCTTCATTTTTCCCTCACCCAAGTTAGGGCCTTAAAAGGAGAAAAAGGAGCATTGGTTGCACATCTCTCTTTGTTAATGGTGGTGAGGAAATTAAATTATGCAAAACTTTTTTCCTTCTCATTAGCCAACGTCATCTTCAAGATTCAAGTCCACAATTTATTTTGTTTTTTCTGTTTTGTTTCCTTCTATAGTTTTCTTTTTCAGCTAAATTTTATTAAGAAAAAAATAAAATAAAATAAAAATAATAGAAAAAAAATCAAAAAAGTTCTTCAAATTAAATAGGTTTAACCCTTGCAACACATATTATAAATGCTGATTTCTTTTGTTTCCTTATGCATATTTTTTTTCCTTCTATAATTACTAGTGGGTAAAAGGATAAAAGAGAAGAAAGGCCCTTACATATATTCTTATTAGATTATAGATCCAATGGGGTTTTAGGTAAGTGTATTCATTTGGTTCAATGGGGTTTTATGGAAAATATTCATTTGTTCCTTGATTTTACCCATCCGTCCGTGATATATTACCAAAAGATAGAGTTTAGTAGTGTATTTCACACTACCAAAAACTAAGATTCGATAAAAATGAATAAACATAGAGTTGATGACATCCATCTTAATTTATTTGCTATTGTTAGTGTTGGGAGAGGGAAATTGTATGCATGAATGGGCCTAACCTTAATGACCATGTTAAGATAAAAAGGAATTATCAACCTCTTAATTGTCAAACACTGTATAGTAAGATAAATAGAGGAAGTAGTATTTATAATATTCACATAAAATTATTTCAATCCATATCAAAATATGAAGAAAAAAAAATAT
The DNA here is from genome assembly GCA_037974875.1 of Cicer bijugum. Lineage (NCBI taxonomy): Eukaryota > Viridiplantae > Streptophyta > Magnoliopsida > Fabales > Fabaceae > Cicer > Cicer bijugum. Next base: position 4,876,758 of record JBBPBT010001116.1, read on the forward strand.
TACAGATTATCATTTTTGGAATATTATTTCCTTCCTATGTTTAAGTGAATAAATTGATTGTTATTATCCATTTGTTGATGTCAAACTGATTTAATTTTTATTGAAGTTTATTCATATGAATATATTGGCGACTTGTTTACAAATCTTATTAAAAATTTGACCCTCAACAAAAAAAAAAGTAATTTTAATAAAAGAAAATTCAAAGTTGAACGTATATTATAAAAAATTAAACATTTCAAACTATAATATAAAAAACAATTAGACTCCTCTCTAGTTATAGATTTGTGCTATTGGATTATATACACCGCCTCATAGTCGGTCTTGCTTGTTTATATTCATTAATATTTAAAGGCAAAGTAAGCGATGAACCTAATTATTTGGAATTTTAAGAATAAAATTTGAGTTGCTCTCAAGAGAATACCAACTTCTTCTATAGGATTAATTCACCTTCGGAAATGGTTCAACATTAATTAAAGATAGACAATTTAGAATCATAAATTATAAATGTGGTAAAATCCAATCCTACAAGCTTTCTTCTTCTTCTTCTTATATTATTATTATTATTATTATTATTATTATTTTGTTTTAATCTTAAAAAAATAATAAATTTCATTATAATTAATCCCACAAGTGTAAGGTCTTGGGTTCGAAACTGAAGACCTTTCTTATTATTTTAATTTTCTTGTAATCTTGATTAATTTTAGTATCTATTCCATTTGTTACTTTTTCATTGTTACAACTCTTTTTTTATTTGAAATAATTAACTTTTATTATTTAATTTAATTGAATTATAATTAATTGATACTAAAAAATTCGTTTTTGTGGATC
>JBBPBT010001116.1:4883930-4951445 GCA_037974875.1 Cicer bijugum
ATTAATCACACTGAAACTTCACAAGTATAAATACAAATAAAAATTAAGTCTGTTAATTAGTTGGATGTTAATGTTTTTATTGACTTTTGAAAAACTAAGATACAATAAAGAAAAAATAAAATAAATACAATAAAATGAGATAATTGTTTTGATAGAAGAGAAAAGTAAAAGGATGATAATAAAGATAGAAATTTTGTCTTTTCTTATTGATTGAATAAAAAGCAAGAATTAAAAAATGAAAAATGCATATTCCAAATTAGTGACATGCATTCAGACAACCTAAATATAAAAATCAAATAAAGTAATTAAATAAAGGTTGGTAGAGTTTTTTCCCTTCTCATCATGACACGTTAGTTTTTATTTGTTTTTGTTTATCATATTGAAAAGAAAAATCTTGCCTAAACATTTGTTTTCTCTTGGGTCTTATTTTAGATGGTGTTTAGCATTTATCCATCCATATCACTTATGACTACTGTTTGTTTAGTATTATATTTTGTATAACATAATAAATTAGACGCATAAATTTATTATTTTATTATATATTTTATATAAATCACAAGTTTATTAATCTTTTATGTAATTTAAATGCACAGATTTATATTAATTTGTATTACATATTTAAAGATATTTTATAAAATATAATTTAAATAATATGTCATATTAAATTAGACCATTTAAAAGGTTATTTTAAATCTTAAAATTGAATTTGATTGATGTATAAAGTTTTTAGTTTATTAATTTGGCAAGTTTCTCTAGTGGAAAAATAGGGTTTCATGGTGGTCTTTTACATCAATTGCTCAATTATCCGATGTGAAAATTGATTTACCTTTAACATCAAACAACATTCTATTTTACCGAAGTGAGTGTTACTTCAGCATAATTTTTTAATTAATAAATAGACCTTTCAAAAAATTTGTATTTAAAAAGTCATATTTTAATATTTTTAAATTTAAAATTAATAAAATCTTATTTAAAATTAATATTATTACAATAAATATTAAATAAATTGACTTAGTTAACAGTTAAAATGAAATATTATATAAAATTGATTTATATTAATTTAGTAAAAATACTATAATATACTCTAAAGATCCCGTGATAAAATCATCTTTAGATCTCCTTATGTTTTCCGGCTAAGGGTTTTGAGGTGTATGAAAGTTGTGGTCGAATAAGATCCTAAATTTTTAAAGGCATCCATTTTTTTAAATATATATATATATATATTCATTCTTACACTGAGTTATTTAATAAAAAGTATATTGTTGTATTAAAATAATTTTAAATAAAAAATTAGATTTTTAATATTTTTTATCTACTATAAAGTTCCAATCCAAATTTCAAACATTTTAAAAAGGAAATCCTAAAGAAAAACAAAAACTCCAACTCATATTATTAGTTACAATCAAGTTGATTTGAAGAATTATGACTCTTATCATGTAATTTAAAACACCAATGTTTTTTAATTTGAGTATCGGATTCCATTATCATGTAATTTTAAATGATTTTACATTACACCATCTAATGATTGAAAACTTTAAAGGAACACCATGACAATGCTCTGAAAATCATTTTTTTAGTCTGATGGACGCACTCTCTATTGTGCCTATGGTGATTTTATTTTGCAAGCAACGCTTTGATAATTTTGTCTGATGATTGTGACAAGTATTTGATCGCCTGCCTCCATTAGAAAGTCAAAATTTTGATTAAAACAAAATCAACACTTTGATAGAAAGTCAATGTTCTGATAGAAAGTCAATGCTCTGATAGAAAACACTTTGATAATAAATCAACGGTACAAAGAAGGCAAATTTTATTATCCTCTTATCAACATCATGAATTTGATATATGTTTGAAAAATTGTGTGGACAAATTTAGATACTCTTTATCCTCTGCTCTTCATGTCTCTGTATCAAGATATGTTGAATCATTATGAGGACAAATTTGGACAACTTTTAATGGTGAATCAATCTATGAATATTTGATACAAAACATTATGATACATGTTGATTTCGTACAATCGCAACAACAATTAGAAACTCTAATAACCATGAGATCTCTTTATAAAAGGACATGCAATATTCACTGAAGAATAATAATAATAATAATAATAATAATAATAATAATAATAATAATAATAGAAAAAGACTACGAAAAGCACAATATTGTCGTCTCTGTACGTTTGTTGTTAACCCTATTATTTTTTCTTAGTATTGAGAGATATTTTTAGTTTATGAGAGCATAACTTTGTAATTACACTCTTGCGACAATTATTCAAAAAAATCCCATAAACATTTTATGTTTGTAATCTAGTCCTATAAATGATGCATTCCTCAATAGCTTGATTATACTAAGCTAGAAGGTTGAGACAACTTTAACACATTCAGGTTGACGACTAGTAGGTGTCTAGTGCACATGTGACATCGTTAGTGAATATTAGTTTAAATCATTCCGTTTGAAGGTACTGGACGTAACTACCGTGTGAATGGTGAACTAGGATACATTGGCAACCCCCTCTCATGTGTTTCTCGTTCTTCATCATCCATAAGCAAGAGACAAATTTGTTATTTAGTGGAAAATCCGTTTGAATGGACTCAAACACAGAGTCTACTAAGGAGTCTTTTATGATTCATTATCTTTTGTATATTGGAGATCAAACAAAGATTCAAGCAATATAGCATATATGAGGAGTTTTTGAGTTTTTGTTTAGTAATGAAAGACTTAGGTCTTTCTTTGATAAAAAATGTGAAATTATGTACAAAATCTTGAAACATAGTAATTCTTATGATCTTGAAGGTGAAATTCTAATTGAAGAAGTAAAAGTTATCAAAGAAATTTTAACAATTGATTAAAATCAAGTTTTATGATATTAAGTTCTCTTTCAATATTTCATTGATTTCATAGTGCAGATATAAGTTATAACATAATATTAATTATCCTTGTTACCGTTGCACCTGCCATGAAGAATTATTTAAAATTGAAATTTTTAAATCTTATATGTGATCTACGTTGTCACAAAATATATTAAACAGTCTTATTTTTTTTTTATTTCAATTGAAAATGAATATTTAAAGAACATTGATTATAGACAAATTATTAACAATTTTACATCAATATGTGAATGAATTTTGTTGCTAATGTTGGATTATATATATATATATATATATGACTCTAGGAGTAAGTCAGAGATAAATAATGATGAATTTGTACACTTAATTATTGATATATTATGTCAATAATCAATAGTTGAATTAATAAAATTAATCATTTATAATGACTTATTAAGTATAATAACTATGTTTATAATTGAGACTCAATGAAAATATATATACGACTTATAAAAAACTAGGATATCAAATTCTTGACTCGCACATAGTACTTTAAGTCCCAATGCTTTGCTCTAGTTTTCTAATATTTTTCCCAAAAAAATTGAAACTTCTTTTTCTTATATTTTTCCCTTTGTGTTAGAACTTGTATGCACCAAATTTTTTGCTTGTTTTGTTGGTGTTTAATTTGTTCACCATTGTGCAGTAGTTTTAGAAAATCAAAATTTGGTTGCTTTTACGGATTGACGTGCATTCTTTAGACCAAAAGTCACATCTGATTCAGCGTTAATGGATTGTTTTGTTTTGTTGGATTAGAAGTACCAAGAAAGTGGCACTAAATATGTTAAGTCAACATTTCCATAGTGGGTGTCCTAATTTCTTCCTTTTTGACGCTAATGATTCGATTGTCTCTACCAACTTTAAGTTCCCATTTCTTGGGATTTGGGGAAGAAACTACTACTCCATTCACTTGTGGTCTTGTGTATAAGAAATTTTTTAATTGTAATTTACGTGGTTATATTTTTACTAATTTATGAAATAGATTATTTTATTTTAAAAATTTGATGATTTTAGTCACTTTTTCATATTTTTAACTAAAAAATAAAGATTTCATGTAGATTAAATAATATAAAATACAATTGGATAATATAAAATTATTTAAATACATTAATTATTTATATGTCATTAGTTATAATTAAATTAAAAACATGAGATTTTTCTAAAGTTGAAAGTTATGTTTTTACAGTGTTTTATTTTAATTTTATGGGTGTTAATCATTCTAAATCATTGTATCATATGATGTACGTTATTTAAAATATATTACGTCGTTATTTTTTAGTTAAAAAATTAGATAGAGAAACAAAAATTATTGAATTTTAAAATAAAGGGACTAATTTAATAAATCAGAAAAAGTAAGAGGACTAAAACTACAATTAATCTATTTTTTTAACTATGATTGATGTTACATTTGAAGAATTAAAAACACAATTTTTAATATATTTTTCATCTATTTAACATATTTTTAGAAAAGAAAAGCCTCTCGTAAAGAAAAAAGTATTTTCTTCAACTGAAAAAAGAAAAACCTATTTATGTGAAAGTCTAATAAACACACCAATTAGCCTACTATTGAATAGCATTGTATTTGACAAAACACTATTAATACCCGGACAAAACAATACTAATAAGAATTGAGAGGTTTCAAATAAACAACATCCACCGACTCTACACTGAATAAGATTATCCTTTGTAAAAGTATATTTTGTAATAACCTTAAAAAAAAAAAAGATGTTCACCGAAACAATTTTCGATATTCAAATTTGACGTCAACATTTGATAAACTCTTTTAATTGAGTACTTGCTCTCAAGAACATTTCTCCAAGACCACATATCCAAAATATTTTTTTGCAAAACAAGGTTACCCATCAACACAAAGCACTCCATAATCAAGTCCTCCTCCTTCTAAAACATCATATGCCTCCGCCTAAACTTGCCGTATACTACATCATTCACCACCATATCTACAACTAAGACATTTTTATCACTAGCCAATAAACTTAATAATCTACTAACAACTCGTATTTTTTTCCTACAATCACAAAGTATTCTTCTCTACTCTCATCTTTCACCTCCATTCTTATCCACTCTTCTCCTTTACTAGAAATGATAATTTTAGTAGTCTTAAAAATAGAAAAGAAGCAAACTAGAAGCACATATAAGACAAATTTGATAAGAAAAAAATGATCCCCATAGATAAATGACAAGATTTCCATTTAGATAATGAAGGAGAATTGTGCGTAAAAATAAAATAAACCCAATGGATAAAAATTAAAATTTTCATCTAGAGATCATTATGAATGATCATTAATCATGATTTATTGGATTACCTCTTGTATCGGGATAAAAATTTGATGATAAATGATGATCACGAACATTGCTCTATTGACATTGTCTCTACGTAGTCCATACGAACGAGGGCAACCTTAGTTTCAGTGATAGCTGATGAATGGAGCAAATGAAGAGAAGAACTAGGGTTTTTCCATTTTCTAATTGCTCTAATCTAAGTTTTATATAAAGGTTCTATATATAGACCCTTATATTAACCTAGCGCACCGCAACTTACGAGTTCAATGCTTCCTTTGTTCAATCTTACTTATTTATGCTTTTAACCTATCATTAAATCGATAATTGTGTGCGCAACTTTGTAGCTTCACATAGTTGCTACCTAAGTGACGAGAATATCATGTAATCTGACGTAACCTTTCTGTGATAATAATATTGTGTATACTATCCCTTTTCCCCTCATATCTAAATCGAATTCAAGGCGTATAATATGTTATTATTGTATAATTTGATGTATCATTCATTGATACATGAGTATACTTTAAAACAATCAATATTTCATATTGACTTATCTCGGCATTGACATACCTTTAACAATCATACTCTATCACACAACACATTACTACTATCCAAGTGACCAGAATGTCATGTGATGGAGTAACCTTTTCGTGATAAAAATATTGTGTATGATCTTCATTTTGCCCTCATCTAAATCGAACTCAAGACATAGAATGTGTCACTATTATGTGTAGTTCAATGTCCCATTCCTTGATACCTAAATATACTTTCCTACAATCAATATCTCATATTAATTTATCTCAACATCGCCATGCGTTTAACAATCATACTCTATCAATAGGCTTATAGATATTAATTACTCTCGTTATGTGGGAGGGAAAAATCTCATTTGGGCCACTCATTTTTCTCAACATAACTAATTGAATGTCTAGTTAACCAACTTTATAACTATCTTGTTAGAGATAACATTTGACGACAATAAACTATCAACTCCTCATCTAGAGATCATAGTGGTTTCAGTTCTAAGGATGACATACAACATTATCACTATAAGAATAACTTGTGGCACTTATATAAGACACTATGTAGTATAATCATGAAAGTTCAATCAATATATATTCATCCTAAAATATACCTATGTTGTGACATAATATCTCATATATATAACCTTTGAGATAGGTTTGTCAGTTGACACACATAATAGTCTCAATTGTCTTATTATTGTCTTCTATGATAATACTCGACTATATATTGTTTGAGAGTAAAGTTCTATAGCCTCTTAAAATCAATGTCTTATTAAAGAGAATTTCACTCAAGGACTTTATTATATTAGACAAACATAATAGTTGAAATGCCTCATATTATAAATAAATAGCACAATACAATTTCTAATTTCAAAAGTAAAACATTAGCCTCTAGAGCTTAGACCGACAAAAAACAATTCTTGATCCTATCAATTATAAGGTACCAAAATTGGAGTTTTCTCATGTTTCCACCAATTGGAAGACCAATATATTTAAAAGGTGTCTTTCCCACTCTAAAATTTAGAATACGTGTTGTCTCCACCAATTAGGATGAGTTAACATTAATTTCCATTAGCATCGCGAAGTGAATGAGATTAAAAAAAAAATAGAATAAAAGTATAGTATAGTAGAGAAAAGAAAAGAAGGGAAGAGAAGAAGAAATCGTGAAAAGAAGGAATTGGTCTATTTATTGTGCGTATAAACGAATGGTGAGGGTCTAATCCCTTGGAAACGTGCCCATTAATTGCAAATAGCAAAGGGTTTAGTACTCAGAAAACAAATCTGTCAGTATTGATTGCTTAGACCCTTAGAAATGTTGAACTTTGAAATTCAAATTTGCACTAAGATTTTTGACCGAGTGCTAAAAGGCTCTCGATAATGTGTTGGAAATAAGTTGGTTTTATACTTAGAGTTTTGATGATAACAAAAGTATTTTTATATTTAGTATTTGACTTCACAAAGTATGAAAAAAAGATTTGAATTTTTGAAGAAAATCTAAAATAAGATTTCATTCAGATTTATAATTGAAGAAAATCTTTGACCAAGTTGAAAAGAAGATATGGTCAAGATTTGATCAAGGTTTTTTTAAAAATAAAATATGAACATAATCAATATGAAGAATTTATAAATTCAATCTTAACAAAATACAAACATAATTAATTTAAAGAGTTTACAAACTCGACATGAACAAAATACGAACATAATCAATCTAGAAGAACTACTTAGATTGGATTCATAAATAAAGAATTGGTTAAAGAACATATTGTCAAAAAACATCTTGTTCAAGATTATTTTTGAATAAGATCATTATTGACCAAACTAGGAATGAAGATACAATTTAGAATTAAACAAAGACTAAATTGAAACCCTAATTTTTTTTCTATATAAATAGATACTCAAGACTTAAGAAGAAGGTCATCGAAAATCAGAAAAGAGTAGAAGAACTCGTAAGCACAAAATTTCAAATTCATCTTAGAATTCAAATTCATCTTAGAATTCAAATAGAGAAACACTTACTCAAGTTATAAATACTTTCTAAGTGTTTTTTTCTTAGAGTGTGATTATTATTATTATTATTATTATTATTATCAACTTTGTTAGAAGCAAATACTTAAAGTTCTAATATTTTGTATCCAACTAATAGTGGTTTAGTTTCTTCTTCAATCTGGGGATGTCAAGTTGTTAGGAGAAGACTTGATTTGTAGGGTCAAGGTGGTTAGTTCCTCAAAAGTCTGGGGTTTTCAGGCTGTTTGGGAAGATTGGTTTGGAGGGTCAGATGATTTGTAATTCAAGATATTTGAATTAGTGAGTTAAAGCCTTTTGAATGAATTGACTAGATGTAACCAAGTTAGTAGTGAACTAGAATAAATCTATGTGTCCAATTATTTATGCTTTCATTGTTTGCTGCCTTTGAACTTGATTGTTTCTACTCTAAGTAAGTCACCAGAATCGAATATATTTTTTAATAAATTATCAAAAAGTTATCAACTTTTTCAAACACAACTACTCTCATGTTTGCACCTACATAATGTACATGGGACACATCTGAGTGCTTTGACCCTAGAAATGCAAAGATTTATTTCTCGCCTTAAAAATGCCACTCTTTTTCCAAGTGTTTAAACCTCAATAATGCAATTGGGGTTGTTTTGAGGGCCTTAATCCTCGAAAATACCTCTGAAAAGGTCATTGACTTCTCAATGACATTCAGAGGACTAAAAAGCCTTAACTAAGTTCTGATTGCTAAAATACATCTTTATTAGCTGACATTTTATAAGATCGGAGTGAGTATATTAGAACATGTATAATTAGTAAGATACAACAAATGTCCTCAATTGAACTAAGATTAGGAACTTTAGGACAAATTATTTCTTCATTGATCACTTTCAAGATATCTAAAACGATATTTATTTGCATTTAGTGAACACGATTGAAGTATCAATATCAATTTTGGTTAACTCAAGATCAATTTTGGTTACAAATAAAAAGTCCAGAACGTTCTGGGTGAATTAAAAATGAATAAAGCAAATTATTTCTAGGTGTGATTAGTGAATGAGAAATAAATAGGATATAGATATGAAGATCACACAAAGATGTATCTTGGTTCACCCAAGGTGGACTACATCTAGTCTTCACAATTTGTGAGTTTTTTCATTAATGTGCTTGGGACAAGAACATTTTTGCTTTCACACCATCTTTCTTGATCACTCTTGATCAGTTATAGAATTCACATTTCAACATTGAAATGATTTTTACAGTTAGCTTTCAGTTTGTAAAGTATTTTTACAAGTTACCTTTTAATAACTAAAAATATTTTTACAATATAGTGAAACTATCAAAAAGTTTATCCAGATTGAACTTTAATAGGCATGTGGTTATTTGATCCAAAATGTTCTTTTCCATGTATTATACAACATGAATAGATTGTTTGAGTACATAAAAAGGCTTATTCATTTTGATTAAGTCGTTTTCAATAGTTTGAATTGTATGTATCATATAAATTAATTTCTTTAGAGGGTTCATGTAGTCATCACTATCAAGTGATCCATACAAATTTATTGTAACACATCTTTCATATAAATTGTGTCTTTTATTGCTAAATAATATAATAAGTATGAAAAAGTTTTCGAATTCACTTTAGGTGAATATGTCTATTCAAAGTCAATGGTAAATTTTAAAAATGTATCTTTATTAGATAACATTTTATATTATCTTCATGACAATTGTTTACTTCAAAAATGTTTGTTTTATAAAATCAAAGTAAAATTTTATTTTACAAAGTAAATGATCACTAATAGTGGCGTGAAAGCCTCATATGTGCCAATGAAAACAAAAATAATGTTTAATCTTAATTTTTTTAATTATATTTTTTTGTCAGAAGAAATAATAAATAAACTCAGATACAACTATGAGATTTTATGTTCAAATAAATTGATTAAAAGAAATATATCTTTATGCAATATTAATAGTAAAAACTACTATTTATGTAATTATGTAACATTTCACTTTCACTAATTTACTTTACAAAAATATTTCACTTTCAACTTGTTATGAGCTTCCTATGGAAAGATAAACATCACACTTTGAAAATTGATAAATAAAGAAATCAAACTATAAAAACCCAATTGATTGTCTTTTTCCACTATATTCCATTCAGTTTACAAATTCCAAATATAAAAACATGACTCGTTCAATATTTTCAAATTTTAACACGTAAAGTCAAAGCTATTCCGTGAACAATCCGTATAGATAATTTCTTTTTCATTTAATCATGACGATAAAAGAAAAATGAATTTTGTTCCTAAAAAATTTCCTAGTTTCCACTTTTAACCAGGGTTGATTCTTGACCTAACTGAGAAAAATCAATATATCTAGTCCACCTTCTACATTTTTCATGTTTTTGGAATGGAAATTTCAAGTTTACGTCAGTGTCTCAAAAGAGTAGGTGACAACCATTCAAAACTAAGTCTTCATTGCTAGATATGAGAAGCAAAAAGAGGTGAAAATATAGTAGAGTTTAATAATGACACATTGGTGATGTAAATTAATTTTATGATCTTTATTGCACATTAAAGAACAAAAACTCTCTTAGTCCAAAAATAATTGATTTATTTATTAAAACATTATTTTAAAATAAATAATTTTTTTTAATTTTCAATATAATATTTATTTAATTATACTATTTAATTAATATTATTTGAATCATTTTTCATAGATTTTATTATACATTTATGATATTCACAATTCATCTAAATCTAAAAAGAACAATTTAGTAAAAATAATATTTTTTATTTTTTATTTATATATTTTTTTATACATGTGAAATATTTCAACTATTCAATTATGTTAGAATAAAATTCATTTAGAAGATTTACATCTCAATATTTACTTTTTATATGCGTCAAATTCACAATTAAACAATTAAAAAACTCAATTGTCTACCACTTGTTATACACCATCTTGATATATTTTATAACTTATATCATATATTGTCTCTTTTTAAATATAAGATTTTATCATCAAATTACAAAAATTAAAAAACTAAATATTAATATTGAATTTATTAAAAATCATTATTATTTTTATATATTTATCTTTTAAGAGAGAGTTAATAAATATTTTATTAGAATATTTATTGATCGTTGTATACAAAGATACAAATTAAGACTATTTTAATACCGAAATAATCAATGTAGCTTCAGTTTTGATAAATTATTTGAATATTTAAACCTTAAATAATTTTATTTTCAACACAAATTTGATTTACTAAAATTTTATAACTGAATTTAATTTTCCAAAAAGAAGAAGGTTGATTTGATTAACATTAATACTAATAAATCTCACAAAACACTCCTCCAAATATGTACTCACTGTTTATTTTTTGTTCCATTATGACATTAATTACGGTTTCCTTGTTTCTCACTCTACCTTCATTCAAGACTTTAATTCAATGCCAATAATTTTACGCAAAACAAAAATACAACAACATTAGTACAAAACAGCTTGAAATGTTGAATCAATGAATGGAGCAGCTACAACAAAACTTCCAAAATCCAAAATTTTAAATAATAAAAAAAATACATTCATAATTTAAAATCCCCTTTATATATTCCACACTCCACTTTCAAAAAATTCCATTACCCTTTTATGAATAACCAGACACCAATCAAAGTCTCAAACATAAAAAACAAACAAAACAGCTTCAATCTCTTATGCAACAAATAACTCTCTTTCTCTTTCTCTCTCTCAGCTTAATCAATTATACCCATCATCTTCCTTTAACCACGCCTGCTCAATTTGGTGCCGCATGCTATTCCTCATCTTATCTATGTATGAATTTTCTGTGACACTCTCTGACTTCTCCACTAACCCTTTTAATATAACCATTCCCATCAAAATTTCAACTGCAAAATTCACTACTTTATACACACTTGAGTTTCAAAGTTTCAAACTTTGACATGTTTTTGTGTTTTTCTTCTTATTAATCTTTAAGGGTCATTTCCAATTCCTCTAAAAAAATCTTGTTCTGGTTTCTTTGCTTCATATGAATGCAAAATTCAGTACACTTGAGTTTCAAAGCTTCAAACTTTGACATGTTTTTGTGTTTTTCTTCTTGAAAATCTTAATGGGTCAGTTCCAATTTCTCTTAGAAACTGTTTTCTGGTTTCTTTGCTTTATATGAAATTTTCAGTTCTTTTGTGTTCTGAGCTTCTTAAAGGTAACACCTTTGAGGTTATATAAGTCTTAGAGTGATTGAATTTCACTATTTCAGCAACCCATTTTGATTCTGCAGAAGATTTTTTGAAGGAAAGTGTTACTTTGTAGCAGAAATGGTTGCAGAAGCTTGGATTGTAAAAATGGGTAACCAAGTAAGTTCAAACCTCAAACAGGCTCTTCTTCTTGAAACTTTAACAAAGAGAAAAAAACAGAACCAAAAAAGGTCAGAAAAAAACAAAGAAACTATAGGAATTCTTTCTTTTGAAGTAGCAAATGTGATGTCAAAAACTGTTCACCTTCACAAATCACTCTCAGAGTTTGAGATCTCAAAGCTTAAAAATGAGATCTTGAACTCTGAGGGTGTTAAGAATTTGGTTTCATCTGATGAGTGTTATCTTCTTGAGCTTGCTTTAGCAGAGAAGCTTGAAGAGTTGAGCCGGGTTGCTAGTGTTGTTTCTAGGTTAGGTAAGAAGTGTTCTGAGCCAGCTTTGCAAGGGTTTGAACATGTTTATGGTGACATTGTTGGTGGTGTTATAGATGTGAAGGAATTAGGGTTCTTAGTTAAGCATATGGAAGGAATGGTGAGGAAAATGGATAGGTATGTTAATGTCACTATGAATTTGTATAGTGAATTGGAGGTTTTGAATGAGTTGGAACAAGCAGTGAAGAAGTTTCAGAATAATCAGCATGAGGAGAGTAAGAAAGCTTTCGAGCAGAAACTCATTTGGCAGAAGCAAGATGTGAGACATCTTAAGGATGTTTCTCTTTGGAATCAGACATTTGATAAGGTTGTTGAGTTGTTGGCTAGGACAGTTTGTACTATTTATGCCAGGATTTCTGTGATCTTCGGCGAAACTGCTTTGAGGAAGAATGGTCTTGGATTTGGTGGTGGCTCGCCAGTTATGCAAAATGAATGTGGGTTTGTTTCTGGTCATATTAGTGGTCAGATGACTTCGGAGAGGTCGAACTTGAAACGTAATACGAGCAAGAGAAATGGATATCATTCGGGTTCGATTACGAGAACGGCTGCGGTGGAGAGAAGGGGAGGTACTAGTGGTAAGCCGCAGATTGACATGATGAGGAGAGGCGAATTAGTGCCCTTTCGTCCGGAAGATTTTGGTTTTCCGTGTGGAACTAGTCCAGGGAGACTTTTTATGGAGTGTCTAAGTTTGAGCAGTTCAGTTGCAAGATTTGATGATATCGATCATGAGGATCAATACAGTCACATATCTAGCAGTCGCCACGGTGGAATTGCAACGAATAGCATGAAAAGGGAAAGTTTGTTTCATTCTGGTGTTCTAAGTCATGTTCAAAGTGGCGTTTCTTTCACCGGAGATCTGAGACAAACCAAATCCGGTGTACTAAGTTGCTCAACATCTAGTCCGAAAAGTAGGTTAGCAGTTTATGCTCCTTCTTCGACTCTCGGAGGATCTGCATTATCATTGCACTATGCAAATGTCATAATTGTCATCGAGAAGTTGCTTCGCTATCCGCATTTAGTTGGTGAGGAAGCCAGGGATGATCTATATCAGATGCTACCAACAAGCGTAAGGTTATCTCTTAAGGCGAAACTGAAGTCGTACGCCAAGAATTTGGCGATATATGACGCCCCTCTTGCTCATGACTGGAAGGAGAATCTCGATGGAATACTTCGGTGGCTTGCGCCTCTAGCTCATAATATGATGCGATGGCAAAGTGAGCGTAATTTCGAGCAGCACCAGATTGTTAGCAGGACGAACGTGCTGCTAATTCAGACTTTATATTTTGCTGACCGCAAAAAGACCGAGGAATCAATCTGCAATCTTCTTGTCGGGTTGAATTACATTTGTCGTTACGAACAGCAGCAAAATGCGCTGCTCGACTGTGCAAGCAGTTTCGATTTTGAAGATTGTATGGAGTGGCAATTGCAATGTGGAGCTTCTTTTCTCAATTGAGTAGATGCTAAATTTTGAAAATCCTCAATTTGGTGAGCATTTTATTCATTTGAAATATTTTATGAGGGTGTCATTAGTATGTTTGTATTTTAATTACAATTATTATAATTTTACTTGTGCAATACATATTCAATCATTTATAGAGAGGCAAAAAAAAAAAGTTCATGTTGAATTTGTAAATAAGAGTATGTACATATTGCATATTACTTAGAGTTTGATTTATTAGAATTATTATTGTCATGAATGATTACCACAAACTAGCTTTAGTATTTTAAGTTAATCTTGAACCTGGTGTTGATTTATTGGTACATGTACTTTGTTCTAGTTCTGTATTATGAATTTACCATCAAGTCATAATGATATATTTTTGGGTTATAAAATCTTGAATTAAATCACATATATTGGATTCATAACATCTTTTGAAGATTTTCTTAAGAAAATCTACTATATTTGAACTCTTGAAGTTGATAATTTTGTTTTTCTGTTACACTTGCAATATCATTTAGGCTAGATCACTATTGCGGTTATACAGCAAACTTTTATATCGCAGTAAAATGCAATCAATGAAACCACAATGGTAGTTGTAATGCCGTTGCAGAGATCTCTAAAACCGTTATACTGATGCCGTAATTGAAGTTGCACTCTGCAATTTAAAACTAACAACCAAAATTTTCTTTGTGGGATCTTTATTTGTGTATATGATAGATAATTGACATACATCTCAAATCTTTCCTATGTCTTCACTCTTATCAAACATCTAAATTTGTTTCCATTATTGTGTTGGACAAGACTGTCCCTTAATGCTATAGAGGCCAAAAATGAGATTACCATATTGATGAAAGGAGGGGCCTATGGTGTAAATGTTTGTATTTAAATTTCTACAGTAAAATAAGAAAATAAATACATGACTGTTCTTACTTGAAATGGCACAACATAGCTACTATTCTTTCATATATATGTGATATATTCATTTATAACTGAGCTGTAACATTAATATGTTATACATGATTTTGCTTCTCATCTCACAAGGGCATCTATATATGAAAAAAAAATTGTTTATATTATGTTATGGGCATTCAGACTAAGTATTTTCATTAGGAAATCTGAAATCACCTAAAATTTGTGTTTATGTATGCTGAAAAAGATAATAGTTAAGAAAATATGTGGATTTCAATAGATTGATAAACAAGAATGTTTTGTATATATCTTAATTCATATATATAAAATAAAAGGTTTTATATTTATTAATAATATTCCCTAGAAAAATATTTATTAATAATATAAATAGAAACAAATACTTCAACTAAATAGCAACTTCTTTCTTCCATAAGTAATTTCTTTCTTCCATAAGTACCATTAATATGATAAAAGGTTGTAGAGATATTTGATATAATGAGACGTGAAATTAAATTTATACTAATTTTAATTTAAGATAGAAGAGATCTTTTAATGCTTCAGTCTAATAATACGAGTAGAGCTTGAAAACAAAACCTTTGAATCCAAAGCTTGTTTTGTTATTTTACCACTGGATTAAATATTTGTTGCTAATAATAATAACAACTTATATTTTGGGTGGTAGTATATATGTGGAATGCAGTGCTATTTCTTGATTAAGCCAAAAATGAGAGAAACAAATTAAAATGAAAATGTTTTCTTGACTTAGTTTTTTCCTTAGTAGGAACACAACAAACATTAAGATGGCAAACTACCTTGTCAGTTTAATTAATAGCATTACTAAATCCAGCTAGGATAGTAGGCACCATGAAGTGGCCTAACATAGAGGTAGAAGAGGGCATTCACTTTGGCAATAAAAGGGCTTAGAAATATTGTTTGTGTTAGTTGGGTGTCATCAATCTTTTGTGGGGATGTTTTTAAGTGCTTTTCCCCTTTCTTTATGATACTTTCTTTTCATTGAGTGGCTCACAAAATTAAGGTTTACAATATGTTTGATGGTTTTAAATGTAGTCTTCGATGAATCTGTATCATATAATATCTCTTGTCTATTTGTAAGAGAAAATAAAAATAAAACATCAAAATTAATATATTCATTAATTATTTTCACTTTTTAATTATATATATATATATTAGAAATTGTGAAACATTAAATACTCATTAATAATATTAAGATACGGTTTTTAAGCTCTAATAGACTCGGACTCATAAGTTAATTATGGTTAACATCTTTTTTAAGATAATATATATAAATAAATTTACATTTATCTTGTTCCATGAACATTAACAAAACTTGAATCTAGAACTTCTAAATTTAATATTTGTCTTTTGACCGTCAAATAAAACCCTTAAAGTTTTTTTTGGAGTATGAAATAGAAACTAATCAGAAATTAAAAAATGATTCCTCATTTACCTTCTTTGTTTTCATCAACCAGACTTATTCAATTAAAATTTTAAAAAGAGTATATAAAAAAATTGAAATCTAATAAATAAATAAAAATTTAAATTATCAATTTTTACGAAAAAATAATATTTAGTACTATCAAAATTTTGACTAATGATTGAATTAGTTTTTAACTTACTCATTCATATCAACATTTATATATTACATATTAAAGATTAACTAAGTCAATAATATTCGTACATTTGTTTATGCAATTTGATCTACAACAATTATATTAATTAATTTCATAATTAAAAGTCATAACAAATAAAAAAAACACAGTATAAAACTTAATAGTTTTAGTAGTGTTAAATCTATAACTCGGTGAAAGTGACTATTAGTCAATTGATTTGATAGGGCCACTTCGAGATAAAAAATTTCCCTCATTTTCAATTGTTTTACAAAAAATTGGTTCAATAGTAATGAAATATATCACTGGAAATTTCTTTTAAATAAAAAAAATTGATATTAAAAATTACAGAGGGCATTCACATTGGGCCAATTTAAGCACAAAAGATTGATGACACCCAACTAACACACAATGTAATGGTTATGCTAACCAATTTCAGGTAATTATTTCCAATTGAATACAAAAATTGAGTGATTCATTATAGGTTTTGTTGTGGACTTGGGAAGCATAATTCGTCCTCGAATTTGGTTTCCAGTCAAATTTGAATTAATGCTTTCATTACAATAACACATATTTACTACTACCTACTCTAACTCTAGTTATGACTCACACCTCTCTCAATAGGTTAATTGCCCAAAAGTTTAGCTGCTACTGAAGATGAACCATTCTTGTACACATAGAGAGACAAACTTTATTTGCCGTAGATCTATAAATGGAACTAATTATATTTAAGACTTTGATAGGCCATTACAGAGTCGAATTTTTGTAGTCAATCACACTTATAAGTATATGTATGTATCCTCTTAATCTAAATTTTTCTCAAACTCAATTCTTTCTATTTTTTCTTTTAATTATTTTTTTAATTGAAAATTTATATTATATAGATAATGTAATTAAAATTTTACACAAATTTAAAATTTTATTCACTTTTATTGAATATCATTAATTTTCATAACAATATATCAAATTATTTTAAATTTGAGTAAAATTTTATATTTATAAATTTTAAATCAATGAATTTTTTTAAAAAAATAACAAAATTAAAAGAAACGGAGATGATCGAGAGAAATTTAAATTAAAAAAAATTAAATTCATTATAACTCAGTATGCATATATAACAATGTAATTAGTTAAAAAAATGTAATAGTGTAAATATACTTTAGCTTATTACTAAAAATATTGTGAATTATTACATGAAAAGTAGTAATGAGGCTAACAAAATATCAAATGAGTAGATTTGAGGAGGGAAGGAATTGAGCAAGTCACTCATGTTACTATTTGGTTTCTATAAATCAAGTTAAGTAAAAAATTAGTACGAATTGATAATTTTTTATGAAGCAAACAAATTCTATATATTTGTGGAAAGAAAACTCCATCTAGAGGAGGTAGGATCAAGAATATAAGAATGAGTAGGGATTGATAAGTATTTTAAGACATTATCAATCAATCAAAATTTATTTTTCATTTCCAATTTATTATTTTAAGACATTATCAAGACTTTATTTAGTTTTTAGTTAATAGACATTACATTTATACTTTATTTAGTTCTGAGCTAGTAGATATTTATTATAAAGAACTCTTTTTGCCATAATTGTTTCAAGCAAATGAGATCATTTGTTGAGATCTTTTTTTTTGATTTCGTAGCTTTCAAATTCTCAAACAAATTTGACACACCTAGAGAGACTTAAAAGTAAACAAAATTAAGAAATTTAGTTTGTCAGGTCACGATTACATTTGGCGTATGCATTTACGTTATTGACAAAATCTTAATAGTACGGATCCTCTATTATCATTAATGAAAACAAGTCCTTCGAGTCCTAATGGTCCACTACAAACCTTGGGAATGATTGTCAACACCGCTCTTCTCACATAATCAACCTCGTCACCTACGGTTGATCCACTCGAACATCATGTCATAATGACCTTGTCATTCACTAAACAAGAAGATATTAGCATACATGATATCATATATAAAGTATCTCAACAATTGGATAATGTTGTCGAGCATATGGTCTATAATGAGATCCAATAGGCTCAAGAAATGGAGGTCAAAAGAATTTAGACACTTCAACCATACAGGGCCAACAAGGCAAGCATTGTCATACAAAGTTAGGCGATCTAGTACCATACCAAATTTCTGGCCTGTATTTTTGCTATTGATATCCCTACGAGGAAACAATTGACAAATGATACGCTTAACCATGTTAGCCTTCAATTTGGACAGTGGCAAGGCTACCTAAGACAGTATGGAAAATTGGTATGCAACACAATTCACCTACAAATGTGGGGATGCAGGCCTACAATAGGCCTTACGTCGGAAGACAAACTTTTAGCCCAATATCAGGAAACTAAAAACCCATGCGAGATGTTAGAACAACAACTTTTGGTACAATACCCCATCTATTTTGGCTAATCCAACAAGTTACTTTCCATTACCTGATGCACCATCTATTCCCTGTTGGGTTCAAGTCAGCATAGACCTATGGCTATAAATGGAGGAGAGCCAACATGGAACTACATTTTACCTAATTCTTGTAATTCGCTTAATTAGGCAGGAACTTATGTCATAAACCTGGAAGTATTAAGCTCATTACATCCATGGATGTGTAATCCACCACTAGTTTAAGGATAAAAGGGCTTCATCAACCTCCCAAAACAATGCGATTCCAACAAATTACATATGGGACTAAACTTCATTGTAGGTACCATCAAAAGGTATTTTGGGGTATAGTTGAAACTTCCAAATAGGCCCCATGTATTGAAATCCTTAACCAAAACGGATTAACAATTTAGTAAGTCTTTCTAGAAGGTATAAAACTTCTATCTTGCCACATTTTCCAAGGATTGCAAATCCACAATGAAACATATTGGGAGATTTCATTGCATACTGTGGGGAAGAAAACCAAAATGAATTCTACAAGTTGAAATTTACTCATTGTCATTAACAAGGACGACCTTTACATGGTATTCCTCACTCCCACCAAACTAGACGTCATCTAGGCCAAAATCGTGAAAGAAAAAGTTATTCATGGCCAACCTTGAGACCAGTCAAAGGCAGGGATGTTAAGTCAGCCGAAATTAAATATGAATATAAATTTGATATAATTAATGGAAACCATATATTTGATTATGTGCTAAAAGACATGCCAAAAAAATTACTTAATGGACTATATGGGGTAACCTTGGACAGAGGAAATGAGACCATAGGAACTTAGTGTTTCATTCATATACTCCTCCATAACCATATTAATATATGATTGGATGACCTCTTTGTTATCTTCTTCATAAATTGGAGGATAAGATTCCTCTATCATCACAAGTGTTGCATAAATACCATTTGATTGTTCAACTTCCCTTTTTCTTCTATTTTCCACAAAAGGTCTACTTGCTTTGTTGTTAGAATTTTCATCCTTGCCTGGTTGCTTACATTAAACAAGAGTGCATGTGAAAACTAGGAATTCATCTTTTATAGGGCATCTTATTTCCTCGACGGCCTTGATCACAAGGATTCTTTTTTGTCTCTAAAATTCTAGAGTGTTTGAAGTCTTTCTTTGGGAATTGTTTCTCCTGCTCCACAAATGTGAACTCTCTTGGAGATAAATGACAAATCATCATATAAGTCTTCACTCCGATCACCATATTCATATTCATCTTCATATGATTTTTTTTTTCATCTTAAATAACTATGGAAGATTATTATTCCCTTTAGATACCAGAGTAACAGACTTTGACTTCTTTTATTCACTTCATTCTACTCAATCTCATGGGATTAAAGTGAACTCATGAGCTCTACCAGAGAAGTTTGTTGAGATCTTTATTTTCCCAAATAATTATAACTTTGGGTCTCGATTTACTTGAAAAAATCCTTAAAATCTTTTTCACATGATTTGCAGTGGTGTAACTTTTGTTAAGAACTTTCAATGTAAAGACAAAATATTGAAATCTGGAAAACATTTTATCCATGTTTTCATCTTCCTCTAGTTGGAACAACTCATACTCTATTACTAATAAGGTTTCTTTAGCTTTCTTATTTCCTTCATAGTTAACACATTAAGTGTGAGATATACACTTTGTTGTTTCGTTGTCACTAATTTTATCAAACTCTTTAAAAGTAAAACCATTCATCACAAAGGTTCAAGCTTTATGATGCATCCTAAAAAATTTATGTTGATTATCATCTAGTTTTTTTCTTGCTATGAAAACACCATTTTATATATTTTAGATCTACATGAAGTTAGACATATTTCACATTCAATTTTAGAGGATATTTTCTCAAAAACAGTAAATTGTGAAGTAACAATGTCAATTATAAGCAAGAGGTGCTTGAATTATAATTGTCTATTTTAAAAAATTCCTGAAAAGAAAAAAACTAAAAATATTTAACTCAAGATTGATCTTGGTTACAAACGAAGAACGTTATTGGTTAGTGAAAACACACAATTTGTAACTTATCTATATAAAAACTGATTGGAAGATAAAAAGTAAATAGAGATAAGGAAGAGATATCACATAGAGATATATCTTGGTTCACCAAATATGGGTTACGTCGAGTCTTCCAAAAGCAAGATCATTCTTGGTTTTCACACAAATTTTATAGATCAATCTTGATCTGTTACAAAGTACTACCTTTCTACCTAGAAAGGATTTTCACATGTTACCTTACACTCTTTCAGAAAGGATTCTTACACAATACCTTTTAAACACAAAAGGATTTTTACAAAATAATCAAGCTATGTCAACAATATAGTCTTGAGTTACAAAGTGATGATTTTGAGATTGTTAGAATCTGAGTATGCTCAACTCGTGTTTGGGAATAAATTTTAGGATTTAGAACTCAATAAAACTGATTCTAATATCAAACTAAGAAAAGAACTTAAACTTAGAAATGATTGAGAAGCTCAAGATGATTCAAATATGATTGTATGATTGATGTATTGCTTTGCCCTTGAAGGTATGATATGTTCTTCCTCTTGAGGCTTTATTTATAGGCTTCAAAAAGGCTTATGACAACTCATTTGGCTGTTGGGAGTGGTCCACTTGTCATGAGTAAGTGAGTGGATAAGATTAGCCATATAGCAAGAATGTTCTTGTGAACCAAGAATGGTCTTCGAATTTGCCTTAAGATGAACTGACTTTTATTCTTATCTTGATAGTTGTCTAAAGTGATCCTATGCCTTGAATCACGTGTCCAGGTTTGTTTGAAAGTACAACAGAAGTGTCTTTTCTTGCCTGTCAACCTTGTACTTCAGCTTGCTTGCTTGGAGATTGATCTTACTTTATGAATTTGTGAAGCATAGTCTTTTTCCTTCAAATCTTGGAGTGATTCTTGCGTTGGATTGATCATTGTATATTTCTTGTGAAGCATAGTCTTTTTACTTCTCCCCCTTTGTTATAGAAAAAAAGGAAGAGAAGAGTAAAGAACAACTAATTCAAAATGACAACAATGGGGAAAATCCCTTAGATGATGGAGATAGTAACGATTGTGGCATTTCTTGAAAATTTGGAGGAGGATTAGGCATAAGAGGCTCAAGATTGAGCTTTGGAGCAAGCTGGTTAGCCTTTCTGTCCCTCAAAATGGCTTGGTCGTTGTCATGATGTGTTTGTCTAGCATTGATAGTCCGAAGAGTAGCAAATTGTTTCCCTTTCCATTTTTGTCTTTTGGAATGGGCATTGAGCATCCTCAATAGGAGTTGATAGAAGGGTATTGTGAGAGGGTGTTACAGTGGTACAAAACATGGACAAGGTGGCATATGAAGTGTTAATGTGAGGAAGAGAGTTTGAAGGAGCGAAATAATGAGGCTCTGATAGACTAGGAATGTCTGAATCTGGAAAAACCAGATATTGGCTTATTCCAAAAATGGAGGAATTTGTTTTTTGTGGTGATACGAAAGTTGGTGACATCAAAGAGTTGTGTTGTATTTGAAGTGAAGGATATATATCACTTTGTAACATAGCAATAGTGAGATTTTGAGAGATAGGAACTGCAGGGGATATCTGATCAAGTAATGGATTCAAATTTTGTGGAACCGTAGGAGGTGGGGAACGTTCTTCAATATTTTGTTGAGGGGGAGAACATTTTTTATGTGTGCACTATTCCATATTGGTTTTGATTGCAGAAGTGCAAGCATATCTTTTTCTTCTAGTGGTAGATGGAGTGAATGTGGTTTTGAGTGAGGGTGGGATGAAAGGTATTTGTTTCCTGTATGAAATGCTCTTGAAGGAAAATTTTGATATCTTAATGTTAGAGGATTATGTCATCAAAGGAATATTAAATTATCTGAAGATTTTGGAGAAAATTGTACCATATGGGACGATGTTTCTCTTATAAACCTTGTTGATGGCATCAATCATGTGGTGGGTTATCAAGTAGATGGATTCAACTTCTTGGAGTGAAGAAGATGATAAATGACTAAGGCGTCATTATCACAAACGAATTTGTGGCTACCATAATGGGGAAGTGTGGAATGATGACTAATGCTGTTAAAATATTTTGGAAGGGGTTTTAGGTCTACTAAGAAAAACTTTGTAGACCCAACAATGAACAGCTATGGAAACACTTCTTATTTGGTAATGGTTAAGGTTGAATACTATTTTTTTCCATAATTGTTGGTCATTCAAATGGTAGTTGAATAATATCAACAAGAATGAAATGGTTCAAACGCATTTCAATGCTCTTCAAATTTGACACAATGAGGAATTTATTTGCAAAGGCTTCAGCTTTGTAGTAAAACGATTGGATGATATCAAGATAATAGCAGTAAGATATCTAAAGAAAGTTAGTCCATCCAAGGGCATCAATGTGATGCTTAATGGAGGTTCCTTCGTAATGTAGGTTTTCAAAAATGAAAACCCGACCAATGCCAATAGGTCTTTCAACCCGTTATTGATTATAGAATTTTTGATGTTTGGAAGGAATCAATGGAGGAATGGGGATTTTGGAAAAGGATGGTTTCGTTAAGGATTTGGTGGTTACTAGTTTGGAAGATTTTGTTGGTTCTAAGTTTGAAATTTTGAATGGAGAGCGTGATTGGGTTGAAGGTTTGGACGAAGAACGTTTTGAGAACATTTTGGGTTTTTTTAGGGTTTTTCAATTTCTTAAAAGCTAGAAACTGAGAAAGTGTTGAAGAAAAGTTGGATTTTGGAATTGTTGTTTTAGTTTTAGAACAAGTAGATTTGGATAAACTCACCTTGAAAGGAGATTTTTGAAGTTTTGGGGATTTTGAGGGTTCAGAGAGTTGTGATGAAGTAACATTTTTTGGTTTGGGAATCTGTGGTGGTGATCAAGGTTCAGACTCATCCTCAAAAGTTGTATAAATTTTTGTGTCTATGTTTTTGGTTTTGAAGATGCCAAAACTTGCATTGATCATTTTTTAGAAGATGAATTGCTTGAACTATGGTTGAGTGTTTTACGAAGATGGGGTGGAGCTTGACTAATTAAGAGAGTAGCAGATTGATATAATGGAGGAAGAATGGTGGAGAGTGGAACAAGTGTAATCGGTTGGAGACTTGACTCTAGAGATGAAGAAAGGTAGTTAGAGAATGTTCTCTCTAAAGACGAATTTAGAGGTGTTGGTCTAGGTGGAGGTGATGGTGAACATGTTGGTTATGGTGAACGAGATGGTGATGATATTGGTGAGCAAGGGTTTTTGTGCATTGTTGTTTTGGTACCAGCCATTGTTGATAGAGCGAGAGGTGAGGATGAAGGTGACAAAAGGATGTTTTTTTTAGTAAAAGTGTGAAGTTGTTGTTTAGTGGAGAAAGATGAATGGTTTTGAGTTATCGCAATTGATTTGTGAGAGGAGAGAGTGCCATGCGTGTGAGTTGATTGATTGGGCATACGTTTATTGGGAAGGAGAAAAGTGAAGACGATGTGGTAGTAATAAGTAGGGGTAGCTGTTATCTTTTGATGAACGGTATACGGTACAACTTCTAAAGTTGATTTTGAATTTTTCTTCAGGATGAAAATGAAGAATGTTCTTGGTTATTTGTTGCAAATAGACTTAAATGGAGAATGTTCTCCATTATGACCAAAATGTTATGGTTTCAATTTTTAACAATTCTGAGTGGGATTCTTTATGATTTTTAATCATTCTATGATTGAATTAAAGTTTTCTTCAATAAAATGCTTTGTAAATATGTCAGCTAACTGGTTCTTTGTATCAACAAATATTAATTCAATTTTCTTTTTATTCACAAGATCCCTAATAAAGTGATGTTTTATTTCAATATGTTTGGATCTGAAATGCTGAATATGGTTTTTAGACAGATTAATGGCACTAGTATTATCACAGTAAATTTGAATATGATAATATCTTACTGAAAAGTCTTCAAGATGATTTTTGATCCATAAAACTTGGGAGCAACAATTTACTGCTGAGACATATTCAGTTTTAGTGGTTGATAGAGCAATCGTGTTTTGCTTTCTACATGACCAACTAATTAATGCTTCTCTTAGGAACTGACATGCACCACTTGTGCTTTTTCTTTTCATTTTATCACCGACATAATCAGCATCACAGTAAGCTACAAAATCAAAATGAGAACATTTTCTATACCAAAGGCCAATATCAATAGTACCAACAAGATAATTAAACATTAGATAATCCTTACTGCGAAAATAATATCAGACATACTTGTAGTTAAATATAGTAAATAACCAATCATACCCCTGTATTCTTTTTCAAAAATTGATTTTCCATTTTCATCTTTGTCTAATAAAGGGTTGGATGCATGGGAGTAGTCATAATTTTGGCTTCACTCATTTTATATTTTGTTAATAGATCCTTTATATATTTGTCTTGACGTATAAAAATTCCATATTTATGTTGCTTTATTTGTAATCCAAGAAAATACATCAATTCTCCTATTATACTCATTTCAAATTCATTTTGCATGAGATTTAAAAAATCCTCACACATTTTTTCATTAGTTGATCCAAAGATAATATCGTCAACAAACACTTGAACAATAAGTAGATCATTTTTAAAAAAAAAAAGTGTTGTGTCAATATTTCCTTGGGAAAATCCACTTTTGATAAAAAAAAAAGAATTTAATCGTTCATACCATGGTCCAGGTGCTTGTTTTAATCCATTTAAGGCTTTAGTGAGTTTAAAAATATGATTTGGTTTCTTTGATCTTCAAAACCAGGGGGTAGACGAACATAAACTTGTTCATTTAAAAAACCATTTAAGACTGCACTTTTAACATCTATTGAAAAAGTTTGATATGTTTATGAGATGCATATGCAAGAAGAATTTGTATGACTTCTAACCTTGCAAATAGAGCAAAGGTTTCATCATAATCTATTCCTGCTTGTTGATTATAACATTGAGTAACTAACCTTGCTTTGTTTCTTACAACATTACCTTCTTCATCTAACTTGTTTTTTTAATACCACCGTGTTCCATTGATTGTTTGATCTAGTGGATCTGGAACAAGAGTCAAGACTACATTCTTCTCAAATTGAAGAAGTTTTTCCTTCATTGCATCAATCCAAGATTGATCAACTATAGCTTTTTGATGGATTTTGGTTCCATTTAGGATATCATCGCCATGTTATTGTTTACATCATCTTTAAATGACATTCTTGTTCTAATCTCATGAGTTGTATCTCCGATGATTTGATTTTGTGGATGATCACCTATTAGTTTTCAATTTCTAGGAGGAGTTTGAGACAAATATTGTTTAGCAATCTCGTTTTCCTAGGTAACAATTTGTTTTTACTATTAAGATTGTTCTTCCTCTTCATCATATTTCTTTTTTAAATAAAGATCATCAAACTCATCAAATAATATATGAATACTTATTTCAACAATTTTAGTTTTCAAATTAAAGATGAGATATCCTTTAGATTATGTTGAATATCCTATAAATATAGTTTTGTCTGATTTTGCATCAAATTTTCTCAGATTATCTTTGTTGTTTAAGATACAACCATAAAATCCAAAGATGTGAAAATATGAAATGTTCGACTTCCTATATTCTCAGATTTCATAGGGTGTTTTGTTTATGATTTTTCTAATGGAAACACGATTCATAATGTAGCATCAAACATTTATAGCTTCAGCCCATAAATACTTTTCAATATTTGATTCTTTGAAGATTGTTCTTGCCATCTCTTGTAATGTTTTTTTTTTCTTTTAACAACTCAATTTTGTTCAGGAGTTCTTACGCAAGATAGATTATGAGAGATTTTAAGTTCATAAAAAAACTATTTAAAAAATGCATTTATGAATTCCCCTTCAGGATCACTTCTTACAATGATTATATTGGATTTTTTTTCAATTTGAATATTTTTACATAATATTTTGAAAGCATCAAATGTGTAATCCTTTTGTTTTAAAAATAGTACCCATGTGTATCTAGAAAAATCATTAACAATGACAAACCCATATTTCATACCTCCTAGGCTATTGGTTTTGATATGACCAAAAAGATCAATGTGAAGTAGTTCAAAAGGTTTTTTAGTTGATATAAAATATTTTTAATGAAAACTACTTTTAACTTGTTTTCCCTTTGCACAAGCTTCACATATTTTATCTTTATCAAAGTTTATTTTACGAAGTCCTCTAACAAGATATAATTTTGATAAATTTGAAATTGTTTTCATACTCACATGTCCAATTCTCTTATGTCATATCCATTTGTCTTTGTTAATGGACATGAAGCAAGATTCAATTGGTAAATCTTCAATGTATAAAACATAGATATTTTTCTTTCTAGATGCATAAAACAAAATCTTACCAGAGTTTACCATTCTCATTTCATGTATGTTTGGTTTAAAAATAACTTCAAAGCCATTATCACAAAGTTGACTAATGCTTAAAAGATTATGTTTCAATCCTTCAAGATATTGAACATAATTGATTTTGGGAAAGTTTGCTTTACCTATGTTACCTTTACCTTTGATTTTTGCTTGATCATTGTTCCCAAATTTTACTGATCCATCATCCTTTTTTTTTAAGGACAAAAAGATTTGTTTATCTCCTTTCATATGTCTTGAACCATGGCTTTTTCTTGATACTTCGAGATCCATCCTGCATTTGCCTTTCCTTACTGGTTTATCCTCTTGTAGCAACAGTTCATGTGCCCTTAGAGTTCCAATAAGTTTTTACAAACCTATAACGTCAATATTCTTGGCTTGGCTTATAGTTATTACCATTGGTCTCCACAAGATTGCAAGACATCTCGTGATCTTTCTTACTCTGTCTTGTATAGAATATGCTTTTCCAAGAGAGCGCATTTCGTTCACTACGATTGTGAATCTTGAGTACATTTGATTGATTGTATCTCCTTCATTCATTTCAAATAATTCGAACTTCCGTATGTCGATGTCAATTCTTGTCTCCTTGACATTTCATCGATTGTATCACATTCATGGAAATTCTTGTCTCCGTCTATAATGATGCGCCACATACACGTGTCTTGTGATTTTAAGAACAATTGCGTTTCGCTTTTCCAGAAATAGTAATATGAGCCATCAAAGTAAGGTGGTTTGTTTGATGACCCTTCTTTAGCAATGTACTTGGCTTTTGACATTTTCTTCCTGAATCTTATGCTCTAGCACTTTTTAAGTGTTAATCCTAAGAGATTGACTCTGATGCCAATTGAAGTAACAATGTCAATTTTAAGGAATAGGAGTTTGAATTATAATTTCCCCCTTTTAAATTCCTTGAACAAACTAAAAATATTTAACTCAAGATTGGCCTTTGTTACAAACAAAGAATGTTAATGGTTAGTGTAAACACAATTTTTAACTTACGTATATAAAAACCAATTGGAAGATAAAAAGTAAACAAAGATAAAGGAAGAGATATCACCCATAGATATAATATGGTTCACCCAACACGGTTTACGTTCAATCATCACAATTGTGAGATTTTCCACCAAGTGCTCAAAGTAAGGTCGTTTTTGGTTTTCACATTGTTTTTACAGATCAATCTTGATCTATTACAAAGTACTATCTTTCTACCTAGAAAGAATTTTCATATGTTACCATACACTTTCAAAAAGGATTTTTACACAATATTCTTTAAAAACCAAAAGAATTATACAAAACACTCAACTTATGTCAACAATATAGTCTTGAGTTACAAAGTGATGATTTCGAGAGTGTTAGAATCTGAGTATGCTCAACTCGTGTTTGAGAATAGATTCTAGGATTTAGAACTCCGTAAATTTGATTCTAATGTCAAACTAAGAATAGAAGTGAAACTTAGAAATGATTGAGAAGCTCAAGATGATTCAAATATGATTGTATGATTGATGTATTGCTTTGCACTTGAAGGTATGATTTGTTCTTCCTTTTGAGCCTTTATTTATAGGCTTCATGAAGGCTTATGACAACTCATTTGGCCGTTGAGAATGGTCCACTTGTCATGAGTAAGTGAGTGGATAAGATATGCCATAAAGCAAGAATGTTCTTGTGAACGAAGAATGGTCTTCAAATTTGCCTTGAAATGAACTAACTTTTAATCTTATCTTGGCAATTGTCTGAAGTGATCACATGTGCAGGTTTGTTTGATAGTTCAATAGAAGCGTCCTTTCTAGCATGTCAACCTTGTAGTTTAGCTTGCTTAACTGGGAAAATGATCTTGCCTTTTGAATTTGTTAAGCATAGTCTTTTTCCTTCAAATCTTGGAGTGATTCTTGCGTGGATTGATCCTTGTCTATTTCTGGTGAAATTCTGGAATGTATTGCAATTCTAGAACGTGAGAACACACAAGAAAATAAGGTTTGAATTGTGTAGAATTGTTTTTTTAAAA
This sequence comes from Cicer bijugum, assembly GCA_037974875.1. Taxonomy (NCBI): domain Eukaryota; kingdom Viridiplantae; phylum Streptophyta; class Magnoliopsida; order Fabales; family Fabaceae; genus Cicer; species Cicer bijugum. The sequence continues at coordinate 4,913,071 of JBBPBT010001116.1, forward strand.
AAACTACTTAAAACATTTTGAAAATAAAGTTTCTAAGAATAAAAGATAACAAAAAGAATAGGAACACAAACAATTTATCCTAGTTCACCATCAACATAATAGCTACGTCCAATCCCTTCAACCTAAATGATTTCTCCACTAAACCAAACATATTTTTCTTTTCAACCTCTAGAACATATTGTTGTCTTCCCGGCTATGTTTTAGTCTTCTCAAACTTCTAGCTTAGTACGGTCAAGCTTTTGAGGATTCAACCACTACTAAGCTAAGTTACAAGCACGTAAGAGTTTGTGAATAACAAGATATATCTCAATAAAGGATAAAGATGTTGAGCTTAAAACACAACTAAAAATCTTCCAACTAAAAGTGTTTTGAAAATAAGATCGCCCGAGGTATTTGAAATTGATTCTTGATTTTTTACAACGTAATTGTTAAATAAATTTCTTGCTTCTTACATTTGAAATTGATGCATGAGTACTTACATAGTACATGGAATGATTTCATTAAGTTTTTGAACATTGTAGGGAATGTTTCATGACTTGTTTGATATTGTATTATCTAGGAGAGCCGTTGTGAATTTTGAAATTGATACTCATCATTTTTTTGAACCTTAAAATCTTCTTCAAATGATATTATTGTTCAAAAAGAATGTTGGTGTATGTTGTTCAAGAAGAATGACATCAGATGAAGAGATTCGAACGACTAGTGGAATAAAGCATTAGAGGATCTACGCCATATGCTAAAAATGTTTCTTCCAAAGGATAAAATATCAGAAGATTGACATTTGACCAATTGGTAATTTTGGTAATGATCTTTCATAGAGAGAATTTGTCTAGATGATTAACTCATATTAGAGGATTTGACTTTTTTTAGAGTGTTGACTTGAATAGTATGAAATATTTTTTATATGCTCAAATACATGGCAAATTAATCAAAGGACGCGCTACAAAAGGTGGTATAGGAAGGAATGTTGACTAGAGGATGTTTGAATTACTTACTAGTATATATGTTTCTTAGTCATACGAAACGCTAAAAATTTAATTAGAGAATCTACACACTTAAATAACACGTTAAAGTATAAATTATTCTCACATATACTTTGTTATAATCAAAACCAAAATTAAGGTCATTGCTCTTCAAACCAGCTTGGTCTTCAAACCAACTTGGAACGTTTGGGCTAGGCACGTGGTATGGTTGTCCATACTAGTCTACTCTATAAATATTGTTTTTCTTGGAATTATCATGAAATTCTTGGTATGGAGAGGGAATTTGTGGAACACAAGCTTCCCTTTATAGAAGGATACAACTCATACATGTTGGATCTTTTGTTGGGGGTATGCTGCAAATTATGAACAAGAAGATGATGAACTCGATGATGATGAAGGTTGCACAAATAAATTCCAAAGCGTGTGTATCACACTAAGCTTTAGGTTCGATTCGCCCCCACCAATTTATATATATTGGATGCAAATGGGTTAACCGGCGAATCCCCTTCAGGATACTTTGGAATCCTTGAAGTGAATTGCACATTCACATCAAGCATATCGATCAACGGTGTTTTACATAATAAAGTTTCTTCGTTTACTCTCGTGCACTAGAGAAAAGAAGAAATGACTCAGAAATATTTTTGACTTATGTAACATGAATTTGTGTTGTTTTATCTTGTGTTTTCTTCTGTTATTTCTGCCTCTAAAATATCTCTATTTATAGAGATACTCATACCAATTGGAGAAACAAAACAACTCTTCAACTCATACCAATTGGTGAAAGAAAACAACTCTTCAACTCATACCAATTGGTGAAAGATTGCAACTTTTGATAACTTAATAGATGCATTGGTTTGAATTAAAACCAATCATTGCAACCACTTGACCAAGTGATACATTCAATTATTTAATTTTGCTACATTAATATAACTATTAGAAAAATCCAAATATATTTTGGAAATTTCCCTAACAATCCCCCACCATTTTCAAAATATATCTAAGTCCGTTATTCTGGAAATCTCATGGTTTCAGATAAAGGTATCTTACGATTTGAACCATTACTTAGTAAATTATGTTTTCACTCATCCTCAAATAGATTGGTAGACAAGCTTTGAACCAACCATTCATTAGAACAAGTGTGCATAACTTACACATGAAATCTCGGCACCATTGATCGAATTATAAAAATGACACATTTGATAAGGCCTTGTGTCTCATATCCTTTTCGTGAGAATTTAAGAGTCAAGCTCTTGAACTCTATGAAGCGGCCCCACTTCATTCTCATATAGGTGGACTATATCAGGAATGCACCCATAATTATACATTCCAGCAAATACATGCTATATGTCCATTAAGAGGAGACCTCATCCTACCACTTTTATTTTATGGTCCAAGTACTTTTATCCTTTGGGATGTATATATTGTCAAGTACTTCAATCACTCTAATAGTGTACTTTCATCATTGAACTCAAGACTTGATGCTACTCAAGTGTGAGTTGAAGTTTCCACCATTGGTGATTATCTAGATATGAGCTTGAATCACATCCCTAATGATGTTTTCAACATCATGTCCTTTGTCAGACCTTTCGTCAAAGGATCTGCAAGATACTTTTCAATTCTTACAAACACTATGGATATCACTCCATTAAATCATTTACATAGCTATGCATTAAACCAATATGTATTGATTTTCTATTATATTCTTGGTTATATGCTTTTGATAGTGTGTATTGACTATCACAATGTATGGATACTTGTGTCATTGACTTTGGCCAAATTGGTATCTCATACAACAAATTCTTAACCATTCAGCCTCTTTACTACTTGCAACTAGAACAATAAATTTTGCAGCCATAGTGGTGTTAATAATGCAAGTTGGTTTCTTTGAACCCTAAGAAACTGCACATCCACCAAGGTTGAAGGTACATCCACTTGTGGAAGCTTGATCCTCAACATGATTTATTCAACTGACATCTGTATATCCTTCCAAGTATAAAGGATATCCACTATAGACTAAACTATAGTTAATTGCTCCCTTCAAATATTTTAATACTTTATTAGTAGCATGTCAACGTTCTTTACATGAATTGCTTGTATACCGACTTAATCTTCCAACAACATATGTTATATCAGGTCTGGTACAAGTCATGACTTATATCAAGCATCCGATTACCTTTAATATTCTTGATAGTGTTGACCAATTATCACCAAACCATGACCTTTTTTTTTTATTTAATCTCTTCATATTGTATCACATACAATTTATAAACATTTCACTTATCACAAACACAAAATTTTATGTCATTCTACCTTTTACCATATTTAACACAAAACATTTCACTTATCACAAACACAAAATTTTATGTCATTCTACCTTTTACCATATTTTATGTCATTTGATTATTTCTAAGACTTTAATTAATCTTTAAAATCCAAACAAGCAAAATTCATGCATAAACTATATTAAATTCACATATTTGTATATATTCTAAATCATGCATACCAATCTAACCATATGTTAAATTTAACACAAACAAATATAATTACTTTGAGGAACCACATATGAATTTAGAACTTCAAACATATCATATATATTTATATAAATTAAATGTGTACCTTTCACCATGATGAAGAAAGTTCATCTCCTATAAAAGTTGCAGTCATAATAATCGAACATCGAACCTAAAGATTGTTGGATCTTTTGTTGGGGGTATGCTGCAAATTATGAACAAGAAGATGATGAACTCGATGATGATGAAGGTTGCACAAATAAATTCCAAAGCGTGTGTATCACACTAAGCTTTAGGTTCGATTCGCCCCCACCAATTTATATATATTGGATGCAAATGGGTTAACCGGCGAATCCCCTTCAGGATACTTTGGAATCCTTGAAGTGAATTGCACATTCACATCAAGCATATCGATCAACGGTGTTTTACATAATAAAGTTTCTTCGTTTACTCTCGTGCACTAGAGAAAAAAAGAAATGACTCAGAAATATTTTTGACTTATGTAACATGAATTTGTGTTGTTTTATCTTGTGTTTTCTTCTGTTATTTCTGCCTCTAAAATATCTCTATTTATAGAGATACTCATACCAATTGGAGAAACAAAACAACTCTTCAACTCATACCAATTGGTGAAAGAAAACAACTCTTCAACTCATACCAATTGGTGAAAGATTGCAACTTTTGATAACTTAATAGATGCATTGGTTTGAATTAAAACCAATCATTGCAACCACTTGACCAAGTGATACATTCAATTATTTAATTTTGCTACATTAATATAACTATTAGAAAAATCCAAATATATTTTGGAAATTTCCCTAACAATCCCCCACCATTTTCAAAATATATCTAAGTCCGTTATTCTGGAAATCTCATGGTTTCAGATAAAGGTATCTTACGATTTGAACCATTACTTAGTAAATTATGTTTTCACTCATCCTCAAATAGATTGGTAGACAAGCTTTGAACCAACCATTCATTAGAACAAGTGTGCATAACTTACACATGAAATCTCGGCACCATTGATCGAATTATAAAAATGACACATTTGATAAGGCCTTGTGTCTCATATCCTTTTCGTGAGAATTTAAGAGTCAAGCTCTTGAACTCTATGAAGCGGCCCCACTTCATTCTCATATAGGTGGACTATATCAGGAATGCACCCATAATTATACATTCCAGCAAATACATGCTATATGTCCATTAAGAGGAGACCTCATCCTACCACTTTTATTTTATGGTCCAAGTACTTTTATCCTTTGGGATGTATATATTGTCAAGTACTTCAATCACTCTAATAGTGTACTTTCATCATTGAACTCAAGACTTGATGCTACTCAAGTGTGAGTTGAAGTTTCCACCATTGGTGATTATCTAGATATGAGCTTGAATCACATCCCTAATGATGTTTTCAACATCATGTCCTTTGTCAGACCTTTCGTCAAAGGATCTGCAAGATACTTTTCAATTCTTACAAACACTATGGATATCACTCCATTAAATCATTTACATAGCTATGCATTAAACCAATATGTATTGATTTTCTATTATATTCTTGGTTATATGCTTTTGATAGTGTGTATTGACTATCACAATGTATGGATACTTGTGTCATTGACTTTGGCCAAATTGGTATCTCATACAACAAATTCTTAACCATTCAGCCTCTTTACTACTTGCAACTAGAACAATAAATTTTGCAGCCATAGTGGTGTTAATAATGCAAGTTGGTTTCTTTGAACCCTAAGAAACTGCACATCCACCAAGGTTGAAGGTACATCCACTTGTGGAAGCTTGATCCTCAACATGATTTATTCAACTGACATCTGTATATCCTTCCAAGTATAAAGGATATCCACTATAGACTAAACTATAGTTAATTGCTCCCTTCAAATATTTTAATACTTTATTAGTAGCATGTCAACGTTCTTTACATGAATTGCTTGTATACCGACTTAATCTTCCAACAACATATGTTATATCAGGTCTGGTACAAGTCATGACTTATATCAAGCATCCGATTACCTTTAATATTCTTGATAGTGTTGACCAATTATCACCAAACCATGACCTTTTTTTTTTATTTAATCTCTTCATATTGTATCACATACAATTTATAAACATTTCACTTATCACAAACACAAAATTTTATGTCATTCTACCTTTTACCATATTTAACACAAAACATTTCACTTATCACAAACACAAAATTTTATGTCATTCTACCTTTTACCATATTTTATGTCATTTGATTATTTCTAAGACTTTAATTAATCTTTAAAATCCAAACAAGCAAAATTCATGCATAAACTATATTAAATTCACATATTTGTATATATTCTAAATCATGCATACCAATCTAACCATATGTTAAATTTAACACAAACAAATATAATTACTTTGAGGAACCACATATGAATTTAGAACTTCAAACATATCATATATATTTATATAAATTAAATGTGTATCTTTCACCATGATGAAGAAAGTTCATCTCCTATAAAAGTTGCAGTCATAATAATCGAACATCGAACCTAAAGATTGTTGGATCTTTTGTTGGGGGTATGCTGCAAATTATGAACAAGAAGATGATGAACTCGATGATGATGAAGGTTGCACAAATAAATTCCAAAGCGTGTGTATCACACTAAGCTTTAGGTTCGATTCGCCCCCACCAATCTATATATATTGGATGCAAATGGGTTAACCGGCGAATCCCCTTCAGGATACTTTGGAATCCTTGAAGTGAATTGCACATTCACATCAAGCATATCGATCAACGGTGTTTTACAGAATAAAGTTTCTTCGTTTACTCTCGTGCACTAGAGAAAAAAAGAAATGACTCAGAAATATTTTTGACTTATGTAACATGAATTTGTGTTGTTTTATCTTGTGTTTTCTTCTGTTATTTATGCCTCTAAAATATCTCTATTTATAGAGATACTCATACCAATTGGTGAAAGAAAACAACTCTTCAACTCATACCAATTGGTGAAAGATTGCAATTTTTGATAACTTAATAGATGCATTGGTTTGAATTAAAACCAATCATTGCAACCACTTGACCAAGTGATACATTCAATTATTTAATTTTGCTACATTAATATAGCTATTAGAAAAATCCAAATATATTTTGGAAATTTCCCTAACAATACAAACATATGTCATGTAGGTTCAATCGTCACCTTATGGCTTAAATTAAATTTGAGATTCAAAGATTACTTAAAGCTTGGGTCATTATGAGGGTTGGTTATGTTGATTGGCTTTTTAACATTATTATAGTCATCTAGAAAAGCAATTACTTGAAAGAGCGTCTAGATTACAAAAATCTAAATCTTGCCGCACCTAAGGACAAACATGGAATTCTAGTAGCCGATATGTTAGTTGACACTATAGCTAGCCATGTTGTCCTAACTTTTATGCATGCAATTTCTATCTATAATCAAATCTTGGTAGTCAAGGAAAATAAGCATAAAATTACATTCAGATGATCTAGAGTCCTAGGCATATATGAACAATTGGTAATTCCATTCAGATTAAAGCCATGAATTCCATCCTCCATGATTTGATCGCCAAAAGTATGGAAGCGTATGTCGATGATATGGCTATCAAATCGAGTGAGTTATACCGCCTAGAGGACTTGGAGAAAGAATTAAAAAGATAGTGGGGAAATGGGCTCAAAATGAATCATATCAAATTATCAAAAGCAATAAACTATCAATGCAATAATGGAGAAAATGCTTTGAGCTTGCAAGCTGAGTTTGAAATAAATCTTGATTTTCTCCATTATTGGATTGAAAGATTATGAAGAATTGGTTTAGGGGTAGGTTTAGCAAGAAGTCTTTCGTCAAATAAAATAAGTTTTGGCTATTCCTCCAATTCGGGTACCTCTAGTGTTAGGAAGGAAGACCCCTCAAGCTATATATCATTGTCTAAGAATAATTTTTTGCTTGCATGCTTGTTTAGGATGTTGACGATGGATAAAAAAATCAATATATTATTTTAGCTGAATTTTGAATGATGCAAAACTAGATATTCTCCAATTGAGAAATTATGTTTACCGTTATCTTATGCATGTAAAAAAAAACCTAAATATTATGTATTGTCAAGAGAAGTTTTGGTTGTATGGGAAATTGATATTATTAAGTTTTTCTTAATAGACATGTTTTTCGGGGGCAACTTATGAAATGTGTCATTAAGCTAAATATGTTTGCACTCAAATATTTACATCTATGTGTAGCCAAAGGACAAACTCTAGCCTCTAAATTACTTATTTGCCCAACATTCTTGTGTTAAGGTTCAAGATCCACTAGTCGAGCCATGTTTACGTATCATATTAAATTCATGTGTTATAATGTTTAATGATTCTAGGAATCTGAAAGGTGTCCATGAGGAAACACATGGAGGTTTATGTCCTAAGTGTTCCAACAATCAAGTTGAGTATGAAGATTTGATTTAGGGACTAAGGATCATGACAACCTTGACAAACAATGTAGACTATGTGTATATTATGGGTGACTCATAGTTAATGATTAAACTAATCAGTTGAGAATATAAAGGTCTGATCCCACTACGCCAAAAATGACATTTTATAGCGCGTCTTTTATAGCACTTATTAAATACAAGCGCTGTTGTATGATATTTTAAAAATAACGGAGGATACAACAACGCTTTTTTGACAAGCGCTGTAAAAAAAGCGATGTAAAAGGCTTTTTGGAAAGGACCTATTAGAGCGCTTTTTGGAAAATCGCTGTAAAAGGCTTTTAAAAAAAATAAGAAGGTCTTTTACAGCGCTTTTTTGACAAGCGCTGTAAAAGACTTGCGTTTTCACATAATTAAAGGACCTATTAGAGCGCTTTTTGGAAAAGCGTTGTAAAAGGCTTTTAAAAAAAAATAAGAAGGTCTTTTACATCGCTTTTTTGACAAGCGCTGTAAAAAAAGTGATGTAAAAGACTTGCGTTTTCACATAATTAAAGAACCTATTAGAGCGCTTTTTGGAAAAGCGCTATAAAAGGCTTTTAAAAAAAATAAGAAGGTCTTTTACAGTGCTTTTTTGACAAGCGCTGTAAAATACTTGTGTTTTCACATAATTAAAGGACCTATTAGAGCGCTTTTTGGAAAAACACTGTAAAAGGCTTTTAAAAAAATAAGAAAGTCTTTTACAGTGCTTTTTTGACAAGCGCTGTAAAAAAAGCGTTGTAAAAGACTTGTGTTTTCACATAATTAAAGGGCCTATTAGAGCGCTTTTTGGAAAAGCGCTGTGAAAGGCTTTTAAAAAAAATAAGAAGGTCTTTTACAGCGCTTTTTTGACAAGCGCTGTAAAAAAAGCACTGTAAATGACTTGTGCTTTCACATAATTAAAGGACCTATTAGAGCGCTTTTTGGAAAAGCGCTGTAAAAGGCTTTTAAAAAAATTAGAAGGTCTTTTACGGCGCTTTTTTTGACAAGCGCTGTAAAAAATGCGCTGTAAAAGACTTGCACTTTCACATAATTAAAGGACCTATTAGAGCGCTTTTTGGAAAAACGCTGTAAAAGGCTTTTAAAAAAGCGCTGTAAAAGATAAGTCGTTTCAGTTTCCTCTTTAATACATAAACTTCACTACGTTTCAGTGTCATTCTCCTCTTCATTATCCTTCTCATTGCAAACCCTACTGTCCCTACGAACAATATTGTTAGCCATCTCCATTGCAAATCATCTCCATATTTGTTACTATCCCTACGAATATTATTACGTAATCTTCTCATTGCGAACCTTACTCTGTCCTACGAACCGTTCGTATTTCTGCGCATTCTCGCCGTTCCTTCTTAAACGAAACCGTAACTCTATGAACCCTACATATTTCTTCTCATTCTTCAGGTATTGTATTCATTTATTTCTTATATATATATATATATATATATATAATGTGTTTCTTAATGCTAATAATCACATTTATTTGATAATGTTTTACAAGTTTTTCGAGCTCAAATGGGTGCTATAGTGTCGAAGCAAAAATCAAATAAATCACATGGATTCCAATAAAGATTTGAAATATATTGCCTTTAAAATTTCATTAACAATCAATGCATAAATATTTATTGACTTATATGTTTTATTTTATAGTGCTTTCATCAAACTAACAACATGGACTGCGGATACTGTATATTGCGATTTATGAAGGAGATTGTTGATATAATCCCAGAAAGAGATCTAATTGAAATAAAGGAATGCACCTATTACAGCGCTTTTTTAAAAAAGCGCTGTAAAATTAATACAACAAGCAACGCGTTTTTAGAAGAGATTTACAGTGCTTTTTTTTATTTTAAAGAGCGCTGTTGTATCTTTTTACAGCGCTGGATACTCACTACAAGAAAAACACCATTTTATGGCCAACTTTATAAATATTTTGTGGCCGAATAAAACCCTCACAAATTAGTGATCGAAAAAGCCCTCACAAATGCCAAAATTGAAATTGGTCTTTATTTGTGGCTGAAAAAGCCCTCACAAATTTTTAAACATTTAACTGGATTTTGTAGCTGCCTAAGCCCTCACAAAATCACAACATTGTGATTTTGTGAGGGCTTAGGCAGCCACAAAATCCAGTTAAATATTTAAGGATTTTGTGAGGGCTTTTACAGCCACAAAAAATCAATTTGTGAGGGCCAAATCCGTCACAAAGGACTGACATGACCAGTGGCATTTGTGGCTGCAAAGGCCACCACAAAGGAATGCGCACGTGGACTTTGTGGCTGCAAAGGCCGCCACAAAATTTTAAACCTACGTGGACTTTGTGGCTGCTTTGGCCGCCACAAATGCTCAAGATAACACTATATATATTTTTCTCCCCTCCTCCTTCATTTTTTCACATCCAACTTCTCTCTAGAATCTTATTTTAACTATTCTCTCCTCCTTCTCTCTACACAAAATATTTTGTTATTAATTTAAATATTTTATTATTAATATTTTATTAGTTAAATTAATCTTTAATTTAACTATTAATCTTTAATTTTAATTTAAATATTTTATTTTAAGTTTTTAATTAAATTAAGATTAGTTTATTATATATTAAATTTAATTTATAATTACATTATATTTTAAATTTAATTTAAATTTTAATTTAATTATAATTATAATTTTAATATTATATTTATACTAATTTATTATATATAATATTATAATAAACTATTAATTTTGAATTTAAAAATTAATTTATTAAATACGTATTATTTTGTGGCGGCCTAAGCCCTCACAAAATATATTATTTTTTAATCAGGATGGCATTTGTGGCGGCCAAAAGCCCTCACAAAGGAGGGAGGGAATTTGTGGCGGTCTGGACCCTCACAAAGATCCAATCAGAAAAATTCAGCCTGTCCTTTGTGTCGGCCTATGCCCTCACAAAGGCAGACTTTTGTGGCTGCAAAAGCCCTCACAAATGTCTGTCTTTTGTGGCTGCAAAAGCCCTCACAAATGCCAACCTGTTTCAGGCACTTTGTGGCTGCAAAAGCCCTCACAAAATTTTGTGACCAGCTTCTTTGTGGCTGTCAAAAGCCCTCACAAAATCCACCTTTGTGGCTGCTATTTGTCCTTTGTGAGGGCTTTTGACCCTCACAAAATCCATCATTTTTTGTAGTGACTATAGCGCTTAATTTTTTGAAAAAGCGCTGTAAATGGCTGAAAAAAAGCGCTGTAAAATACCATTTCTGGCGTAGTGTCCCAAATTTGCAACAATGCTACGAAATGATGAATGAATTGTTAAAATTGTTAGTCGATGCTAGGTATTGCATGTGCATAAAGAGGAAAATAGGAAAAGCCAATGATTTGGCACAACAAGTCTGTGGATATAAACAAACGCCATCAAAAGTTCAACATAACAAATATCAATTGGTAGGTTGTGTGGAAGTAGCCAATTCCTCAATTAGAGAGCCAGTTTTGTATCTTTAGAATCCTTCATCTAGTATATAATTCAAGTTTAAGTAGAAGGAAATATGTTTTACTAGGAGACCAGCTTTATAGTAGAAGTATTAATGGTGCCCTCCTTATATGTGTTAGTAAAAAGGAATCATTGAAGGTTACGGGTGAAATTCATGAAGGTATGTGTGGTTCATATAGAGTTGAACATGTCATAAAATGGATAATATTCAAGGATGGCTACTATTGTCCAATTATCATACTCGATTGCTTTCAAAAGGCAATAGGGTTTGAGACATGTTAGTTGCATGACCCTTAACCGAATCACAACACTCGATTATCAAACCTTTGTCTTTTAGAGGGTGAGCTGATGATGAGTGTAACCCAACATGATGTGATAAAATTCATTCAACATCAACTCATCATCTTAGTATGCATAATTCAAGTTTGGCATTCTTGAGACCAAAACCACATACTAGAGAACTTTGTTACTTAAGATAAAGTGGTGGCTTCGGCATAATAGTTTGGGAATCAACTCATTTATTCATCCTCTTAGTATGCACAATTTGAAGATCAAGCTAATGCTTCTAATCAAGTCATTATTGATTTGATTAAGAAAAATATTGAATACAAACCTTGGAAAAGGCATGAAACTTTCAAGAATCATTATGAGCTGTTAGGAATTTTAAAACCAATATAACAAGTTTTACTCCTAAATGTCGCGGCCTAAAATTTCGAGTTTTCCTCGAATTCAATGGAGTCGCCACTAAAATTTATTTTAAATCAGAGAAAATATTGGGAAACCCTTAAAAAATAAGAAATGGTCTTTGATACCAGATTTTGAGTTCGGGAGTCGATTATGCGTATTAGCACCCTACGACATCCGTTAAAATACGGTTATCTATAATTAATTGTGCAAAATTATACCAGCTTAAATATACTTATTTTTGTTTATTATTAAATATGAATATAAATTATTTTTTATAAATGTGATTTTTGAGATAAAAGCGTGTTAAAAAGAGTAGAAAAAAGTTTTTATTATTGTGCTTAACAAGAGTGTGATCTTGCTCCTACGTATCTCCCGGTGTGATGGAGAAATCAAAGCTACGTAGTTCTTGGTAGAAAATGTAAATACGTTGATTGCTTTTAAATAAATTGTATTTTTGTTATTTAAAAAAGTTAATTTTGACGAACATAACGAAAACTTGTTTGATTTGAATAATTATTTTAAAATATGAATTTTAAAACGATTGAATTGTACAACTCGTGTCTCAAAAACTCAAAGAGTAAAAATATGTCACATATAATTTAATCCTCTTAAAAATATTTTATTTTTTTTTATTTTTAAATTGAGTTTCAAACCAACAAATAATTTAATTTGTGTCCTAACAACTCCAAGATTAAAAAACACATATAATAAATTAAATTTAAAAAAAAAATCGATTTTAGATCTATTTACTTATAACACATTAAATTATACAATTTATTTCCTAATAATTTATAGATTAAAAGATGATATGTTTAATAAAATAATTTTTAGAATACTTGTTAGAAACTAATTAAAATATGTAAAAAATGATCTGTTTTTTTTTTTGTAAATAAATAAAATGTTTTTTTTAAATTAAAAAACTACATAAAACCTAAGGTGTTAAAAAACAGATTTTGTTGAAATATGTAATAAAAAAAGGAAAAGTAAAAGAAAAAAACTATGAAATAATGTGTAAATACAGCTTAACCCTATTTCAATCAAAACAAATAAGGCCACCAAAAGAGGTGCCCAGAAGATGGCAAGAGGAAGGTAAGCAAAAGGAAAAGAGGAAATCGCTGATGACAAAACAACAACAAGGGAAAACGAAGATTTCAAGCAGAGAGAAATAAGAAGTGAAAATGCAGGGAAGGGAAACAAGCATAGAAACGAAGATTACATCTTAAAGGGAAGAATAAAATAATACCTTACTTCTCTACTTGATTCTGTTAGTTTTTTTTTATGGGGCTTTTAATTTGTTTTCAATTGTTTTGGGATGGGTTTAAGATTCTTCACGATTTTATAAGATTTTACTGCTACTGCTCATTCTTTGTTTTTTACTCTTAGATCTATTCAAAAAAATCCTCTCCCTTTTTTGATTTTTTGGTCCTAATTTATAGCCTAAATTAGTTAATATCTATGTTCATTAGACAAAACTGATATCTGAAATTTGTATTGTTTTTTAACTGGATTTTGCATTGTTTTGTAATAAAATTTGAGCAAGGTACAATTAAGGGAAAAAAACAAGTCGGTTAACTTTTACATTTAGTATTTACATTTGTTTATTAAGCTAAAAAAATAAATCAGATTAATTAAAAAATTGGTTTATAATGTGTTTGTAATAGGTATCTTCATAAGGTAGAGAAGATAAAAGAAAGTTTGTTGTTTGCAAGTAGCAATTTTGGGTGTTTTTTAGTGATGCTGGTTTAGGAAACTTGTGTTGTTGAAGGAAACTTGTGAACTGTAAACATGTTGTGTGTTGAAAGGAAATGTGTGAACCTGTGTAAACGTAACGTGTGTGCAAACTTAACGTGTGATGTGAACCTGTGCAAAAGTGTGCCTAGTTGTCATTCACAAATTTTCTTTTTTTTGTTATATTATTTATTTTTAATATATACTCAAATCTGAATCTAAAATGATGGTGTTTAAATTTTTTTTGAAAATGATTGTAAAAATATTTATTAAATATATTATTATTATTATTATTAAAATAATTTTAAATTATTCGAACAAAAATTAGGTACTACACTAAACATCTAACATATGGATCTGACGTTGTTTTCCCACTTGAAGTAAATAAGTCTTATTTTAGAGTAGCCAAACAGAATGATATAAGTTTAGATGAGTATCATCAAATAGTGTTCATTGAACTATATTTTGTAAATGGTGATTGTAACACCCCCACCATTACCGTTATTCGCAATGCTACCTCACAATCTTCTCACACCCTAACCACCCAGTGGAAATAGTGAATTTTTGCCTTTTGTGGGATTTGAGTGTGGTATCTAGAGGATAAGTACAACCTCCACTACTAATATTTTGAGTTATATTTCTATTGGTTTTGGAAGTTCTCACACACTCTTTGTTGTGATGATGGAATCATAAAAATTTGATAATCATTTGTAATAATAGTTGCTTATGTTGTGTTTTGAGTTAATATTTTTATTTGTGTTGGAAGCTTTGCTAACTATTTGTTGTGATGGTGGTATTGTATAATTTTGCTAAGTCTTTGTTGCAATAGTGGGATTGGACGATAATTTAACAAATCTTTGTTGTATAATGACATTAATGTCACCATTGTACCAAAAATTAAAAAGATGTAACATCAATTTAATAGACATTGGGATATACTAACTATTAAAAGGGAATCAAATAGTTATTCTTTGCAATGTGTTTAATAAAACAATCCCTTGCATTTTTTTGTATACAACTAATTTTGTTTAAAAATTGTAATAGTTTAATGTTTTATGAATGATAATTTTTATATTAGAATTTGAGAAAAACTAATAACGCACATACTTTAATTAAGTAAGATAACTCTCATAATACTTTAAGAGTGAAGAATACTTAATAATATAAAAATCTATATTGATTCTTGTGTATTGAATGCCACTAATTATTATGACTTATGATTAAAATGTACGAATATTTAGAAATTAGGAATTTGAATGACATAAAATTATGTGGTTGATTCTTTGATTTGCCTATATTTTTTTGTTTAAGTTTTGTGTATAAGATTTAATATCTAACTATAATAAGATCACATAACTATGGATCAGAGATTGATGTTTTCTAATCGACGGGCAAAAGAATATGATGATGGAGTGGAATAGTTTGTTAGGTTCATTGTAGCTCATGCAGAAGACAATAGTAAAATCATATGTCTCTGCTTAGGTTGTTGTTGCGGAAAAGATGTTAGTGCGAGTGAGTTGTACGATCATTTAGTCGGCTATGGAAGTGATCAAAGTTATACATGTTGGACATTCAATGGAGAAGTAGAAATTAAATCTACTTATTCGAGAAGCAATGTAAGAACTACATCAAATTATTTTAACATAGGTTCAAATCAATGTGATCCAGTTGACAAAATTGTAAATGGAATTGAAGAAGATCTTTGTGATTGTCCTGGAATGTTTGAGAGACTAGTAAGTGATGTAGAAACCGTTGTATGATTGATATACTAAATTCAAGAGATTGCATGTCATCTTAAAATTGTATA
The DNA here is from genome assembly GCA_037974875.1 of Cicer bijugum. Classification (NCBI taxonomy): domain Eukaryota; kingdom Viridiplantae; phylum Streptophyta; class Magnoliopsida; order Fabales; family Fabaceae; genus Cicer; species Cicer bijugum. The sequence goes on from JBBPBT010001116.1 coordinate 4,928,695, forward strand.
ACCTAAAGGCAAACAATGGGTGGTATGGTAAGAGTTTTATAGACATACTAACATTGTTCGAAGATATTTTGTCTAAAGATAATGTGCTCCCTAGTCGAACATATGAAGCCAAATAAATTTTATGTTTTATTGACACGAGTTATGCGAGGATTCATGCTTGTACTAATGAGTGTATTTTATTTCATAATGAATATAAATCATTAGATATGTATCCCAAATGTAGTGTGCAGCGAATTAAGAAGAAAATAACAACTATAGCCAAAGTTTTATGGTAATTTTCTATAATACCAAGATTTAGACACATGTATCGTAATGCAGAAAATGAAAAACACTTAAAATAACATGAAGATGAAAGAATTATTGAAAGAATTTATTCTCACATTACTTGGTCAGTGATTATGCTGATTTATAACCTACCTCTCTGGTTATGTATGAAGCACAAGTTTATGATGTTGTCTATCCTAATTTCTGGGACCAAGCAACTGGTAAGTGATATAGACATATACTTAGTCCCATTAATCGAAGACTTAAAGTTTATGTGAATGAATTTTTCAAAGTGATGATATTTATCTAGTTAAAAATGAGGTACAGTTTTGGAATGGCCAAAAAATATGGTTAAAATTCTTGTTGAAGTCCAAAAGATAAAATTCTTTTTGGATTTGTTGACTGTTGAGCCTCAAAATGAGTCAGTTTTTATGTTCAACACGTAAGTATTTATTTATGTTTTTATTTAGACTTTTATTAATGTTTATGAGTACAATGATTTATAATTAATACTCATTTGAAGTTAATTTCATTTTGGTAAAGCTTTAAAAATTATTCACTGTTGTAGGGGAGCTACAATGACCAATTCGAAATATAGTAATATCGTATGGATAAAAATAAAAGTATTTTTAATGTTTTCTTCAAATAATTATGTAGTCTAATTAGAGGTTTATTGAAATTTTAAAAGAATTTAAAGACAATGAAATACATTCTTAGTATCTTGCAAACACAAATTCTTTTTTTGTTTAGGACTAAACTTCCAAACCTAAATATCTGACTGTAATTCGTTTGTAGAAAATGCTATTTATAGAAAAGTAAATTAAATAATCGTTTCTTAGTAATATACCATGTTCCTGGTTGTTACTTTTCTGGAACTATACTTCAACTCTAATGTTGTATATTTTGACATACAATCAATATTGTTGTTGATTTATTCACTTTATTTACGCAAATCATCTTGATTTCATTTAGGTTACAACGTCACTTGTGTCTTCTTTCTTTCCTTTCATATTGCTACAATGTGTCGAGATTCTCCTTGAAAATCTTGTACTACTTGTCTTCAATAATTTTTGTTATGATATGTTGGCATTAACCGCTGCAAATAATTGTTAGCTATTGTAATGTCAATATAATTGAGATATCAATTTTTACTTCAAAGTTATTTAAGCTATGTTTGGATTGATAAATTGAGATGAAATAGAATGAAATAAGTCGATGTTCCATTGTTTAGATTCTCATTAACACTTTGATTGGTGGAGAGAAGAAACTAAGAAGAGAGAGAATGTGAGAAGAGAGAAATTGATGAGAAATAGAGTAGAAGTTTGATATTGTTTGGAATAGAAGAAATAAGAGTAAAATAGAAGAGAGAAGTATAAAATGTGGAAACTATGACTTCTTTTTGATTAATAACAAGAGAATTAAGATCAACTCCAACTAGTTAGACATAATTCCCAATTCAATTATGCACCAATCATACAATTTACACACACAGCGGAAACTTAAAATCACATACAAGATTTATTCAAGGAGCATGCAAAACAAGCAATTTAACAATGCTGAAAATTAAAGAGAAGGGATAGGAAAGATTGCACCAAGATTTATCCTGGTTCAGCCGTTGATCCAACGGCCTACATCCAGTCCTGTAATCATAATCATGATTCCAGCCTTTTTCACTATAGAATGAATTCGAGTACTTTTACAGATTTTCCAGTCTTCTACACGACCTATCAATCTAACTCCCTTCACTTCTATATTGTCACCCCTTTGATCCTTGTAGTTTATCCCCAAACTCACACAAGATCAAAGTAGACTTCCTCTTGATGATCCCACACCAACAAGGATAGCCACCAGTTTCTAAACTGGATTTGTTACAGCTTCAATTACAGAGAATTGTCTTTGTCACGAACAAAGAAACGTACTATCAAGAAATGTGTTCAATCACTCTAGCACCACACAAAAGATTTGATATGCCAAGAATATTTTTGTGTGTTGGAAAAACTTTTCTTTCAAAATGTTTTCAGAGATATGCAAGATTTAGAGCAAGAGGTTCTGAAATTGTGAAAAGTTTTTATGCAAGTGTTCTTTCTTGTTTTGGTTGTTATGTTGTTATATTGTTATATATGAAAAATATTTGAGGCACCATATATATATTCAAGACAAACACCAGGACAATCGATTGCCCAATCGAATTTGTAAGGATACAATCGATTGTTGCATCGAGTGTCGTATATTCTGGGTTTTTGGAATCTTGAATTATATAGGCTTCACTTGATTGGTCAATCGATTGATCAAGTTACTGAATCAGACCTGATGCTATGAAAACCTTTCAATCGAGTGAGCAATCGAGTTGGCCAAAACTGGGTGCTCACTGTGATATGAAATGTTTCATCAATCGATTGGTCAATCGATTGTCGTGATCCAATGATTCAGACCTGATGCCATAATTTCCTTTCAATCGAGTGAGCAATCGAGTTGTTCAAAACTGGGTGCTCACTGTGATATGAAATATTGCATCAATCGATTGATCAATCGAGTATCGTGATCAAAATGACTCAGATACTGCAGACAATCAAGTTGCCAATCGAGTGGTCAATCGAGTGGGCACAGATTGAGTGCTCTCTGTAACTTGAATTTGAGCATCAATCGAGTTGTCAGTCTATTGAGCAATCGACTGGACAATCGACTGATCTTGTTACAGACCTCAGTTGTTTAAGACAGTTAATGTGTCATTCGATTGATAACCCATTCAATCGATTGTTCAATCGAGTGTTTACAGTTTTAAGTTTCATAACACATGAATGAATGACAAAAACTCATTGGCATGTCTTGTGTGAGGCTCTAGTGATTGTTTACTTAACTTGATACCTAGACACTAAATACAACTATACAAAAACTGCATCTTCCTCAAGTGCATCCTCCAACTATGGTTGATTCCTTGAGTTGCAAACTATTGTTCCAAGTGTTGTAGTGTCTTCATGTATGCCTGAAATGTTTCTTGATTCAAAACATTAGATCAAGCAACTATTTAATGTGCACTTGTATGTTTGGTACATAAATCAAAAAACTAGATCAGGGAAGCTTATTGCTTACATAAAATTCTATTTTCCTTTGATTGGTTGTGTAGAAAGTAAGAAGAGAGAAATAGTATTTTTTTTAGACATTGACAAAAATATCTGTATTTTGTAAATAATTTTGTTTTGCTTATATTTGTTGTTTTGAGATTGATAATTAAAAATACCCCTATTCCAATCTTAAAAATTGAGTCTAGTAAAAAAAATGCAATTTTAATAATTAAAAAAATTAGTAAAATAAATTTAATTCCATATACACATACCAATCTACATGATTCATATCACTTGGTTAGATAAATTCCTGTAATAAGAAAAGATGTACATATAGTATGATATCTTCACATATTATACTCAAATATACATTTCGACAACATACGTAAAAATTCTTCCCCTAATGCAAGTATTGCATGCAATACATTGTGAAAGTGACGACTAACATTCTCCAAAACAGAACGATAAAAGAAAAAAGACACGGTACAAGTGCGTTTAACATTATGTCCTATAATATGTAAGAATTTTGCGACTTTCTCTTCTATTATAGACTTTATAGAATCCTTTACAATTTCAATACCTCTTAGTTTTTGACACAACTTAATCAATGCTTCAGGACTCATACGTATGATGTCTTGATTTGTATGCACTAGATAACCCATTAGCTCGCGATGTCTGCGCTCACTTTCTACAGAATAAGTAACTCGACTATGCAAATATGTTGACAATATTTTACGCAAATACAATGCATGAACAATGCTACATAATAGGACAACAAAACCAACATGTTTCCTCCTTTAAATCTCTTTTTTAGCATGATTTAAAACATGAATTTGAATAGACATTCCAATATCAATCATTTCTTCTTCATCCAAGTCGACTTCTTCTATTATTTCATTTTGGTCATCGTTGCCTACTTCTTCAACACTATCTAAATTTGACATTGTCTCCAAATCACACTAGGAGGGACTTCTCCACATGTAGCACAAAGGAGCAATTGAATAAATAATCCAATACATGATACATTTGTATGAAAAAAAAAATAAATAACAAATTTACCAACAACACAAAAAACACAAACAAAAACAAAAACACAAGACAAAAAACACAAAACACAAAACATACAAATCAAAATTCTTAAGTATGTTTAAGCCTCAAATCTAAAATAAATAAACAAAGATAATACATGTTTTTTTTTATTGTAATTAAAATTAAATAATAACAAAAAAATGAGAAAATTAAAGGGTTTAACACATTAAAAAAAAAAGCAAATGTTAAATAAACAACCATTACCAAGAAGCAACTAAATCAAATTGCAACGTGGATTAATAACTTCATGATTGAAATTAGTGAAATTGATAAAATATATTAAATTAATCTATACCTCAAATTTTTTTCTCAATTTGATGTTATGACTTTAGATTTGATCTTGATGTGGTGTAAAGATTTGAGAAAGATAGAGACGAAATGGAGAGCGGAAGAAAAGGGAAAGAGGGAGAAAAAGAAGAAAAAAAAAGAAGGTGGGAGAGGAAGCAGGATGTGTTGTCCAAACAAAAGAAGTTATACATCTCTTCTCTCTTTATCTCTTCTCTAATTCTCTTCCCTACTTCTATAAAACCAAATATAGTGTAAAAGGTGGAATGGAATGGATCTCTTATGAGACGCATTCCATCACACTCCATTACTTATTCACATTTTACTTCTTCTCCCATTTGGATGGAATGAAATGGAACCACTAATTAATTTATTCATGCCATTATTTACTTAGAAATATATTCTTGACTTCTTCCTTTATATTTCTTTTTCTTTGTCTTTACCTTCACTCTATGATGCATAGGTATATATAAGGTACTGATAAAAATGTGAAAAGTAAAGCGTAAGCACTATCTGTAAGTTGTGAGAATAATTTTCTAATACTTTATTTCACGATATAACACTAAGTCTAACTAGTCATTGCTCCTACTAATTAGAAGACTTATTCAAACAGAAAACAATTAAACAAACTAACAAGTCCTTCCCTAAACTGCACACTGAAAGCAAAGTAGTTTACAAAGAGACTTCCATCATCCCCAACATTTGTCTCAGCTTCGTGAATGACTCGAGCTTCAAGGGCTTAGTAATAATATCTGCCATTTGGTCTTGAGTACCGCAATGCACCAACTTCACTCTTCCATCCCCAGTCAAATCTCTTAGATAATGAAAACGTACCTCAATATGTTTACTACATCCATGTAGTACTGGATTCTTTGACAGCTGAATGGTCGAATTGTTATCACACCTAACCAAAATACAATCTCCTTGTTTGCTTCCAAGCTTTTCAAGTATTCTCTTCATCCAAATTCCCTGAGTTACACACGAAACCGCAACTATATATTCTGCCTCTATGGTAGAAGGTGTTACAATAGGCTGCTTCTTTGAACTCCACGAAATAGCTCTTCCACTTAATGAGAAGATGTATCCTAATGTACTCTTACGATCATCTATGTCACCATCATAATCATTATCAGTATATGATAAAAATGTATCATCTCCTCCTCATTGGTATCGAATCCCAAACTCTATTGTGCTTCTGATACATTTTTATTAGCCTATTGGGGTAGACATGTATCTACTAGCAAGACATGCCATAAACATCAAGTCAGACCGTGTGACAGTAAGATACATCAATGAGGAGGACATGTCTTGCTAGTAGATACATGTCTTGCTAGTAGATACATCAAGTCAGACCGTGTGACAGTAAGATGCATCAATGGGGTAGACATGTATCTACTAGCAAGACATGCCATAAACATCAAGTCAGACCGTGTGACAGTAAGATACATCAAACTCCCTATCATTTGCTTGTAGAGTGTAGGGTCGACTTCAACTCATCGTTCTTTGAGAGCTTAACTCCTGGAACTATCGAATTCTTGATTCCATTGCTGTTACTCATATCGAATCTTTCTAGAATTTCTTTAGCTAACTTCCTTTGACAAATATAAATCCCTTCCTCCTTCTGCAATACTTCAACTCCGAGAAAATATCTCATTTTTCCGAGATCAGTCATATCAAAGTTTCTCCTAATCAATTCTTTGAACTTTTGAAACATACTTTCATAATTCCCTGTGAATATTAAATCATCCACGTAAATAATCACAATCAGAATATTACCTCCAATTTCATACTTTATGAACATCGTGTGTTCAGATACACACTTCTCAAATCCCTCTTCGATGAGGTCTCTTTCGATCTTGCTGAACCAAGCTCTTGGAGCTTGTTTTAACCCATAAAGAGCATTCCTTAACTTGTATAGTTTTCGTTCATCTCCATTTTTTATGAAACCTTGAGGTTGATCAACAAATACCAGCTCATTTAACTCACCATGTAAGAATGCACTTTTTACGTCAAGCTGATAAATAGTCTAGTTTCTTTGAGTTGTAGTTGCCACAATCATTCTGATTGTGTCCCATCTTGTCATTGGAGCATGTACCTCTTTGTAATCAACTCCATACTTTTATGCATACCCTTTGGCCACTAGTATCGCTTTGTATTTCTCCACCACTCTGAGTTCATTGAACTTGGTCTTGAAAACCCACTTAACACCAATAGTTTTCATTCCTTCAGGTAGTTGTATCAATTTCCAAGTGTTGTTTCTCTCAATTGATTCAATCTCTTGTTGCATTGCTTTCCTCAATTTCCCTTCTTTTGAAGCTTCTTCGTAGCTCAGTGTGTCTTCCTTTGAGGTAAAAACTTGAAGGACTCGTCCTTCAAAGATTAATGCATATACCTCTTCATTTGAGAGCTCTTGCCCTATGACATAATCTTGCAAATATGCAGGTGCTCTTTGTGTTCTTCTTGGTCTCTCTTGTGAGTTGTTGGATGAGTTACTCGATTCCGAATTTATTACTTCTTGTTCAACAATTTCAGCCTTTCCATTAGTATTGTCTCCATCAACATTTATTGTTTCTTCTACAACAACTCCATCTTCTTCCTCACCAACTTCATCTTCCTAAGTGAGAACATTAGAGTTTGTGTTGTTGTTTCACTTCCATTCCTTCCCCAATCCCAAATTTTATTCTCTTAAAAAATGACATCTCTGCTTATCATAATCTTCTGAGTCTTGGGATTGTACATTCTATAGGCCTTGGATTTATCGTTGACACCAAGAAAGATGGCCTGGAAGCTCTTATCATCAAGTTTGGTTATGTTTGCTTGTGGAATGTGTACGTGTCCAACGCAACCAAAGATTTTAAAGTGTTTCACATCAGGCTTGACGTCAGTCCAAGCTTCTTCTGGTGTCTGCTCTTGTAATGCTAATGTGGGACTGCAATTCAAGACATATGTGATCCATTTAACACCTCCATCCCATAACTTATTTGACATCTTCTTTTCTGATAGTATGCTTCGTACCAGATTCATGACTGTTTGATTCCTCCTTTCCACTACTCCATTTTGTTGAGGAGTAAAGGCAGTCATTAGTTGCCTTTTGATGTCGTGTTCTTTGCAAAATTCGATAAATTCATCTGAGTTGAATTCTCCTCCTCTGTCCGTTCTTAGGTAGCAAACTGACAATCCAACTTCTTTCTCAACACTTGCTTTGAATACTTCGAAGGAGTTGAAGGCTTCAGATTTTTCTGCAATGAGAAAGCTCCACATTTTCCTACTGTAATAATCAATAAAACTCAAGAAATACATCTTCTTGGTGTTTGACATAAGATTAATTGGACCACAAATGTCTGTATGCACCAACTGTAGATTTTTTGTCGCTCTCCATTTGCTTTGTTTTGGAAAACTCTTTCTCTTCTATTTCCCATTAAGACAACTTTCACATACTTTAGTCGGTGTCCCAATTTGTGGTAGTCCAAGAACCATCTCCTTGGAACTTAACATCTTTAAGTTGTTATAACTTAGATGCCAAAATCTGCAATGCCACATGTATGCTTCATCATGTGTGGTAGCTTGGAAACAAGAGCTTGTCTATGTTATTTGTGCAACAACTACGAACATTCTGTTTACACTCATCTTGGTCTTTATGATAGGTCCTCTTGTTGGATGAAAAACTTTGCAAGTATTATCTTGTATTAATACTGCCAAGCCTCTCTCTTGTAGTTGACCATCGCTTAACAAATTGTTGCTAAGGTCTGGAACGTAGTATACGTCTCTTACCACTTGAACCAACCCATCAATCTTGATCTTTATACAACCCTTTCCATGAACCACCAACCTTGCATTGTTTTCGAGCTTCACATATTATTTGTATGTCTCATCTAACTTAGAAAACCATTTTCTTACCCATGTCATGTGATTGCTGCAACCACTCTCAAGAAACCACAAGTCTTCTACTTTCGTTCCTTGCATCTCCACGTGAGCCATAAGAAGAAGTTCTTCTTCTTAGCCTAACTCAACATAGTTTGCTTTCTTCTCCCAGCTAGGACATTCAAATTGAAAATGCCCTAGCTTGTGACATTTTTAACATTCAATTAGAGATTTGTTAATTCCCATTCTTCCACGACCTCTGCCTCATCCTCGGAATGCACCCCTGCCTATTCCTCGTGTCTCACTAAACCTTCATTCTTCTGATGATATCTTCAAGACATGTTCCTCGCTGGTGGAACCTTTGGTCTGGTGTCTGTTGATTTTTTGTTCGTGACACCATAGAGAACTTTGTAGCGAATCAACAGATAGGCTGCTAATGTCTTTTGACTCTTCGATCGAGCATACCACATAGGTGAAGTTTTCTGAAAGAGTGCACAATATTTTCTCCACTATCTTATTGTCTTCCATGTCTTCTCCCATGTTTCTCATTTTTGTTGCCACCAAGAGCACCTTCGAAAAATACTATGTGATAGTCTCATTCTCCTTCATCTCTAATATCTCAAAATCTCTTCTAAGGCGTTGTAGTTGCGCCCTTTGAACACGCTTACATCCCTGATACTTGATTTTGAGAGAATCCCACAACTGCTTAGATGTATCCTTTTGAATTATGGTTTTCAGAGTTGATTTATCTATAGCTTGGAATATATAATTCTTGACCTTAAGATCAGTAAGCTTAAGGTATGCCAATGCTTGTCTTTGTGATCCATTGAGAATCTCTCCTCGAGCTGGCTTAACATAGCCAGTTTCAATCAGGTGCCACCATTCTTTAGATCTAATCATATTCTCCATGAGCATGTTCCAATGCTCATAATCACCGTCAAACTTGGAGATGATGACAAAATTGTCTTTTTCACTTGTCATCTCTATCTCTCTTTCTCACTTTGTTAGAAACTGCAGTCTCTATCTCTCACAAAACTCAAGCCCCAATGAAGAGGCTCTAATACCAAATGTGAAAAGTAAAGCTTAAATACTATCTGTAAGTTGTGAGAATAATTTTCTGATACTTTATTTCACGTCTTAGCTAGATATATAGCAATGACTTACAACAGAAATTTATGAGAATAACGAAAAACTAATTCCTGCAAAATAGCAGATAATACTACGTCTAACTAGTCGTTGCTCCTACTAATTAGAAGACTTATTCAAACAGAAAACAATCAAACAAACTAACAAAAAATATGTGATATGATAAAAATCAACCTACAAGTACATCAATAAAAAAAAAGTGATATTTTTATATAATTTAACTAAGAGAGTTAAATTGTTCAATTCGTCATACACAAATAAAATAAAAACCACTATTTAGTTACAACAATAAATAAATTCAAATAAATACATAATATTATGTTAATATATAAGGAAATCACCAATTTTATTTGAAATGGAAAAATGAAGAAAAAGGGAAAAAATAAAATAAAATAGAGAACAACTAGGAGATTAAACTATGATGAATTGAATCCCCATAGAGCCCGCTAAACAAAGAAAAGGGAAAAACATAATACTCTTACAATTCTTGGTCAAACGAAACACCCAATTTAACAAAGAAATCAATATAAGCATTGTCTTCACACAAAATGTGAATGAGAACTATTTACCAATTCTTAGAGATCATAGAGCGAATATACTTCACAAGAGGAACATAAGGATGGGTATGCAACACACCTTCGTGAATAAACTACAACGCCATTTGAGAATCAAACTCACAAATAATATTTCTAAACCCATAATTCCAAGTGATATCCAAAAATGTGAGACAACTTGAAGCCCGACATTAATGTTATAAGTGAACCCACAACTACCAGCAAAACTTATAATCCATCATCCATATAAATATCTGAGAAGTCTGCCAAACTTGGAATGCCCCATATTACCAATTGAGCTACCATCAACATTGAATTTCTTATTGTGTTGATGAAATAATTTTTTGATTTTCTTTGATTTTATGATTGTTTTTTGTTTTTTGATTGTTGAGTTTGGTTGATTTCCTCTTTTCATATTTACCATAATATTTTTGGTTATTTTTTGATTTATTTTATTTTAAAACAGGATAAAAGCTATGATTGTTTTCTGATTGTGTTTATATTGAAAGATTAAAAAAAATAAACTTTGATTTAGAAGATTTCTGATCGTTTTGTTGTTGTTGTTCATATTTGCTCTTTTTCTCTATCATATTTGATGTTTGAGTTTTATGTTAATTATAGAGTGGACCAACAAAATTCAATAAAATGTAAAATAGGAGACCAAAAATCTAATTTTAAAAATAAAAACATTAAAAGTTAATTTTAAGTAAAATAAGAGAACCAAATATACATTTAAGCATATATATTTTGAAATAATGTATTTCATGTATGTATCTTTTTTATTTTATTATTTATGAAACATTTCTTTTTTCTAAAATAAATTTTTATAAATAAGGGTGAAGATAAATAAAAAATTATAATTTATTCTATTTTATCCAATTTCCAAACAGTAAAATTTAAAATTTGTTATGGTCTATTGTAAACTACTCATACAATAAAATAAAGTTTCTCTTTCATTTCATTTTGTTTCATTCCACTTAGTTTTGTTGATTTTAAACCATTCAAAATAGAACTTTAAACTCTAAAAAAATTATTGTTAAGTTCCATTTTCATCTACTTTCACGTAGAAATCTTTTTAAATAATTTAAAAAGCCAATTTTAAATTAAATAATGTGTTTGTAAATTAGAATTTATGGTTTTGTTTGACTGAAACTTATAATAAAATAATAAAAATCAGAAAATAATTTATTTATGGATGTTTTTCTTCCATTCATATGCTTTTAAATAAATAAAAAAACACGTTTGTAGAAAAAAAAACACATTCGTATTGACCAATTTAAATGTACAGAATAATTAGCTAGGCAGAATAAATTTTTTCTTTTTATATTCATATACAAATAACTTATACGACACCGTATAAGACAGTACTTGGCACTTCTTCTCATGAGTTATTCAATTTAGTTACACGTTGCTCATAGTTAGATCTCAAACGAAAAGGAGCTTTCTCGTCATTTTCTCACTGTTTCTAAGCATCCGAACAAGATCTAGCACATCATCATTGATTCTCAGTGATATCGCAAGTTTTTAATTTATACAGAGATGAATTACAGAAGGTTCGATTTCTATCTCATTGATTTTTCGATTTTCATTTACGTATATATATTTATATTTTGTTGCGAATTGCAATGTATGACATTGGCGATCTTGCATTGATGTCATTTGCTTGTGCTCTGTGCATTTTGTTTCCCTTAGACAATTTCGGTGATTGTAAATGTGGTTTTGGTGTATGGTTGGGTTGTTTATAGGTTTGAATTTGAAGAATATTTGAATTCCGGGAATAACTATTTCCGTGAATCCATGTGCATTATTCATTAGCTATTGTCAAATAAGTTGAAGTTGAAGAGGGTCATAAAGCTTATTTGATACTCAAAACAACTTACAATCAAAATTTCAGTGTTTTTTTTTTCGTGAAGGATTGACTTTTAGGGAGAAATTGATTATTTTTTCTGAGATTTTGATTATAAGCTGTTTTGACCATAAAATAAATTATTATCTGTTTTGATTCCAAACCTCATGCTATGATGCATAGATACGAGATCTGTACCACGAGATACAATATTTTAAAAAAAAAATCATAGTAAAAAAACATGATTTTGTTTTTTATAATTTAACTAAGAGAACAAATTGATCAATTCACAATAAAATTTTTAAAAATAAAAAGTTGATATTCGCTTACAACAACAAATAAACTCAAGTACAAAAATAATATTATCAATATATAAGAAAATCACCAGTTTCACTCGCAATAGAATAATGAGGAAAAAGAGTGTACATACAAGTACTATAGGAGTACTCGGTACCAGTACTTCACCATGATAGAAGTTCCCATGCTTCAGAGCTCATATGTAATTAGAAATTCGGTACTGTGCTTGAGTCCTTATTTTGAGAAGGTGCGAGGAAAAGGGAAAAAAGGGTAAGATATGAAATACTTGCTAACTGGTTAACGCTTTTTTTTATTACTGCTTTTGAATAAAAAAAGAGTGGGATTTTGATGCTTCTGAAAAGGGTGACAAATTTTTGAAAGTGGGAGGTATTTGGGTTCAGGGAAGGGAAGGATAACATTCTGAAAAGTGAAATCTTCTTCATTTATTTATTGACTTATTGATTGATGTTAATTCCCTAGTGCCTCGTTATTCAGTTTTTAAATCATCTAAGATCTTGAACTTGTTGCCCTGTATCATATCATCCTTTGTGAGTTGATATTGACTCTTGATTTATTTAACAATATAAGAATTAGATAAAAATTGTCTTACATTGAAAATCATGATGAACATTTGCAGTCAAATTTCTCATTAGATACTTTGCTCTTTGGTTTTTTATGTCTTGGTTTTGTGACTTTATCGAGTTATTTCAATTTCATATTGTCACTGTTTTGTTTTCTGCAAACTTTGTTTGTCTTGACGCATGTACGAAAGAATCATTACATTAAGGAATCTCTAGAATCTATTATCTGGGGGAAATTAGTAGAGGAAAATTCATTGGTTTAGTTCTGTAAGCGACATGTTATTGAAAACTGCGTGCGAACATGATGTATGCTCATATGTCATATAAAGAGTTTTATTTCCTAACTTTCAGGATTATCTTGAGTCAAATGTGAAATTTTTTTTTTATTAAATACTTTTTTCTTCACCACACTAGGACTGTTTTAGTACTTCAACTGCATCTTACTTTTTTTTTCTTGCTATATCTGCTGTTGCAAATCCAGAATTCATCGTGATTCAAACTTCTTATGAACATTTTTGTTCACTGTTTTTCAATTTATTCAGGTTTCTGCCAATCTTGTTTAAATTATCATTGGTAACTCATTGTGGTTTTTTAATTCAAGCCACCATGAGCATGATTGACTTAGAAATTAGATAGCTTCTTATTTGGATTTCAAACCATTGAGAACCAACCTGAGTTAAAAGTTTACAGCTAACATTTATTATTTTTCCTGATGCCTTTGCCATCTTTTAGAAGATTTCATTTCACTATTCCATTATTTTTGCCAAAACATGGTGATCTCTTGTAAATTAACTCTTAAGCTGTTTGATTTTCTAATACAGAGATAATCGGTCATCAAGATCATCACTTTTAGATGGTATAGATAGTCTGGAGGAAGGTGGTTTAAGGGCTTCTTCTTCTTACACATCTGAAATAAATGAGCATGATAATGATAAAGCCATAGAGAGTCTGCACGACAGAGTTACTTTTCTAAAGCGAGTAAGTTACTTTTCTAAAGCAAGTAAGTTTTATTTAGGCTTAATTGTATTTTTTCTCCCACTAATTTTTTCAATTCACCTAATTGGTCCCCCTATTTAAAATCCAAAAGTGTTGGTCCCTCATTTAGATTTTTGAACTAAAAAATGGTGTTGTGTCATGCTATAATTGACGTGACATATAATACGATGCTGTGAAATGATTAACATCTATGAAATTGCAATAAAACCTTATATAATTTTAGTTTCAACTTATGAAATTATTCATTTTTGTAATTTAATTAATTATATATATGTATATATATAATTAATGCATCTAGTTGGATCTATATCATGAGAATGAATGTCACATCATTTAAAATATGTCAAATTATTATGTCATAGTGTTGAAATTGTTATTTTCTGTAGTCCTGTTGTTGTTTAAAGATGGTTATACACCGTGCATATATATTATTATTACTTGTTTATAATCTATGAATTTTTGTTTGGGTCACTTGCTGAAATACTGGGAAGAAATTGTTTGTGCTGTTTCTAATTTACTGTATTCTAAAAACAAATGCATTAGTATTTTTATTTTAAAACTGGCATCACTGTATTTGTAAATAAAAGGTCATCATTCATGTTTGTTGCTGGCCACAAAATACTTGCAATTTGTTTATCAAGATTCTATGTGCACATGGTTTTAATTTGCTGGTAATATCTTATCCAAAACAAAACTCTTGCCTTGTTGTAACTGGCATGCTATTAGAACTTACTAATATAAACGTGTACGTTTGCATTGTATTAACCATCAATAATATGAAATATCGGTCAATAACTAAATTAACATTTCAGAAAATTACCTATTGTTTACACTGCATAATTTTCTAACTTGCTATTTTGTCGACGGTTTGATTAAAATGAAATTGTCCATTGACTTAAATTTTCTTTCTTCAAAGGACTTCTAATATTTACTTGATCAACAGTTAACAGGTGATATACATGAAGAGGTTGAGACTCATAACAGTTTGCTTGATCGGGTGGTACGTAAAGTACATACTTTGCCTGTTTTTGAGAAAAACTTTCTTCTCTCTATTCTGATAAGATTCCATTGTAAATTAGGGCAACAAAATGGATGGATCAAGGGGTATAATGTTGGGTACCATGGACCGATTCAAGATGGTAACATTTTTGCCTCCTAATGTACCTCATTTTATCTGCTTTTGTTGACCACATTATTGGAAAATGATTTAGTGCATAGAAACTGGATTTTGTAGGTTTTTGAGAAGAGATCGACAAGGAAAACATGCTCACTTGTGGCTTATTTCACACTTGCCTTCATATTCATATACTATCTTATTAGGTAAGATGTTCAATAATCCATTCACGTTTTGTTCAGACATGACTGAAGTGAATATCAATAGAGACAAAAATGTTAGCCCTTTTAGAACCTGTCTGCAATTATATTAGAAGATGTGTGTATGTAATTTAGTAGGTACAAGCACAAGGTAAGTTTTATGATAAATCAAACTATAAAAGGCATATCCCCCCCTTCTTTTAATCCTCTTCCCTTTTTTTTCCTGATAAGCGTATACTTAAGCTGGGAGGTTTCATAGTGAAGTTAAGTAGCCACTGAAGACAGCAGTTTGGTCAACCCTGCTGACATTAACTAATCAATTAGTATTTTGGATTCTCTGATCATGTTCGCAGGAAACACTTGAGGTGAATAATAACATGGATTAGATGTTTACTATTTATTGATGCAGACTAGCACTTGTTTTGCAGGATGCTTGGATATTTTACTCTAGGATGAAGATGTTATGTTAAAGCTGACTAAATTTTGTGATGGATGTTTGGAAGTAAAATCCTGTTCTTGTGCTGTAAATTTTTTGAACAATTTGCATGGAGATGGTTTGAAACTTGCTTGTGAATTGTGGACTTTGAAACTTACTGATGAAGCTCATTGAAAGTCTACTGTTTACTTCCCTTCCCTGACCTGACTCTACTCCAAAATATTAGGATGAAGTGAAACCTTCGGTTTCATTGATCACTTATAAACGGAATAATTATATTTACTTAACTCTAAAAAAATTATTAGGGGCTTTTACACACACCTTGTCCAATAGACCAATCTTTTGTTTTTTTTTTTTTGGTAGAACCAAAAGGCCAATCTCTGAATATTATATTTATTTGTGGGTAAAATAACATTCATATAAATATTATTGTTCAGTTATACAGAGGAAGCATTTTTCTGTTGTTTCCATTTACCCTTATTCATCAGTTTTATGGCCTCTACATTCCACATTTTAACCGTATGAATGTCAACATTACAATAAAGCACTCCCAGATGTTCATGTAAATTTGTTGAAATGCTTATTTGTACCAAATCTTAAATGCATTTAAAAGTCACTATGTGCTTATACATGGTTAATTTTTAAGTGTTGGTTTTTGTTGTGACATAGCGAAGTTTTTGTTGTTGGGAGGCTGGTGGCTTATGGGGTGATATTCAATCATTACTGGTTACACGCTGTTCTCTTTCGGCACTCATTTTTTACATGTATTTTCTAATTATAGTATCTTTGGATCCACTTTTTGTGGAATTTTCTCGCATCCCTATGTGCATTTAGAAAAGCTGGAAATCTTAGAGTATGTGAAATTGTACAGTGATGCTGTGGTTTTTCAAATTTCCAAACATAGACTGAGAAGAGTGTCTTCTTATTGCTATAGACTCCAGTATTTGGAAGCAGAGAAATATGAGACTTTGGGATGATGAGTTGGAAGACTCGCACCAGGTTGTGAGGTGTGATTTAAATCTTTTGCAGGATTGGAGGAACACAACTGGTGTGGCTGCAACATGTTAATAGCAGTGACGATATTGTGCATTGGGTCAAACCTTCCGGTTTTAAATACAACATCAATGCATCTTTTCTCATCACCAAATTCAAGTTGGGCTGGAATTATGTATCAAATGAAATTGATAGTTTTGTCTTGGTTAAGACGAAGTGTCCAACTTCTATTTGTTCGGTGGATGAAGATAAGTGGGTGATTAGTTAGTGGCAATTAATTAGGTCCATGACCTTTAACTAGATAATGTTGATTTAGAGCTCGATTCGAAACAACTTGCTTTATTCCATAATCCATTATGCAAAGGAGGATATCTTTGACTTGGGATCTATTATTTATAGAGTAGACATCTCAATTTTTATATTTTCCTAGTTCTAAGGTTAAGTTTATTATGAGGCAAATCAATGGGGTAACAAACGCTATATAATTAAGATAGCCACAATTGTTTCAAAGTGGATATTCATTCAAGTTTCTCATCAAGCAAAATTATGTGATGAAATGTGAGACTTTGAATGAAGGGAAGATGTGTTGAGTTCAAGTGATTATTTGTCTAAGTATCACATTGTGAAGAAAAAAGTAGAGAGCTATCATAAGTGTATAGAATTAGTTTGAGTTTTATTGACCACAACAAATCTAATTTTTTTTAGTGTATTAGGGGTTTGGGTTGTGTTGATCAAAAAGAGAATTTGAAGTTTTTCCATGCAAAAATTGTAAGAGAGGGTTTACAATTTTGTTCTTATAACAATAGCAAGTTGAGTAGTAAAACTTTGTTGGATATGGTACCCAATACCAACTATTTTAATGTCATATCATTTTTTATGCTATATCTGATCATATTTATCAAAGATAATTGAATTATGATTTCATTAATAAAAATTGATGTATTTAGGGCATAATATGAACTAAATATATCAATTATTATTAACTTAATTATAATTCATTTGTTTTTTATAACAAGAATCGGGAGGAGTGTTTAATTATTTTGAGTTAAATTAAAATTTTGATTTGCCATTATGGTAAGGTACCAAATAATTTACCTAAAACATTTTGCGTAGTGTTAATTCACAATAAATTTGTAAGTTGTCTCTTTTTATTCTTCTTTTGTGGGTGTGCTTCAGGTGGTGCGGGAGATATTCTCTTGTTAATTTTCCAACAACTATTATCAAAGTGTAGGTTTCAATCAAGGGAGGAAAAGGGAGAGGCAGTGTTGTGTCATTGTTTTAAAATAGGTTAGTTTTCATTTTCTTTTTTTATAATATTATTATGAGTGCATTGAAATTGAACGTTTTTTTTTATGGGAGGATGAATTTTTCCTTATGATGCACAATCTACGATTATGTTAAAATCAATTTTAAATATAAAATTATTCTCCTAGATAATAACAAGGCAATATTTTACAACAATTAATGTCATTAAAATATAAAATTTGATATAAAATGAAACATAAATATAATATTATATATTAAAACACATACAAAATGTGATCCTTCTGTATTTTAAAGTATTGTAATTGTGTTCTATTTTATATCAAATTTTGTATTTCTATGAATTACTCTTTTATAAAAAGATTAACTTTAACTCTTCAAAGACAACTAAAAATTGCAAGACTCAAATGTCTGCCAGCAGAAGAGCCAACAAAACAAATGAAGAATGTATTTAAAAATAGTAGACAAAGAGACATTCTAATATATGTCTTTTGAGAAGGAAATGTATTTGAGTTTTTGACACTATATTTTTGTCAGAATGACCGGCCAAAAACTGCATAATAAATCCATCGGCATCAGGTTGCAGTTAGTTGGAGTGAGGATCATGATTTACATTACAGAGCGAGCTATAAAACATTAATTCTAATTTTTTTATCCAAAAATATAACATTTTAAATTTATGGATTAAATAATTTTTTTATTTCTATCAATATATCATATTTAATTTTTAATTTCTCTAAAAAATTTCTTTAAATAAAAGTCTATTAAATATTTTCTACTAACAATTTTATTCTCTACTTTTAAATCAATTTATGTGTATCATTTAAATTTTTAAATAGTTTTTTTTGAAACATATTATAAAAATATTCCTTAAAAAATTTAAAATTATTCAACATAAGATAAATTAAATATGAGTTTTTAAACGTTAAAAAGTTAAAAAATCATATTTAATTTATCTTTTGTTAAAATATTTAAAAAATTTATAGAAGAAATTCTTTTTAATATACTACATATATAAGCAAAAATTCATTCAAAAATTAAGATGATACAAATGAAATAATTTAAAAATAGAAATCAAAATTGTTGATGTAAAATATTTGAATAATTATTATATAAAGAAAAAATTTAATAGAATTAAAAGCATTATATAATTTAAAAATAGAAATCAAAATTGTTGATGTAAAATATTTGAATAATTATTATATAAAGAAAAAATTTAATAGAATTAAAAGCATTATATAACATATTTATAGGGACCACAATTTTATTAACCCTAAATTTATTAATAGAAGAGACAATTTTGATTCAAATTCTAGAACATATTAGTGCATCTTTAAAAAAAATTATACGGTTCATAATTAGTTTGTTAATATAGTTACGAGAGTGAAGATTGAATATGCAAATTTACTCTGTAACTCCTTCACCCAACCACCAAAGCAACTTACATCCTCTATGCATTCTTTGCAACTATATAGTAAGTTTGATACCTTAAAGATTACAAAGTTAAACTTTAATCACATAGATAACATTTGAAATTTAGCGGCATATCTAATTTTGTTAAACTGATCACTAATAGGAAACATTCAAAAGCCATATTGAATAGAGATAAAACATAGTTTATTAAAAGAATATCCTTAACTTATAATCTGATTTTATAAAGATAAATTCAAATTTATAAAAACTGAACCAAAGATTAATCCAATGAGACCCCCATATCATAGTTCAATTAATTCAATCGATTGAACCATGGTTGGACCAGATAATTACTACATGAATAGAAAATAAAATTATTAAAAACAACATTTATTTTGGAAAAATTAAAAAATAAAAAAAACAACCAATCATGGTTGAGTTGTAGCTAATTCTGATTAATTCAATTTGATATTATCCTATTACAATTGACTTAGAACCAACCTTAATTGAATCAATTGAAAAATTGATTGATCATTCAATTAGTCTAATTCTTAAGACACTCGATGAATTAGATCAAATATAAAAATGTATAATCCACATCAACCTAAACCCTAAACAAGTGAAACAATGGTTTTAAGCTCATTTTTCAAGACCTCTAAAGTAAGCCTCCAAATTATTTCAATGATAAAGATTTATAGTATACTTTTTTTTAAAAAAATATTATCTCAAATTTTCATTTATAATCTCAAAATACGGATGAGACTTGATAAAAAAAAGTAGAGTTTTGTATCCAAAATGTGGACAAAACGTAAGTCAAGAAAGGGTTATATCACCGGCCAAAACACGCATTTAGTTTCCTCAAACATGCCGCACGGATAAAAATGTGTAGCTTATAAATATATTAAACAAATCTCTCTCTCAACACTTCTCTTTCTTTTCTCTAAATTGTACACTTCCAAAAAAGACAAGAATATATGAAGAGAAGAAAACACCAAATCCTTTCTACCATGAAGAAGCAATCACCAACTTCGACATTCACCTTTCTTGACAAAGAACACTGAAGGCTAAGGATATTTGCATGCGATGTAACTTTGCTATTCTTAATTACTCTTACTTATAAATAAATAAAAACAATGATTTTTAGATATAGGATAACACAGGCAGACAGGATGGAGCCAGGCAGGCAATGGTATTGTTTTAGTTTTATGTTTTTTTTTTAAAAATTTTTTTAAAAATTGTGCAATTAGTTATGTACTTTTCTTACTTATGTATGTATGTGTATGTGGGCTTCTCGATATATTATTGGTAGTGTGGCAATGATATAATACATATTATTGTTTTTCTGCTTTCTTTCATTTGATTCAAACTATGTTTGTTCTCGTTATTTTTATGATAGATTCTGTGCTCTCAATTTCATCAACAAAACATCTATATTGCATAGATATGAGTATGGTTTAAAAGTTAAAAGTAAGGTCCGTTTGGAGGATTTTCTATTTTATGTTTTAATTTTTTTTTTCAAAAACTATATATAGCAGATTTAGTTTTGAGTTTGATTTTTTGGTTTCTATTTTTGAGCCTGAAAAAATAATTAAAATTAATTGAGTCTAAAATATGAAGAAGAAAAAAAATTCAATTTCAACAACATAACCCTGCATGCAGTAACAATTTTAATAATAGTCGTTTAACAGTAGTCATGGGAGACAATAAGTAGTTGTCAAAAAGATAATCAACTGATGGTTGTGATGGTCAATGGTGTCCTACTAGGTAAGAGTGGCGGTTTGCTAGGATAGAGTGGCAAAGGAATTAATGGCCATTGAGTTACAATGATGGATGATTAGTGTTTGGTGGTGGAAGGAGTGGTGATCGATGGACGAACCACTACTAGCTAGTGTTGATATGTTAGATTAGAGTTAAAATAAAAACATGAATTATAAAATCTATTTTTTTTTCGTTATTTTGAATTTTAAGAGAAATCTGTTTTCAAATTAAATAAATTTTTGAATCTTATAAATAATTCTTATATTATTTTTAGTTTTTTTAAAATTTTTCTTCAAACATAATCATTCAAATGGTTTTACGAACAATTTTGATTTTTGCTTTTAAACTAACTCATTATTTAAAATTTTGGATAATCATTTTCATGCATATTTAAAACATTAAAAAATCTTTCATTTAAAAATTTATAATTTTTTAATAAAAGATAAATTAAATATATAAATTTTTAAACATTAAAAGTTTAAAAAAATTATATTTAAATCTTTCTTCGTTAAAATTTATAATTTTTTAACAAAAGATAAATTAAACATAAATTTTTAAATGTTAAAAGTTTAAAAAATTATATTTAAATTTTCTTTTGTTAAAATTTCTAAATTTTTGTGTAAAAGATTTTTATAATATTCTAAATATGGAGGTAAAATATCATTCAAAAATTTAAACAATATAATTTGATTTAATTTAAAAGTAGAGTTCAAAATTGTTGATGAAAAATATATGAGACACTATTATTTAAAAAACTAAAAATAAAATATAATAAATTTATAGTGACTAAAAACTTATTTAACATAATTAAATATAAAATAACTTAACCACATTTTTATTCTGACAAGTTTTATTTTTAAAATTAACTTTTAAAATAAAAAATAAAAAATTCAACCACCTGAAAACAAGTTTGGCTAAAATGTGGTTAAATTGATTTTTTTTTTCTTCTTTTTTTACATAATGTTACAACGAAGTTGTAATCATCTTTTTGGAAAAACTAAGTCATAATTACTATATTCCTTGATTTCTAAATGGCAACATCAGCGTTGGCTAAAGTGGTAATACCATCTATCAAATGGCGCGTTGATCTAAGTCTCAGTTTTAATTACCATTTAAATTATATTATAGAGATTATAAGAAAAACATTATTTAAGTCCAAATATTTGACCTATTTTGTAAAATTCGAAATTTAATAATTATGGTTCTGATTTTGATTGTTGGAATTCTTTCTAGGTAAAAAAAGAGATTCTATTGGACTTGGAAATTGTAATGGGTTTATGTGTTCCTGTAAGTAAGTGAATGTTAAAATTTAAAATTTCATAAATGATTTTTATTTTCAAAAATTGCAATTTAATATTTCTTTTTTTGATTTTGATGGTAGGAATTGAATTTCAAGGAAAAAAGAAGGGACATTATCTTTAAAAAATGAAATGAGAAGGAGGCTATTGAGTACGTAAGGATTATAAGAATTTCACTATTTAAATCTACATTTAATTTTGTATTTAACGACTATCTTTTTTAAACTTGAATTGAGCTATTTTATTTATAATTCCGAACTAATAATAATGACTAATGTGTTAATATTTAATTTAT
>JBBPBT010001116.1:4951735-5003635 GCA_037974875.1 Cicer bijugum
TTTTTGTCTTTGGATAAAATAATAGATAAATTCATCCACAACGGTGAGATACTAAGTTCTAACTCAGAACATGATATCCAACCTACAATATATATTGAGGAAAAATCCTTTAATTAGATATTGTAATGATGACAAATTTTAATTAGATAAAGATATAACTAACTATGATTTTATCAAGTAATTTAATATGTATTCTTGAGTATGTTAGTCATAAGACAAGTCTGTAATGAAACTTAAACAAGTTTTTGAAACATACTCATCTACATGCACAATCATCATCCTTAAAATTCAGTCTCATTAATTGAAGATCAAAAGATATTCATTGATGATAATTAAACATAAATGAAGAAAATAGTATTGCTTTCATTATTAATTAAAAAGAATGTGAGTCATAGTACGGAAGAATATTCTCTCATACGACACAAATAATATAAGGAATATTGTAAAAAGTACAAACTAACATTATTCACGCGTGTAAAGACAAATCCACACTTTATGAAGATTTGGTTAAGTCTCCCAGTTATTCTCCAGCATGTTCATCAGAGTTGAGAGTATTTAGATATGAGGACATTGAGAAGATAATGTTATGCACTGCAAGTACAAATGATACCTCATTGCAAGCTCATACTTCCTACTTTACAACTCGTTACATGTTGTCACAAGCTATTAAGAGAATGATCAAACTCCTCTATCATGTTCATACATAAGATGATATCTTCATACTGATGAGGATGTTTTCATACAAGAAGAGGATGATCATTAACATACTTAAAGAAGAAGATGATTACCTAGAATGAAGATGACATTTACTCATATTGGAGAGGACGTTCAAGCAACATACTCTAACACTTTGGGACATGTGCCCAATTGTTATATATGTTATAAATGTCATTTACAGCAACAAGAAGCCTTCCCAAATCTTTAAATAGAAGACACTTCAAGTTGTAATCTTCAAGAGACTATAATCAATCATAATCCACTTTCTTAAATGAAAAGTTATCCAATTCTTTTCAATTATCAAGAAACATACTATTGTTCTTTGTCATAAATTTTAAGATCAAATATTTGAGTGTATTCTTAATTCAACCTATGTCAATAGTGTTGTGAATTTGATCCAAACAAATCATCATTATCATCTTGTTGTAAGCATCATCAATTTTGTCTAGTTGAGAGAAAACTTGAGTCATTTATTTTAAGAATCATCAAGTTTATCTAGTTGAGAGAAAACTCGAGTAATTTGTATAAGCTTATTGAGGCTAAGAAAATACAAATGTATAGTCAAGTGTGACTAAAAGAAGAACATTAACTTGAGAGGTTACTCAATTTACTAGTGAAAATCTCATAAATTGTGAGGATTGGATTAACAAACATTGGGTGAATCAAAATATTTCCTTACCCCTATCTCTTATCATTGTGTTATTTCACTAAATCATACAACTATCAACTTGAAGTTTAATTATTTTCTTGAACCTTCTCAAAATACGAGTAGGCTCGTTATATTGATCTAATTGAGTTCCATGGGGTCCATAATGCTAGAAATTGTACCAAGTTCAACAATGAACTTCTTGATCCAAACAACTTCTTTTGCTACATTGGAGGCAACTATATACTCAACCTCTTTTGCAACTACTATTTCTTGAAATCAACTACTATTTTTTGCTTTGAACTCTTCCAACTCATAATACCTACATTAAGGCAAAATACTTTACTGGATTGCGATCTAAAATCATCTTTGTCTATTTGGAAGCTATCATTAGTGTAACCTATTACGTCAAGCTCTTCCTAACATCAATATACCAAAAATGAATCCTTAGTTCTTCTCAAGTACTTAAGAATGTTCTTGACAATAATTCAATGACTATCATCGGGATTAGATTGGTACGACTTGGTGTGCCCAAAGCATTAGAGACATCTAGTCGAGTTCATAACATGTCATACATGATAGATCCAATTATAGATGCATTGTAATCTTACTCATGTGATCCTTTTCTTCTTTAATCGAACAAGATTGTGATTTTGACATACATATACCATATGTCACATGCTAGAATCCCTTCTTATAATCATGCATATGAAGGCGTCTTAGGATCTTGTCAATGTACGCACTATGACTTAGGCCATGCAACCTTTGTGATCTATCTTTATAGATTATAACTCCTTATATATAGGTAGCTTCATTGATGTCTTTTCATAGAAAATCAATTCCCTAATCAAGTCTCGAATTGTTGCAAAGTAGGGGTGTCATTTTCAATGAGTAATATGTCATCCACATATAGTACCAAAAATACAACTATGCTTCCACTGACCTCCTTGTAAACACAAGGTTCATCTTCAATTTTGATGAATCCAAATCTTTTCACAGTTTGATTATAACAAAGATTCCATATTCTAGAAGCTTGCTTCAATGCATAGATTAATTTTTGTGACTTGCATACTATTTTGGCAGCATTGGAGTGCCAAAGCCTTTAGGTGTTGTCATGTGCACATCCTCAAAGATATTTCCATTAAGAGAAATAGTCTTGACATGCATTTCCATATTTCATAGTCATGATATGTAGTGATGACATGTAAAATTTGAATAGATTTAAGCATTGCAACTAGTGAAAAAGTTTCATCATAGTCTACACCATGAATTTTCTTGCAACATTTAGCAATCAATCGTGCTTTATAGGTATGTACCTTTCAATCCATGCCAATCTTCTTTTTGAAGAGCAAAAATTCGTGCTTTAGCAACAAATCATGCTTTAGCAACCAATCACACTTTATATAGGTTTCTACCTTTCAATTCATGTTAGTCTTCTTTTTGAAGAGCAAACAGTTTTTCTAAATATAGGTATATACCATCAATTTGCTTGAAACCTTTTGAAGTAGCAATGTCAATTTACAAAGAAGGGGGTATGAATTGTAAATTCACCTATTTAAAATTTCCTATTAATAACTTAAGAAAAATAACTCAAGATTGATTTGGGTTGTGAAAACAAAACACGCAGAACATTGTTGGTTAGTTAAAATCAACAGTTTAGCTTATCTAATTAACTTGAGAATCAAAAAGACTAAAAGAGATAAGGGAAGATATATCACATAATGATATATCCTGGTTAACCCAACTTAGGCTACGTCCAGTCCTCACAACTATGAGATTTTCCACTAAGCGGTCAAACATAGTACGTTCTCGATTTTACAACGTTCTTAGTTTTATACAATTTTTGTTCAGATCAACCTTGATTTGTAACAAAAATTCCTTTTCACCCAAAAAGGATTCAATCAAGTCACCTATCAATAGTTAAAGAGGATTTTACAATTCACCTTTTAATCATAAAAGGATTTTCTACAAAACTACTAAAACTATAAATAACCCTTATAGTCTTGAGTTTACACAATAACGATTTACAGATGTTTGTAGAATTTGAGTATGTTCAACTCTTGTTTGAGAATAGATTTTTGATAAAAGAATTCAGTAGTAAGATTCTGATATATGAAAAGGAAATCAGATCTAATTCTTTTGTGATTGATAAGCTTTCAAGTATGTAAGTGTTTGTGATTGATAGATTTTCTTAGCACTTGAAGTTATATATCTTCCTTGAGCTTGGGGTTGCTTTTATAGGCTTCATGGAGGTTGATGACAACTATTATGACCGTTGAAAATGTGCCAAGTATAAATAAATAAACACAAATAAATTAATTTCTTTATAGAAATGATTTTTATAAAAGGAGCTATGATATCCCTCTTGTTCTATTTTTCAAATTTTAAAATATTGTTATCAACATATAATTCTAAATTTGTTGTATTTTAACAAATGACATTCTCAATTTCTTTTTTTTGTTTTTCTTTATGTGCTCATTGATTTGTTTTAACTAGTTCATGTGTTTAGCAAATAATTTTTGTACGATGAAATTTTTATATTTAAGTCAAATTATTGCTAATCAATAAATTTTTGTCACACTAATGGGGATTCAAAAGAATTTTACTTAGTTTATTAAGAAATGTGTCAATACTTGTGTGCAACTTGTTCATTTGTTTTTCCTCGTAGTTTCAAGGACGAAACTATTTTTAAGGGGGTAAGTATTGTAACACCCCAATATTTTTATATATATTATATATGCGTCTTTTAGTAATTTTTGTAATTTATAATTTAATTAATAATTTATTCTACATGTAAATAAATTAAATTAAAATTTACCACTCCCTATTTTACTTGAATAATTATAACCTTTCTTTTTACTTAGTTATTTTGGTGTGACGATTACATTAGAACAGTTTATGGCATAATTAATTTTTACATGGACAATTATGTATTTTGCTTATTTGATTAGTTTCGATAATCACGAAATTGATGTGTTACATATGTTTGTTTTATTTTGCTATGTGTGAGTGGTATTTTTGTCTTACTTGATTTATTTTAGTTGATAAAATATTAGTTAAATTATTAAATTAAATTGAAATTTATAAAATTTATATTGTTTGTTAATTTTATTTATGACCAAATAAGTACTCATTTTAGAGATATTATAGAATTACTGAAATCCTTTTACTCTCCTTTATGACAAGATTTTATGACGATTCATTGTGTGACATAATGTGCATTAACTTATTTTTAACACCTTTAATTTATTTTTTTAAAGGATGATTATAAATTTAATTATGAGTTTTTGTGCAATTAAGAGGGGACTATTCTCCTTTTTTATCTCATGCATTCATCTCTTTTAAATTAAAATTATGATTTTATTTTAATTGTCTATAAAAATAATTTTATGATATTTTTGGTTTCGTAACTATTAAAAGGGTGGATGTGACCCTCTATATTATTTATTTAATTAAAATAAATGGTGTTACACCCTGCAATATATGGTTAACTTTATTAGTTAATCCTAATTAACTCATACACATAAATACACACGATTTCAATTGACTTTGTAACAACCTAATAAAATTAAATAAATAGTAATTATTGGTAGCATAATTTTGAAATTAAGTGCACTTCAATTTTAGACAAGAACTCAATCGTAATATTGCAACATAAATAGCTATTATGTTCATACATTTTCATTATGCCTCTTGCTGTCACACCTATTTGTCATTCGTACACTTCTAAAATAATTTTCTAAGTCATAAATCCCAATATCCATTGGTGTTGAATTCATCATTGTCTCATGAGCTATTTCTCGTGCGAATTTAGAGATGTTAAGGAAGAAAGCGCCTAAGGTAAGGGCTTTTCCCCATGCAGAGTTAGGCTAGATATTAAATTAACAGTTCGTAGGATATTGATATGATGTCTGGATGTCTTAAAAGAAAAAGGTTGATTTTATTTTTGTCGTAAAGAAATTAACTATAATGTTTTGATTGTCTCTTTTGAGTAATACATCTATCTTGATGAACTTAATTATAGAGTTATATTTTATTATTATCCCTTGATAAATATGTTTGTAGTGAAAATGTTAGTGCTTTAGGTGTTTTAGAGTATTTAATTATGCAGTTACAATTTTTATAATGATGTAATTAGTAATATGTTTATTATGATGTATTTGATTTTAAGTATGGACTTTTGAGTATTTTAAAATTGTAGTCAAATCGAATCTTAAGGATTATTATAATGAAAGTAGTGATTTTGAGATATTTGTTCACGTGCATATTTGATGTGTTGAAGTTATTGAGTTATAACTATGAACATCCATGAGAATATAAATTTAATGTTTTATGTGATTAAAAATTTAATCTAAAATACTTTGTCTTTGTGGTTGCCTAAGTGGCTGGTGATTTGTGTTTTAAATATAATTATTTTTGTGGTTGCCTAAGTGCCTGGTGATTTGTGTTTTAAATATTTGTTATCTTTGTGGTTGCCTAAGTGGCTGGTGATTTGTGTTTTAATTATTGTTATTTTTGTGGATTGCCTAAGTGGCTAATGATGTGTGTGATTATGAGTGGTGACTTGTACATTTTGAGCATCATTATCATTTCATGACATATCATATGCATCTTTGTGGACGCCTGTGTGGCTGGTTTAATTTTCCCCATTGTTATGGGTGACTTATGTGTGGACGCCTGTGTGGCCTGTTAGGAGCATGCATAACTTGTATACATTTTATTGTTATTTTTATTATGGTTTGATTATTTGCTCTACGGTTATTACTTATTTAGATACATTTTATGACTTTTGATATATCTTTGAGAACTATTAAATAATCAATTTCTTTTAATCTTTTATTACAAAAGAATTTTATATTCATATTTTATGGTTGTTATTTTATTATTTGGTCTAATTTTTGCTGTGGGATGAACTGACTCATTACACCAACATTTAGGTACTAATGATCTCAAAGAGTTGAGTTGCATGAATGATGTTTGATTGGTGCACGCGCGTGGGAAAATGAGACTTTTATTTAAAAATAATGTTTTATATTACTAAAATTTTTGTGGCACATTGTAAAGTTATTTACTCGTCATCATTAACTTTTAATAAAAATGTGGAAGTGGGATTTTATTCCAATTGAATGTCCTTAATTTCAGTCAACATTGTTTGATTTGAATTTCACTTAAAGAGAATTTATTTTATTTTGGAGCACAAATGAATATTGATCTAACAATTGGAATATTAATTTTGCAAATAAATGAATGAATAATATTTTAGCAAATTGCATTATGTTCTTTTACAAAAAAAAATATATATATCAAGTCATTTTCTAATGCATCTTCAAATTTTTACATGATGAATTATTCATAAGAAAATAAAATTATAGTTGTTTCTAAAAGAAAATAAATATTTTTAAGTAAATTTTTTGGACAAAAAATTTGGGGCGTTACAATGATGATCCTTTATTTGTGCACATAAACATCTCAGAAATGTGCTTAATCGATTCAGATTAAGACTAGCTTTTGATTCATGCAAAACAAACTGGAGAATGATTGTCAATATACTAGAGAATGATTGTATCATTCTTGAACTAATGTCAACATACTAGAGAATGATGTTATTATTCTTGAGAATGTATGCCAATCTATAGACCGATGTTACCATGTTGAAGAATGATCATTTGTCACTTTTGCTTTGAGTCGTGCCTTTTAATCTTTGATCTTTTAGAGTGTTTCTTTTGCTCATATCAGAGCTATATATTCCTTGTAGGTTGTAATTTGCAGGAGCTTTCCTTGCATTAACAACTGACTTTATCTTGCTTGATGAAAATTACAAAAAAATAAATAAATAAATAAATAAAACATGGGGAATATTCTTGGTTTTCCAGATTTTATCAAGAACATTCTTGGTTTAGTTTTGTTCATTTTTTACTCTTTCTTTAAATTGATTTTGCTTGCATTTCTTAGTACCTATCTTGGATTATTATACTAAAAAACACATGTTAAAATTACACATAATTTAGAATCATATTTAGAGTCTTTAATTAACCTTTATTTGTTTACATCAAAATATTAATTTGAATTTTTGCCTCAACATCTTTAGCAACTAATCGTGCTTTAGCAACCGGTCATGTTTTATAGGTTTGTTAAATGAGTTCAAAAACAAGAATCACAATGTTTTTTTAAAATTTAAAACACTTAGGAAAAACTTATGTCAAGTATGAACAAGCCTTTATAGTATTTTTTGCCAATGACATTAATAGAAGCAAACAAGCTTATATGGTCTATGGCGTTAGCAGAAAGAATGTGGTGTTGGTTTTGAAGAACCAAATAAAATTCGTAAAGTGAACTTACTTGATTCTGCCTGCTTATATTGCTTGAAGAAATGTCACAATAAAAGAACTTGTCGTATTGATGATTCTTCATCATATGCATATTTTTCATTGATTTTAGTCTTATTTATCATTAACCATTAGTTAGTTTAAGGAGTTATTTGATATATTTTGTTGATTTATGTTATTTGATTTAATTAAATGTTTATGTTCTTGTTTCCTTGATTAAGTAGAGATGTTTTAGTAATTTTACATTGTTTCTTGTTTTAGTGCAGTGCTGAATTTTGGTGAGAAATTAACATTACCTATGTGGAGTATTTCAGCCATATTTGGAGTTGTATATGTCCAATTGGTGTCAAACCAAGTGTAAATGAAAGCTAAGATTCATAACTACAACTTTCATGAAGACATCATATCCCAATTCAGACTCTAAAGGGTAGACAAATGCAGAAAACATCAAATAAAAGAAGTTGTGCGCCTGAAGTACAACAGCGGCGCCTGAGGCGCATTTTTCGCATTTTGCCACTGTCGGGACGCACATGAAGCGCAAATCATGCACTGGGGCGCGCAACACGCATCAATATTCATCAAAATGCAATTTTTTTCTCACTTTCTAGGCATCTTTTTGACTAGTGGGAAGTTGGGGGACTTGTGCCCTAGCGGAAAAACTCAAAGACGACAGTTTCTAACACCATTGGAGCATTTTTATCAAGAATCATTCATAAATCTTTCTTGTAATTCGTCTCTAATTTCTATATTATCTATCTCTGCCATGAGTAACTAAACCCTATTTGTTAGAGATGAGTGTAACAAGATGAAACCCTTATTTTTTGATTTGATTTCTAGTTATATGAATGAGTTTATTGAGTTATTTTTCTCATCTCTATTAATACTTTTTATTGCTTGATCAACATTAAAATGTTCTATGATTCGTATTTTAAAACGAAAGTGAACTTTACAAATGTTTGAGATGAGAAGTTCATAAATTTATAGTCTAGGGATAGATGCAAGTCATGAAACCAATTAAATTAGTTGCAAAGACAATAGTTTAACAAGAGAATTCTGGTACGGTAAGACTTAATTCTAATCTTAAATCCACTAAAGAATTAGGGGTTACTTTGGAATTAAAGGTCCTGTCACGAAGACATTAGAGCAAGAATAATAAAGGGAATTTGGTAATAATCCAATTAAGGAATTCTGTAACTAGGATCAAATTAGACACCAAGGTTGGATTCAAAGTGAAATTCATCCCTGACATTTTTCTTATTATAAAGGATCAATTTATACTTTTTTTAATTTTAAAATTTATTTCAATCAATTTGGAAATTTTTTGTTCAATTTTAGAAATTAAATATAATTTAAGAAAGAGTAAAACACAATACTTGAGTTTGACACTCGATACTACTGTTTTATTTTTACTTGCAACGGTTCAGTATACTTGCTGAAACGCTGCCATGTTTTTGGCGCTATTGCCGGGGATTTCCATATCACTATTGAATTTATGTAGTACCGAGTGTTAAACTCAAGGGTTGCATTTTACTATCGAATTGTATTATTATTGCCCTAATGTCTTAGTGACAAAATCTTTAATTCCAAAGTAACCCCTAATTCCTTAGTGAATTTAAGATTAGAATTAAGGATTACTGTTTAAGAATTCTCTTTTAAAATTATTGTCTCTACAATTAATTTACTTGGTTTCACGACCTGCATCTATCCCTACACTACAAGTTCACAAATTTCTCTTCTCAAGCATTCGTAAAGTCCATTTTCGTTTCAAAATATGAATCATAGAACATTTTAATGTTGATCAAGCAATAAAAAGCATTAAGCATAGAGGTGAGAAAAATAATTCAATAAACTCATTCATATAACTACAAATCAAATCAGAAAAATAAGGGTTACATCTTGTTACCCTCATCCCTAGCAAATAGGGTTTATTTACTCATGGAAGAGATAGAAAAGATAAAGATTAGAGAATAGTTACAAGAAAGATTCATGAACAATTCTTGATAAAACTGCTCCAATGGTGTTAGAAGCGATCTTCTTTGAGTTTCTCTGCTAGGGCACAAGTCTCTCAACTTCCCAATAGTCAAAAAGTTGCCTAGAAAGTGAAAAAAATTGAGTTTTAATGAATGCTAATGTGTGCCACGCGCCCCAAGCGCATGCTTTGCGGTTTAACTGTGTCCCGACAGTGATAAAATGCTGAAAACGTGACTCATGCGCGGCTGTTGTGCTTCAAGCGCACAACTTTTTTTTTTTTTTTTGACATTTTGTTCATGTCTTCATGAAAGTTGTAGCTATGGATCTTAGCTTTCATTTTCACTTGGGTTGACTCAAATTGAACATATACAACTCTAGATATGATTGAAAAACTCTACATAGGTAATGTTGATTTCTCGCCAAAATTCAGCACTGCACTAAAACAAAAAGCAATATAAAATTTCTAAAAAGTCTCTACTTAATCAAGGAAATAAGAACATAAATATTTCATTAAATCAAAGAACTCAAATCAACAAATTATATCAAATAACCGCTTAAATTAACTTATGGTTAAAAATAAATAAGATTAAAATCAATGAAAATTATGCATATGATGAAGAATTATCACATTTCCAAACTTAATCTATTGTTTGTCCCCAAGCAACAATTAATTTCAGATTTGGTAAAGTTAAAAATAAACTTAAACTCAATTTCTCAAATCAAATCAAACTCAATTATCAGAGTTCTAGCTACTACAAAACTTTCATGATGCTCCGTGGTTGCTAAAAAAAAAAAAGAACAACACAATTTGTATACTTTAACAATCATTCATCAAGCTCAACTCTCTCTTCACACAATCTCACCAAAATTTCTCTCAAATTTTTAGAAAGGGTTATGAATTTATCTCTCAAATCCTAAAACATGCATAACGCTACCATAGGCTTGAAAAAATTCTAGTTAGCAATCACAATGCAGCAAACACATACACCTTTGGAGTACTTTCGGAATGCAATCGGGCTTAGGTAAGGGTAGGACATTTTGGGATAGTACGCTTTACTACTTGGAGTTAGGAATACATTTTCAAATTATTCTACCACTTTTTATATTTCTTCACCTTTTCATTGTGGAGATTCTCAAATATTGACAAAAGAACCAAGAAGATATTATTTATAAAAGCACACAAACTAATTTTTTTTTATTTATTTTTTGTGAGAATCACCACACTAAACATAAAAGGTTGCTATCCTATGAGCAACCCCAAACTTAGAATTTTACCAAGACAAGACAAAATATTTCCTCCCTAACTCCAAGTAAGGTGGTTGAATTAAAGTCAGGTCTTTGTCTTGTAATGTGGCTAGTAACCAAAAGAAAGGGCAAGGTTCAAAGGGGCTATCAAGGGATAAAGTTTGCATAGGGTAGTTAAAAAGGCTCAAACTACCAAATAAAATTGTCTCAGTATATGCATAAATTATAAGTGATGCAAGTCAGAATTAGTGCAAATTCTGAAGGGATAACACATGTCTTGATAGTCACACAACTAAGAATGAAAGTGTTTACGCCCAAAAACTCCCAACTAAGATAATAAGAGAGAGCATGAACTGTCAAAGTAATGCCACACATGTCACTGAAAAGTTAAATTTTTTTTTTTTGAAAAATTGATGGAAAACTAGACTTCTACAACCACAAAGTAATCAACAATGTATGTATTAGTGAAACTCGTCGAATTAGGCAATGACATGAGCAAAGAAATGAAATTTAAATTTCAAATCCCAAACAGAAAACTTTAGATCAAATGGAAGTTATTACAACTTCTTCATCATAGTACACATTTAGGGAAAGGAAAGGAAACATACAATTCAACTACTGAAGTAAAGTGAAGAACAAACAAAAGAAAGAAAGAAAAAAAAATAAAACAAAGAAAAAGGAAAGAAAAAACTTCCTCCGGCATTGCTGCTTGTGGAGCGCGAGGATCGTCTACGAGAATCATGGAGTGTTTTTCTATTCACCTAGCAGTTATTGGGGTAGCAAGTTTTACCATTTCTTCACCCTATTTAGGTAACACTCTCACTTGCTCACACACTTTACTTATCAGGGAAGCATGACAGAAGTAGCCCGTCGAAGGATTAAGAATTGTTGTTCCCCAAAGATCATGAGCTATTAGCATACCCACATTAATTTTGTCGCCTTTTATGATAGCGGTTAGTAGACATGCTCTCTGAAATGTTATATCTGAAACATTTGAACAGGATAGTAACGTGTGAGGAACAAAGGTACTCCATGCTTTTGCAATTGAGGTGAGATCCAACGAACGCAGTTTTCTAGGTGAGCCATCTTTATTTCGTACCCAATATGAGCCTGGTTTGCAATAGATGTGTAAGATCTCCTGAGGGTCTATTTTTATAATGTTATCCTCCATAGCTTGAAAGTTGCAATCTATATAGTTCACAAGAACAAAGATGGCATTGATGACTTGAGGCGTGAAGGGCACCCTTTTCACCTGTACATAACTCAAATTGATCATGTGGGAATGGTTTATCAAACTTCAGATCAGAGGCATTAGAGAAGAATTCCATTGCGAAGGATTTGCTTGCTATGGTGAAAAATGTGGTTAGCTTTTCACATCCTCTGGCAGCAATCATCGCCTGAATGTCAACAAATTTATTGGCTTCCAACTTAAAATTCTTCTCACTCACAAACTTCTTGATTGTGGGGTGTTTAGCATGATACTCTTGCATTGCCATGTTCTTGAATAAGAATATATCGTGTGATTGGGAGGAAGATGCATTTGTGACCTTAATGCATTTAAGATTATGTTGGGTTGCCATTAGGTCTTACAAAACAATTAAGCACATCCAGGATTCAAAAATTTGAAGGTTAGAGATGATTAGTTTGAGCATGCCACCCTTTGACAAAATAACCACAATAATTGCCCTGAATTTATCCAACAAAATTCCGAATGATAACAGTGCACATAAATTGGTTGTGTCATTTTCTCAAACAATTGAAATGTAGTAAATATTTTATGGTAATTAGGATTCAAAAGTGGTTGCGTAACTTTTTAAAGCAGTTGGAGTGCAAAGCATGAAATACATGAACAATCCACAGTCATAAGTGACAATTTCCAACACTAACACACATTTGATTTTAAACAACCAACATGCATCTATGAATAATCTCTAATACCAACACAATTTCAAATTCAAATAACCCACATGCATTAGTGAACAAAGAGGAGTTGATGGTAACAATTTGAGAAAACTTACTTGATGGTGGAATAATGCTTGCTAGGGGAGAAAAACATACCTCTGGTGAACCGAGTACTAAACTTGGAGTAGTACTAGAGATAAGTGTATCAGTTAACTCTTGTAGGAGAGGAGGATTGTGTGAGGGAAGTTTTGTGTGAGAACAAGGGTTTTAAAACCCAGCATTGGGAAAACTGGGCACAAATGGGCTTCAACACATGGGATGCGCCTCAAGCGCGCACTAGCATTGAGAAATTGTAGAAAATGCACTTCAAGCACGTGTTGGCAGTGTGCAACTGCCTGAAATGCGCTTAAGGCATGCACTAGGAATTTCAAGCATCCTGGATTGCGCTTCAAGCGCAAAGGCTACACTTCAGGCGTGAATAATGCTAATCCAAACAATAAAATCAATCCCCAACACATCTTTTTGATTCATTGCTCATACCTAACACCAATAACTAATATAACTAGCAATTACTAATTAAAAATGAAACTAAATGTATTAAAATGAAACTGAAATGCAAAAATACCGTGCAAAGGATACGAATTTGGGTTGCCTCCCAATAAGCGCTCGTTTAGTGTCTTGAGCTTGACGTTCCACTATGGTGATTAGATTGATGGACTCCACCGAAAGTTTTGACTATCCTCCTAAGTAGGGTTTGAGTCTTTGTCCATTCACCTTGAAGTTCCGATTTGATTGTGTGTCTTCCAACTCCACAACACCATATGGAAATACCTTGGTGATTTTGAAAGTGCCCAACCATCTTGAGTTTAGTTTTCTTGGAAATAACTTCAATCTTGAGTTGAACAGAAGAACTAGTTCTCCTTCTTGGAACTCCTTGAATTTAAATTTGCTGTCATGCCACTTCTTGGTTTTTTCTTTATATATCTTGGTGCTTTCATATGCAGAATTCTAGAACTCCTCTAACTTGTGAAGCTGAAGAATTCTCGATTTGCATACCTTGACCAAGTCAAAATTCAAGTACTCTGTGGCCTAAAATGCTTGATGCTCCAGTTCAAGAGGCAAATGACAAGCTTTTCCATACACTAATTGATACGGCGACATACCTAGGGGGGTATTGAAAGCTGTTCGATATGCCCATAGTGCATCATCAAGTTGACCAATATTTTCTTGAAGCATTCAGTATGTTGCCACCCTATGACGCACATTATATTTTCTTAGAAGGTATTCCATTTTCCGGTTTAGAAAGTGAGTCCCCTCGTCACTAATCAAAGCTCGAGGCACGCCAAAGCGTGCAAATATGTTCTTCTTAAGAAATGTGATGACCTGTTGCGAATCATTGATTGGTGTAACAACTGCTTCAACCCACTTTGAGACATAATCCATCGCCACCAAAATATAGACTTTTGCATATGAGGATGGGAATGGACCCATGAAGTCAATACCCCACACATAGAAATTTTTTACTTATAATACAGGATTTTGAGGCATCTCATCCCGTTTTGAAATGATATCGGTGCGCTGGCATTGATCACACTTCTTCACATAGTTGAATGCATCTTTAAACAATGAAGGTCATAATAGTCCCGATTGGAGAACTTTTGCTATAGTTCGATCCCTTGAAATGACCCCAATAATCAGAGTCGTGGTAGTGCCATAAGACTTTTTCATGCTCCTCCTCAGACACACACCTTTGTAACAACCCATCCACTCCTCTTTTGTACTGAAAGGGTTCATGCCATACACAATATTTGGCATCATGGATAAACTTCTTTCGTTGTTGGTACGTGAAATCAGATGGAATTGCCTCACCTACTTTGAAATTAGAAAAGTTGGCAAACCAAGATGACTTGGTACTTGCAAAGATGTGCTCATCAGCGAACTGGTCTCATATTGGTCTATTGTTATCATCCTCCTCCATTTTCTCCAATTGAGATAGGTGGTCGGGTACAATGTTCTCTGATCCATTCTTATCTCAGATCTCAATGTCAAACTCTTGTAGTAATAGAATCCATCTAAGTAGCATTGGCTTCGATTCTTGGTTAGCAAAAAATACCTCAAGGCATCATAATCAATGTAAAAATAACTTTCGATCCTTATAAAAAAGATCGAAATTTATCAAAAGCGTAAACTACATCTAATAATTATTTTTCAGTTGTGGCATAATTGTGTTGTGCCTGATTCAAAATATGACTAGCGTAGTAGATTCCATGCCACAACTTATCCTTTCTTTGTCCCAAGACTGCCTCGATGGCATTATCACTAGCGTCACACATGATTTCAAAAGGTAGTAACCAATCAGGTGTAGTGATAATGGGGCAGTTATCAGCTTTTTTTTTTTGAAAGGTGTGTCTTTCATAAGGAGGTTTGTAAGCGATTTTGCAATTTTTGAAAAGTCTTTTACAAATCTCCTATAAAATCCAGCATGGCCTAAAAAGCTTCTAATGCCTTTTTCACTGGTAGGAGGGGGAAGTTTTTCAATAACTTCAACTTTAGCCTTGTCAATCTCGATCCCCTTATGGGAGATTCAATGGTCTAACACAATTTACTCTCTTACCATAAAATGACATTTTTCCTAATTTAGGACCAAGTTAGATTTTTCACACCTTTCTAATATTAGAGATAGATTAATCAAACAATTATCAAAAGATGAACCAAAGACAGAAATGTTGTCCACAAATACTTTGATATGTTTCTCAATCATATAAGAGAATATGGACATCATGCATCTCGGGTGCTACAGCTATCTGATTGTACCCTGAGTAGCCATCTAGAAAGCATTAATACTCTTGTCCAGCTAGTTGCTCAAGCATCTAGTCAATGAAAGAGAGTGGGAAATGATCCTTCCGTGTAGCATTGTTTAATCTTCTATAGTCAATACAAACTTTCCACCCTGTAACCGTTCTTGTAAGGATTAGCTCGTTCTTTTTGTTTGTGTTGACAGTTCTTCCCCCTTTTTTGGTACCACTTGGACGGGGATCACCCAAGAGCTATTTAGGATGGGGTAAATGAGACCAGCTTCTATGAGCTTTACCACTTCTTTCCTAATCATTTATTTCATTGTCGGATTCAATATTTTTTGGGGTTGTATACTACAAGAAAATAGACATATACCTACAGAGGTTTATAACGACAACATTAAAAACTGTAGGTATAGATAAACTATCCCCACAAATAAATTAGTTGTTGTTGGTATAGGTGTCTTATACCTTCAATAACATAAATTTGTCACTAATTGTTATAGTTACACACTTAAATCTGTGGTTATAGACATCAAAATTGAAAAATATTTTTTTTTAAAGGAGCTAAAATGTTAATTGTTTGTGAAAATCAATTTATACAAATTTTTTACGATTTAAGCTAAAAAAAATTGAATGGAGGCAAAATCCTAATTTTTTTTAATGCACCCAATTTCAATGGAGGCAAAAAAATTCCAATTGAGATAAAATCCAAATTTTTTCAATGGAGCCAAAAACAAATTTTAATGGAGCCAAAATAAAAATTAATTGAGCCAAAACCTAAATGAGTAAACCCTTTCTCATCAAAACCCTAAAACCCAAAACTCTTCTCCTCTTTCACCCAATGTGGCCGTCAATCATCGTTGTTGAATCAAAACTCTAAAACCCAAAACTCTTCTCCTCTCTCATCAATCTGACCGTGAATCTCGAATCCCAATTGCCACCTTCTCCTTCTCACCGTGCACTCGTGGTAGCACCTTCATTCTCACCGTCGCACCATTGTTGTTATTGTCGAACCATCTTCCGTCGCGCTCGCTCCATCTTTCTCTTCATCACACCACGAATGCCACTGTGAGCGGACCCTGTGACCTCCGTTTTCGCACCACCGGTAAATTTTAAATTTCTGTACTGTTTAAATAAGAACCTGAACCTGTGATGTTGTTTAAAATCCGTTGACTTGTTTTGTTATGTTCTGAGACTTGTATTGTTTTGTTTTGAGAATGTTAAATAAGAACATGTAATGTTGTTATATGATAATGTTCATAAACTTGTAATGTTCGTAAATCCGTTGACTTGACTTGTTTTTGGTTCTGTTCTAAGACTTGTTTTGTTTTGAGAATGTTAAATAAGAACATGTTTTGAGAATGATAATGTTCATAAACTTGTATTGTTTTTATGAATCTAAGAACCTGTAATATTTTTATGTATTGTTGTTATAAATCTAAGAACCTGTAATATTGTTTTTATGTATTGTTGTTATTCAGCGTTTAATATGTTTTTTTACAGTATGTGCCTATCATTTTTGGAGGTTTATTTAGCAGTTCCATCAGCATAGAGACAAGTGTCAGAAATGTAGTAAAAGCTTGAGGAATTAGTTCAGTGTTAGCTTGTTAATTTTCCACTGCATCTTTTATTCACTTGTTTTGGAACCAATTCTGTGTGGTTGCCAACCTTACTGAATTAGTGGAGGACAATTACACTCCAGTCAATAGTTAGGAATATTTTTTCAACTTTTATTCACAATAAAGTAGAAGAACTCCATCTTTCAAAGTACAAAATCCTATTCCATCCTAATTGATACAATGTTGCTTATTTATACAATTTTTTTGTTCCTACTAGCTCCTTAATGTTATGTATTGTTGTTATAAATCTAAGAATCTGTAATATTGTTTTTATGTATTGTTGTTATATTGATAATGTTAAATAATGTTTATAAATCTAAGAACCTATAATGTTCATAAATCTAAGAACCTGTAATATTTTTATTATTCTGATAAGTTCATAAACTTGTAATGTTTATAATATTAAATAAGAACATGTATTGTTCTTATATTGATAAGAACCTGTAGTGTTCTTATATTGATAAGAATCTGTATTGTTCTAAATCTAAAAATTCATTCATGTTTTTTAAAACCATAAGTATGTGTTTCATGCTTTCCATTTCTATTAAATTTTTTAAAACCAAGTTACTAATTTATAATTTTGTGTTAGAGAAGCAATGGCTCGAAGAAGAAAGTTAAATATTCAACATCGAGCAAGTGATAATGAAGGAATAAAGTCTACTTCTAATAATACAAACTCAACCAGTGTAGAAGGAAGTAATGTTGTAGAAACTCGTTCTAGTCGTTGTCATGCAGAAGGTGTCATACATGAGTCTGTAGAATCTCACTCAATTCCCTCTGACATAGAAGTTGAAGAAGAACAAATTGAAAAAGGTATTAATTATATATTCTTTGTTTTAAAGCTTTATTTATATTGTTTTTATTATGACTTATATGCACACATAGTTTTATTCATTTAACTAATATAACATGCTTGTTTAAGAAGATAATTGAGATGTACAATTAACATGTCTTATTAAAATTAACATGTTGATAACCGTAAGAATATTGATATGTAGAGGTATGTGTTCAAACTCATATGATTTAAGTAATATAATATTTTTTTTAACATCTCTTATTGTTTAGAGCAAATTTGAGTTTGTTCCTCCAATAAATGATTTAACAAGAGAAATGTTAAAATCTAAGCTAAATGAGAAATGGAGGCAATGGAAGAGTGATCTAAAGTCAATGGCATATGACCCTACTAAAACAGAAGAAGAAGTTGCATCTCTTGTACCAGATGATAGGGTTGACCCAAATCAATATCGTGGTTTGGTTCATCATTGGTTTTCAATTAAAGGACAAGTAAGTCATATATATTATGAGTAATATATTAAAGAGTTTATTATTTAGACTAATATTTTACATCAATTGCAGAAAATAAGTAAAATTAATAGGTAAAATCGTGCTAAGTTTGAAGATGTTCATTGTATGGGTTCAAAAAGTCTCCCAAAGCTTATTGATGAGAAGGTTTATTTTTATTTCTATTTTCATGGCTTTAATTTAAATTAAAAATGAAATGCATTTCACTTATTTGTTTGATTGTAGATAAAAAAGGGCAAATGAGTGTTGCCTGGACGTAAAGAGATTTACATTGATACCCACACTCGTAAAGACGGAACAATTGTTAATGAAAAGGCTGCGAGATTGATTGTAAGTTTTGATAGTATTTAAATGGTACCAATATATAAAATGTGTATAAATTAAGTTTGACAAAGTGCTGAATTTTATTTTCAATTATATGATGATTGTATTGGGTTTTTAATTGGATCTTATTGCAGTACTACATGCTTCGAATGTCAATTTCAATTTGGTATTTTCAATCATTAATAATTTTTATTTTATTTTTTAGGAAAAACTAAAAAAACATAGTAATGAGGCTGAAACTTCTCAATCAACCCAAGACACACAAGGTTCTATGTCTTGGAAAGATGACATATTTTGTCAAGTACAAGGACCTGATAGAAATGGACGTGTGCGATGTATGGGCAAGATTCCTCATTCTAAAAAATCAAAGGTTTGTACATCTGAAAATGAAGAGTTGCGTGAAAGAGTTAAGAATATGGAAAACTTGTTAGCAAATATGATGACTTTAATTCAAATTCGATTTTCTGGAGAAGATGTGAATGATATAATACAAGTTGCAACACAGGTATATCATAAGTTATTAATCTTATCCAACTAACTTCATAAGTTCCACATTCGTATTTTCATAAGTAATATTTTCTATTTTTTGTGATAGGTTCCTGATGCAACAACGAAAATAATAAAAATGGTAGTTAGATAGTATTAGTTAATTTTAATTAAAATCATTAATATTTTTTCTATTTTATTAGTAATATTTTTATATTGAATCATGTATTTATTCATTTTTTATTTTATTGATTGTAGGTGAAGATTAAAAGCTAATTTGTTGTTGAAGATGGAATATTGTCAATTTAGTGGACTCAATTGCTTAATGTTTTTTGAGATTGTTATGAACGACACACGATGTCTATTTTTTGTCCATTACTGAGTAAAAATTCATTAGAGTACCCTATGGTGAACATTGTTTAACTATTGATTGAAAGTTGTAAGACTTTTATGTTAAATTTTAATATATATATATATATATATATATATATATATATATATATATAATGAACACCTTTAATTTTATTTTGACTCTTAAATATATATATATATATATATATATATTTCATTATGTACTTATATTTTGTTAATTTTATGAAATTAAATTTTAAATTATTAAATAAGTTTTATTGATAATAAAAAAATAATATTTATAATAAATTAGTTAACGTCAAAACCTATACTAACAGAAAAAAGTTATCACTTAAATGTATAGCAACATAATCAAAACTGTAGGTATAAATTTTATAAATTATGGCTAACGTATATACCAATGGTAAAATATCCGTAGGTAAAATCAAATGTTTACCGCAATGGAAAAAAATTTGTCGCTATACCGTATAGCCACGACGAAAATCCGTAGGTATTGGGTAATTATATACCACGAAAAAAATCCCCGTCAGTATAGGTAATTTTGCCTATCCCTACGGTTTTTATACGTTTACCTACAGATTGTCACTGTCGCTAAACGTTCAATTTCTTGTAGTACTGGTATGTGATTGTCCTTCATTAGGATTTTCTGCATGCAAAAAGTCGGACTTATTCCTTTAAGTCGTCAATGGACCAACGAATGGCACGCTTATGCTTCTGCAAAATTCTCAACCATTCTCTTCTTGTAAATCACTCAAGCTTGCACTAATGATAGCTAGATTCTTATCTTTTTCACCCAGGAATACACATGTTAAATAAGGAGGCAACTGCAAAGGGCTCGTCTTCATCCCCTTTCAACTCCTCCCATCTAGTAGGGGGGGGGGGAGTAAAATGGTGATGCTTCTAACATGGCTAACACCTTTTTCACCTTTGGATCTTCACTTTCTTTAACAACATCATGGGGGTAGTCATAACACTCTTTCTAGTGGCATAATGGGTGTTTGATGCTCCATTTCTTCGTCGACTATCACATCTAAGATCTCGATTCGATTGCACGCTTATCTTTCTTTTTAATGTTCCATGGCATTTAGAATATTGAAAATGACAGTTTCTTCATTTACCTATAAAGTTAAAGTGTCATCCGCTGCATCAATCATAGCTCGCTTTGTTGCTAAGAATAGTCTCCCCAAAATTAAAGAAATGTCATTATCCTCCCCCATGTCTAGTACAATGAAATCCACTGGGAAAATGAACTTATCCTTCCTGACTAACACATCTTCTATCATTCCATATGGGTGTTTCATTGAGCAATCCACAAACTGTAGCATTAGTTGCGTGTCTTTGACTCTTCCAATGCCTAGCTTTTTGTATATGGAGAGAGGCATAAGACTTACACTAGCCTCAAGATCACACAGGGGCTTCCCAAAAGTTATATTTCCCCAAAATTAAAGAAATGTCATTATCCTCCCCCATGTCTAGTACAATGAAATCCACTGGGAAAATGAACTTATCCTTCCTGACTAACACATCTTCTATCATTCCATATGGGTGTTTCATTGAGCAATCCACAAACTGTAGCATTAGTTGCGTGTCTTTGACTCTTCCAATGCCTAGCTTTTTGTATATGGAGAGAGGCATAAGACTTACACTAGCCTCAAGATCACACAGGGGCTTCCCAAAAGTTATATTTCTAATAACACAAGGGATAGATAAGCTTCCAAGATCCTTGAGCTTCGGTGGCAGCTTCCTCTATAAGATAACACTACAGTCTTGGGTAAGCATCACAATTTCACCGCCAATTTTTCTTTTCTTTAATAGAA
Source organism: Cicer bijugum (assembly GCA_037974875.1). NCBI lineage: Eukaryota > Viridiplantae > Streptophyta > Magnoliopsida > Fabales > Fabaceae > Cicer > Cicer bijugum. Next base: position 4,973,261 of record JBBPBT010001116.1, read on the forward strand.
TCTCCCTCATGAATTTGGCGTATGTCGGCATTTGTTCTAATGCTTCTGCAAAAGAAATTTACCGAATAGTTTTTCAGTTTCTTCTTTTCTTAATCTTCGGGTGGGTTGAAGTCGGAGTACTTCCACTCTATTTTGCTTTAGGTGGTACTTGTTCACTTACCTTGCCACTCCTCGTTATCACTGCATTAACATTATTTCGTGGATTCAGAACTGTGTCACTAAGCAAAATTCCAAGCATTCTTTATGCCATTTGTTGAGCAAGTTGACCCAGTTGGGTCTCCAGATTCTTTATTGATGGAGAATGATTTTTCTGGATGACTCTCGACTCTTCAATGAAAAAACATGTGCTTGTTACTATTTTCTCCATAGCACTATCCGAAACAGCTTTTCATGGTGGGACTTGATTTTTTTAAGCTCCTTGTTGAACCTAAGATCCACCTAGTTGATCTCTCCAAGTAACATTTGGATGATTTCTCCAACTAGGGTTGTACCTACTAGAGTAGGGATTGTCCTACTTCCCGTTATTACCCATAAAATTCACCTCTTCTAGTTCTTCTATAGCATTTTCATCGAGTGCTTCACAAGCTCCATTTTTATGTGCTCCCCCTCAAAAGTTACAACCAATATGTTTCAATAATTTGAACTGGGTCACTTGGGGTTGTATATTTAGAGTTGTCATCCCCTTCTTTATCTCAGCGGCAATAACATCTTATATATATTTTGAGAGCAATCTAACTGGAGCCAACCAAACATCCATAACATTCAATTCCAATATACCACTTGTTGACCCACCACATCTATCATACAACATCATTTGTTCATTTGATGCCATGATCTCAATAATTTAGCGTGCTTTTGATGCGATCTTGTAATTCAAAGAACCCCCTACTGAAGCATCCAACATAATTCTAGTGCAAAGCTTCAAACCATTACAGAATATTTGCATCTGGGCAGTGTCGTCATAAGCTTGATTGGTACATCCTACTAGTAAACTCTAGAACCTCCTGTAAGTGTCACAAAGAGATTCTCTATCTTTCTGTTTGTAACTGGAAATCTCTTGCCTCTTTCTAACGAACACAGCTCGGGGAAAGTATTGTTCTAAGAATTTATCTTCATGGTCATCCCACGTGGTGAGGCTACTGGTAGTAAAGGAGTTAAGCCACTCCTTAGCATCATATTTCAATGACAATGGAAATAATGTCAATCTTTTGCCTTCTTCAGAACAACCATCCACATTCACAGTTTCACATAATTTTAAAAAACATGGAAATACAAGACACCTTTAGGAACTAACAAACTGGGACCTAATCAAATTTTGTGTAGCTAAGAATAAACTAATTTATCTTGCAGATGTTCTTAGAAACAAAGTTGAAATACATTAGTGGTACTTAGACAATGGATGTTTGCGACACATGAAGGGAGAAAAGTCTATGTTGTTTCGACTTCCTGACGACTTGAACTTTTACATCTTGATTTAATTGGTCATATCACAAATCCCTTTGTTAGTGGTAAAAAAATATGGAATTGTTCTTGTTGATGATTATTCTAGATGGACACGGGTAAAGTATCTCAAACACAAGGATGAGTCACATAAAGTTTTCCCTACCTTTTGCAAGCAATTGCAAAATGAAAAATGTCTTTGTATTGTAACAATTCGTAGCAATCATAGTTATAAATTTGAAAATAAACATTTTCAAAACTTCTGCAAAGAGATCAATATCTTATATAACTTTTCCTCTCATAGAACACCTCATAAAATTGTTTTAGAAAGAAAAAATAGTGATGTTTAGAAATGGCACACACCATGATTCATGAAATGAATGTTGCCAAGCACTTCTGGGCAGATGCATTGAGCGTTGCATGTTATATTCAAAATAAAATCTATATTAGACCTACTCTTAATAAAATCTATATTGCATGTTTGGATGAATAATGGTTATGGAAGAAGAGTTGAATTAATTCAAAACAAATGATGTATGGGATCTTGTACCCAAGCCTAAAGAAAAGAAGTCAATTGGAACTAAAAGGGTTTTTTCAGAAACAAACTAAATAAGAAAGGTGAAATGATTATAAACAAGACTAGAGTTGTAGCTCAAGGATATAGTCAACAAGAATGTATTGATTACACTGAAATATTTGTTCCTATGGCAAGATAATTCATAATGAATTTGAGATGAGCTAGAAAGAAAAAGCACTAGTGGAAACTGTACAGTCCTTGGTGATAATCTAATTTCCTAGTCAAGCAAAACACAAAGGGTTATTGCTCTATCTACTATAGAAGCATAATATATTTCAGCAGCCAACTATAATACTCAGCTATTTTGGATGAAATATCAACCAAAAGATTTCAAAATCAATGAGAGTATCATTCCTATCTTTCTATAATAATACTTCAACAATATGTTAACAAAAAAAATTTCCTATTTTACACTCAAGGTAAAAACATATAGATATTAAACATCATTTTATAAAGGTTTCTTTCCAGAAAGGTATTTTTGACATTAAATTTGTTGACAGTGATCTTCAGCGGACTAATATTTTCACATAACCACTTGTCAGGGAAAAATTCAATATTATAAATAAAAATCACAACATTTTGTTTATAAAAGTATGATATTGAACTCTCTACATTTAGGCCTCTGGTGTAATAGAGTGAATGAGTATATATATATATATATATGTGTGTGTGTGTGTTCTGCCTCAATTGAAATTGAATTTGTTTGTGTCTCTAGTAAATCAAACTTCAATTAATATTAATATGAACAATTTTCTTGTAAGTTGTGTTTGGTATGTTATTTTCTGACAAGTGTTGTTTACGCTGTTTACGCATTTATGTTAGTTATGATTTTAGAAACCACTCATCACTTACGATCACTCATAACTCTCACGTACTCCTACGCTTTTGGACTTTCTCTATCAAACCTTTAAATCTCCCCCAAGAAACTCTTTTAATCTCTCCTGCATTCGATGACTTCAAGTTCATTGTCAAAACCATACACTTGGTAACGTCTCTTATATTCCTACCATGATATGTATCCTCGATCAACTAAACATTCTTCACGACCACCAAGCAAACTCATGAACCTCGTTGAAAATGGAATTGATAAGATATTGGTTGGTTAAAATACTTTAACCTAGAATAAGATGTTGCTTTGGACATTCTAGTTAAGGAATTTTGGAGATTGACTGACTCTAACGAAGACGGAGAAGTATCAAGTATTGTGTTAGGGTTTCTCATCAAGATCACTTAATAATCCCTAGATGATATTACAAGATGTCTAGATGAAGGAATAATGATTGAAAATGGGTATGAGTTAAGTAAGGGTTTGCTCCTTCAAGATTAACAAGTAGTTGTTTGAAGATTCTAAGGTAAATTCCAAGTTGGTTCACTTGAACCTTAGTACAGGGTGTTGGAAAAAGTTGGTATTACACTTATAGTTTTGATTATAACAAAAGTATTTTTTGATAACAATATATTTGACTTCATAGAATATGAAAGAAGATTCGTGTTTTTTGAAAAAAATCTAAAATAAGATTTGATTTAGATTTATTTATGAAGAAAATATAAAATAAGAATTGATTTAGATTTATAATTGAAGATAATCTAAAGTAAGATTTGATTCAGATTTATGATTGATTAAAATCAAAATTAAGATTTGATTCAAATTTATAGTTGAAGAAAATTTAAAATAAGATTTGATTCAAATTTATAATTGAAGAAAATCTAAAAACAATTTGATTCAAATTTATAATTGATTAAAATATTTGATCAATTTGAAAATAAGATATGGTCAATATTTAATCAAGGTTTATCTATAGGAAATTTGAATAGTATCTATCTGATAAATTTACAAACTCAATCTAAACAAAAGACGAGCAGAATCAATTTGAAGAAGTTACACACTCAATTAGAACAAAATACAAACATATCAACTTAGAAGAACTCATCATATTGGATTCAGAAATAAAGAATTGGCTAAATAATTCAGAAATATTTTTGGGAAAGATCATCTTGTTGACAAAGCTATGAATGAATATATAATTCAGAATTAAACAAAGACTAAATTGACACCATAATTTTATCTATAAATCGATACTCGAGTGATAACTCTTCATCATATACATATTTTTCATTGTTTTTAGTCTTATTTCTCATTAATCATTAGTTAATTAAAGGAGTTATTTGATATATTTTGTTGATTTTAGTTCTTGGATTTGATAAAATGTTTATGTTGTTATTTCCTTGGTTAAGTAGAGATTTTTTTTATAGTTTTGAGTTGTTTCTTTGTTTTAGTGCAATGATTAATTTTGGTGAGAAATCAACATGATATGAGTGAAGTATTTCATTCATATTTGGAATTCTAGATGTCTAATTGGATGTACACCAAGTGAAAACAAAGACTACGATCCATAGCTAAAACTTTCATGAAGACACCGAAACCAAATTCAGACTGAAAAGAGGAGAAAAATGTAGTAAATTTCAGACGATACATGATGTGCGTCTAAAGCGCACATCACACGCATGTGGCGCGTTTCTGCATTCCTAAATCTGTCTAGGTACGCCAGATGCGCAAATCTCGCATATGGGGTGCGTGGCGCATTGCAAAATGCATATAATCATGTTTTCTAACTTCTTAGTGATCTCTTTGGCTAGTGGGAAATTTGGAGACTTGTGCCTCAGCAGAGAAACTTAGAGACGACTATTTCTTACACCATTTGATGAAACCCTTATTTGTATGATTTGGTCCTAGTTACTAAATTCCTTTATTGAATTATTAACAAATTCTCTTTATTATTCTTGTCCTAATGTCTTCGTGACAGAACGATGAAGAAGCAGATCGTCGAAATATCGTAAAATAGTAGAAGAACTCAAGCTCAAAATATCAAATTGATCTTAGAGTTCAAAGAGAGAAACACTTGCTCAAGTTATAAATATTTTCAAAGTGTTTTTTCTTAGAGTGTCAGAATTATTATTAGTATCAACTTTGTTAGAATCAAATAGTTAAGTTCCAATGTTCTGCATCCAACCCAATATTGGTTTAGTTTCTTCTTAAATATGGGGTTGTCAGGTTATTAGGAGAAGACTTGACTTGTAGGGTCAAGGTGGTTAGTGACTCAAAAGTATGCAGTTGTCAAGATGTTTGGGAAGACTAGCTTGGTGTCAGGTGCTTTGGAATTCAATGTATTTGAATTAATGGATTAAAGCCTTTTGAATGAAGGGACTGGATGTCGCCAAGTTAGTGGTAAACTAGGATAAATCTATGTGTCTAATTTTTTATGCTTTCATTGTTTCCTGCCTTTGAATCCGATTGCTACTTATCTAAGTAATTCATAAAAACAACCAACCTTCATCAAATTAGCAAAAAGTTATCAACTTTGGCAAATACAATTCAACCCCTTCTCATGTTTGCACCTTCAGTTGGTATTGGAGCTTGATCTCAAGGCTAAGCATATTACAGTGTTTGAGGAAATATCCAAGGGTTCGACATGTTTGAATTCAGTGAATCAACAGATGAAGAAATTGAGGTATTTTTTTAACTTAACTCAATTTGATTTAATTATTATTATAAATGATTTTTTAAATAAGAATCACAAATTGTCTTTAAAACTGAAAATACTTCAAAAAGAAAATATAATCCTAACTAAAAAAGTTAATGTTTTAAAGAATCAAAGTGTTGAATTTAAAATAGAAAATGAAATTCTAAAAACTGATACTACTAAACTTAAAACACAAAATGAAAATCTAAAACCTGATGTTGCTGAACTTAAATATATCCATGTTTAAAATATCAAATGTAATTTTGATAAGCATGAAGAATAGAGATGCATGGAAAAAAGCGAGTATGCATTTTGTAAGAATAGAGATGCACCTAAGAGGGGGTGAATTAGGTGTTTAGAAATTTTCTTGTTTTTCTTTTATTTGGTGATTTATTTTTCTGATTTATTAATTGGAATTTTTCTGATTTATAATGATATCAATCCAGGATTATTTCAAGAGTACTTTGAGAACGTTTCTCAATGATATGAAAATGTAATGCAAGTACTTGAAATAAGAAAAAGTAACTTTGATAATAAATCAGAAATTTGTTCAAAGTTGTTCAAGGTTTTGTAGTGAAATTGTATATCTATTAATTATTAATATGAAACTATGGGTATTAATACTCCAAAGACATCACTTCAGATAGGTGGTCATTGTTCGAAGAGTTTTGATGAACAAATGCAATGATCTAGAGCCATTGCAGATCTGAAAAATTGCATTGTTTCCAGGTGTATTTGAATACAGTATGTATGTATTCGAATACACTTCTTATAACATTCAGATTTATTCAAAATTTTCATCTTGTATTCAAATACAAAGTCATGTAGTCGAATACAAATAAGTGTATTTTGCTACAGACCTGCAGTTTATATTCGACTACATTAGGTTGTAGTCCTATACAAATGAGTGGTCTGAGCTACTGACTTAGCACTTGTATTCGACTACAGCATCTCGTAGTCGAATACGAATGTCGAGTTTTTGCTATTGACTTATCATCTGTATTCGAATACAATATGTTGTATTCTAATATGATATTGTAGTTTTTTTAAAAACTTTAATTTTAAACATGGTTATTGTAATGAAAATCCTTTTTATGCATATGCAAAGATGAATGGTTCTCATGTACTTTCGAAGTATTGATTGTATCATATACCTTTACATTTATTCAAACATTTAATATATTTGATTATAGTTGACATAAGCAATTTGGACTTCTTTTTTAGCGTTATTTCTTTGATCATAATTCTTGATTTTTGTCTTCATCAAAAACACGCGTTTTACACATTTATGATTTATGTTGTTATTAGAAATGGTAAAAGAGGTCTAGGGATGTTGTTGTTTTAAAATTTTATTAGGAACCTTTTAAAATTATATCTTCTAAGAGAGAATAAAATGCAAAGTTAGGACGATGAATGTTTGTAACTGAAATGTTTTTAGACAAATAATAAGTAGAAAGTATAAAAAAGGCACACAAATTTATACTAGTTCACCCAAAACGGGACTCTTTTTCTCTGTGTTTGTTCTTAGCCTCACCAAGCTTACAATTTCTTTCTTCTTGATTTTCAACTATCACCAAGTTTGTAGGAACTTGGGGATATACATATTTTGAGAATAGTGATAAGTGTATGATTATGTCTCTCTACTAAACTTTCTAAGAGGAAACCTTTCAAAGATATAGTTAAAAACAGAAGAAAGTATAATGAGAGGATGAGATTGCTCTTATCAACTTTTAGTATTTTCTCTTGTGTATGAGTTGTTGTTTTATAAAATGAGGATGATTTCATTTCATTTTATAGAGGTGATGAAGCTTCATTCATGAAGAAAGGTACCATGGATTCGTTAGAGTATTGTTTAATTGTCCATGGTCTTTAATTTGATTTACAAAAGTGCTATCCATCTATCCTTGTAAGACACAAGCCTAGGAGGATGAGTTTGTAGTCCGTCCTCGAATAGGAGGATGGAGCTTCCATAAATTATGACATGACTTTTGCTTTTGATTTTTTTCCTTTTCCAAGAACTGTAGAGTTTTGCTTTTCTGTCAAGCACAACACCTTTTTGTACTTTAGTACTTTTATACATTTTCCTATGTATGAGGATGAATGGAAACAAAAGTTTATCCTTTAATTGTTTATCCTATGATGTGGATCCTCTCGTCATGATTTTTTTTATCCTTTTGCGTTAGTATTGCTTGTCTTCTGACACAAATTCATCTTCTTTAAATTTGCCGTAAATTCATAATTTCTTTAGTATTGTATATTCACCATCGTAGAGGTTACAATTTCATCCTCTACTTATTTATCTTCTAACTTAGAGAACATGTTAAAATGTGTAAAATATACTTCATTTGATCAAGGAGGTGAGGAAGCTATTGTCTAACTTTGATAGACTCAGGAGCACATGTTAGATAACAAGTTGAATCATAATCTTTGAAATAATTTTGTTATCATTGAAACATTTGAGATATATTTTCCCTCAACATTTTTGTGTACTATTTGTTCTAAGAAAGGTCACTCTAAATTATCTTGTCTTGTGCTAATTATAAGGAAAAACAATAAACTTTTCAAGACTAACAAACCATGACCCAATTAGATTTGAGTACCAAAAGAAAAAATTGTTTACGTTGCAGATGTTCTAAGCAACCAAATTGAAACACTAATCATGGCATCTAGTAAGTGGATGATAGCAACTTATGAAGGGAAAAAGGTTTATGTACCAATACCTATGTAAAAGACCAACCCTTACCATTATCGGCACTTTTAATCACCACCTTCTCGCCCCTCTTTCCTCTCCATAGAAAATAAGAAATTTTTGCCTTTTGTGGGAATTAAACTCAATACATGGGGGATAAGTTCCACTGTCCATTCACTCCCACTACCAATTGAGCTAACGGTCAAACTATTACAAAAAAGGTGTGGCTTAATAGGTAGAGGGAATGTGTAACACCCCGTTTTTCAAAGCGAGGGTGTATTTTTTTTTTTCAAAAGAAATCAAAATACAACAGAGAAATAAATAAGGTAAAACCTTTGGATAAATAATTAAGTCATTAAAATTTACAAGCAGCGGAAAAGTTTTTCAAAATATAAATCCAAAGCATGTCCTGATGTCAACAATAGTACAGGTACATCCTTTCAACTTAACATAAAGGTAACCCAAAAGAAAGACACATGTGTCCTGAGTGACAACCTAGTCTGATCATTCTATACATAACCAAAAAACTATACGCCTTGAGTAATCTCCACGCGCCCCGTGAGATTCTCCTAACGTAGCTCCAATCAAGCACTCCCATCCACATTCCCATCCGGAGGGTACGAACCGGTAGGATCATCCTGACTCTCATATGAGGGCAAAGCCCAGATTTCCACAATAATTGTAAAGGGTCACCAACCGAAATTAACAGTTAACACATAACATTTAAGTTTTCAAATGCACAAAATGACATATCAACTTAGCATGCACCTTAAAAGGGTTTCCATATGCTAAAAATTCATAAACAAGGTTGAAAAATGAAGGTTTTAACAAAACAGCACTGCTGTATTCGAATACAACATCTTTGTATTCAAATACAAGGCTATTTCAGCATTAAACAACAAAACAGCATGTCTGTATTCGACTACAACAGTCTGTATTCGACTACACAGTAAGTCAGTGGCAAAACAACATGTATGTATTCGAATACAGCTTGCTGTATTCGAATACACATCAGACAGCAGCATAAAAACAGCAAAATTCAGCATTTTTCAGCTTTTCAAAAGGTTTCGAAATCAATCAACACTTTCCCACAACTCCAAACAATCAAACTTAGCAAATATAGCGCAATCACCACGACATCTTGAGTTTCGAAACAATTTTGAAATCAATCACACTTACACACAACTCCAAAACAAAACACTTAGCAATTATAACACAATTACCACGACATCTTAAGTTTCAAAATGGTTTTGCAATCAATCATGATATCACACAATTCCCAAACATCCACACTTGGCAATTATAACACAATCACCACAACAACCTTAGTTTCAAAATAGTTTTGCAACCAAACACACTATCACACAATTCCAAAACATAACACTTAGCAAATAAAACCCCATTTACCACCACAACTTAAGTTCAAACACTCAATCATAAACTTGAATCAAACACACTTACACACAATCTGTTCCAAAACATAGCACTTAGTAATATCATCACAATCATAAATTTGAATCAAACACGACTCGTGTGCCGAGCACCCTATTGCAATGCGTATATGCCAAAATGCATGGACTCGGAATTCCAAACCAAAACCCTCCTCGAAGGGTCGTAAATCATAATTGTACCGCCTATCGCAGGCCAAAGTACCAATAACCGAGGTGCCACCTATCACGGGTCTGCACGATTTACTAAAAAGCGTAAACCATAAACGTACTGCCTATCACGGGCTCGTATCGTTTACCAAGGTGCCACCTATCACGGGTCTGCACGGCTTACTAAAAAGAACGTAAATTGTAAAGGTACCGCCTATCATAGGCCAAAGTACTCTTTACCGAGGTGCCACCTATCACGGGTCTGCACAATTTACAAAAAAACCGTAAGTCGTAAATGTACCGCCTATCACGGGCCAAAGTACAATTTACCAAGGTGCCACCTATCACGGGTCTGCACAACTTACAAAAACGTAAATCATAAATGTACCGCCTATCACAGGCCAAAGTACTATTTATCAAGGTGCCACCTATCACGGGTCTGCACGATTTACAAAAAGCATGAAAATGCATGAGTGTATACTGACTCCATTCACAACAATCGTTAAGCAAATGCAGTTATTGAAAGATTCCCCATTTTTAACACTCATTTGACTTACACGATTTTCACGCCAAACATTAAGCAAACAAACATATTAAGAGATTCCCCATTCTTAATATACTTTTGACTTAAACGATTTCCACAACAAAACATTCAGTAAACAAGTCATTAAGAGATTCCCCATTCTTAATACTCATTTCACTGAAACCATTTTCAAAAACAAACATTAAGTAACCAAGACATTAAGAGATTCCCCATTCTTAACGCTTAGTTAACTTAAACGATTTTCAAACAACATTAAGTAACTAAGACATTAAGAGATTCCCCATTCTTAACGCCTAGTTAACTTAAACGATTTTCACAAACTCAGATTAAGTAAACAAGACATTAAGAGATTCCCTATTCTTAATACTCGTTTAACTTAATGGTTTTCAAATTCCACACAAAACCAACTTTCACATTCAATCCATAATTCATTCCAAATCATTTTCCACACAAACCACACAAAACAAACTCACACATACTTTCACATTCAATCCATAATTCACACCAAATCATTTTCCACACAAACCACACAAAACACATCTCAAGTTTCATCAGTATTAACTAAGAACATGCCAAATACGACGACACAAATTAACACAATCCATCACTCAAACACAACAAGTTTCATATACTCGAAATCATACATAAATGGGTTTAAAATTCATTCTCCACAAAACATTACTTTAACCCTTACCAAATTCTTTTCCACACATCCACAAGTAAGTCCCTAAATGCAAACTAAAAGTTTGGAAGGAGCCTTTACCTTCACTTTAGCTTTTACGTCCGATTACGGTACCGTGAACAAATCCGGTAAAAACCTCCGCTCGCAACGCCACTTCCAAAGTTAGCTCACTAGCACCGTAGTGTAGTGGTGAGAAACTTTCCCTTCTATCACTTCTTGAAACGACACTTAGATCTAGATGAAACGGGGAGATTTGAGTTTGAATCCCTAATACCGTTTTTCTCTGTTTTCGAATCAAAGAGGAAGAGTGAAGTTGAGAAATCCTTGTCCCATCTCCCACTATCAAATTCGAATTCAAAGGAAAGAAAAGGAAGCAAAAACGAGTAACAATGGAGGAAGGGAGAAATTGAACTTCTTGCGCGAGGCAGTGAGGAAGGAGATGGAAAATTCTGATTTTCTCTCCTTTGTATTTCCTTTCTCTCTTTTTCTTTCCTTTCTACTTCTCTTCTCTTTATTTCTTTCTTTTCCTTTTCTTTATATATAAATATAAATATATATATATATATATATTAATAATAATTAACAAATATCTCCAACTCTTCAGATATTTATTAAATTACTCTTTTACCCAAAACACATTAAACTATTCGTAAAAGATTCACCGCAGTTAATTTAATTTATTTATCGACGAGTAACTCTAATCGGGCATCAAAATATCTTTTTGGTCATATAAACTCCAAAATATTAATAACTTGGCTAAAAAGCCCCTGAATTCAATACCAAAATCCATTAACATACATAAGGTATAATTTAAAATTATGGATCTTACAGAATCAATGGATGGTAGCATTTATCCCCTAGCAACTAGGTGTGATTCCCACATAAGGCAAAAAATTGATATTTTCTATGGAGAGGAAATGTGGGGGAGAGGGTCGTGATTCACGTTATCGATAATGATAATGGTCGTGATGTTATAATCAGACTCTAATGGAGGAAATACTAGTCATCACAGTACCTATCAGAACCAGAACCAGTTGATGAACCATAAATACCAGGGGAAAAAGAACCATATGATGAATCAGAAATATTAGAAAATTTTGGAGTATCAATAGAATAAAAAATAGCAGAGAAATCAAACATATTAACATAACTGGAACTACAAGAAGAATCACAATTACCATTAATTCCAAATTTACTAGAGGAACCTGATACATTAGCAGAAATAAAAGTGTTAGATGAACCATCAGAATCAGGAGACTTATTTGAACACTCCAATCAAATTCATCAAGACTACAAACCTGGATGCAAACTTAAATCCATTGATCCAACCTCTAATTAGAGAATATGCGAATTAAGAATATAAAAACCTCTAATTAGAGAATATGCGAACAAAGAGGGTTTTGCAGAGTGAAATTGAAACTATTGACTTATAAGTTATATCTTTCATTAAATTTAATTATTGTCTGATATTATGTTTACTATGATAATATGAAGCTTGATCTTAAAAATCAAAGCTAGATAAGTATTTTGTAGGTTCTCAAACATTTAGAGGAACTAAGAGATCCACATAATTGAAACATCGCAGCAGAAGTAGAATACAAGTTTGAAACAAGTGTTAATCACTAGAAAGAAAACTGATGTTTTGGACATATCGATCCCATTCCTCAATTATCTGATTTATATTATACTATATGACAAACATGTTGACCTTAAGAAGTCAAAACAAGTTGAGGATACTGTAGGATTATTGGAACCAAATGAAGTAGATGCAACAAACCATAAGAATATAAAAAATCAGAAGGTTCAAGAAAATCAGAAGAAGATGACAAATCTTCATAGGATGAATCTGATCAAGTCAAAAATAGTCAAGATAAGTCAAAAGGAAGATTTGGATGGAAGTATAAGGAATCTCATCCTAAAATTCTAATATTTGGAAGTGCAAGTGATCCTTTGAGGACCAAATCATCATTAAAATATACCACTTAGTTTGGCTTACTCTAATCAATTGAGCCTACCTCTATTGATGAAGCATTGGAAGATGATGGATGGATTCTTGCATTAGAAGAAAAGTTAAATGAATTTAAGAGGAATGGTTTTTGGGATCTAGTACATTGAACAAAGAAGAACATTATTGGAACCAAGTGGATTTTTAGAAACAAGCTAAATGAAAAAGGTTAAGTGGTAAGAAACAAGACAAGACTTATCGCACAAGGCTACAACCATCTGAAGGACATTGATTACACTAAGACATTTGCTCTAGTGATCAGGTTAGAAGTTATTCATATTCTACTTTCTTTTGCTGCAACTAATATCATTACATTAATTCAAATGGATGTTAAAAGTTCTTTTCTAAATGGTTATATAATTAAAGAAGTCTATGATAAACAACCCCAAGGTTTGGAACGTTCTGAATTTCCAAATGATGTGTTTAAACTCAGGAAATCTCTGTATGGTCTAAAACAAACACCTAGGACATGGTAAGATAGACTTAGTAACTTCTTGCTTAAAAATAACTTTGAAAGAGGACAAGTAGATAATACACTTTTTAGAAAGTCAGTAGAGATGACATTCTTATTATTCAACTTGATGTTGGTGACATTATTCTAGTCCTCCAGAATTTTGTTGATTTTAGACAAACAATTGAGTTCTTTTATCTATGGGTTTTGTTGCTTCAAAAAGCTCAGAGCAATCTATCTAGAAAGCTACTGACATCCACATCAAAAAGCTCATCAATGGAAGACCGATCTCCCTCTAAGGGTGTTCATCTAGAACTACTGGTGGTTGTTCCCTTATCACAATAGCAGTTTTATGTCATCATTCCACATGTTAAGATACCTTCCTTGGATGATCCTGATGCTACAACTTTAGGATCTGTAGAGTCTTCCACCGAGAGTTACTTTGCCTTCGTGTTTGATCCTTCTCAGTATGTCAAAAAGGAAGACTTTGATCCCTTGAAAGCTAAAACTACGGCGTTTATGGAACAAATAGCCAAGAATCGTGAGAATATTTAGACTACGTTAAGTTTAATCTTAGTTAGGCTGACCAACCCAAATTGTTAGTTAATTTTTATTTTGTGTTTGACTGTTTCTATATTTTTATTTGTTTACTCTATTGTACTTTTTCGTACTTCACTTTTTTTGTCTAATGACAAAGGGGGAAAATATTTGTTTAGAACAATTTCTATGGCAATTTCAATCACTAATGCTTATCAATTATCTCATTAGAATATCATTTATGACTTTTCTTTTAAACATCCATATATTAAGGGGGAGCTTTGTTATGATATTTTTTTTACTCTATTAAAATTAAAAAAATATTCACAATAATACATGTTTGTCATCATAAAAAAGGAAGAGATTGTTAGATCCAAGATGGTTTGAAGAACTATGACCCTTACTTGTTTTGATGATGATAAAATTATTTTGTGTGAAGAATTTAAAGCACTAATTTTTATTTATGTTGCATCCATAGATGTTTGGACAAATTTAAAGGAACATTAAAATATTTCTCTGAAATTCGTTTTCTAAGTCTGATGAAAGCATTCTGAATTGTGCCTCTAGTGATTTAGTTAATGCAAACAATGCTTTGTTTAGTTTTGCTTCTAATAAATGTATTAAGCATCTGATCACTCTAAAGGTCTATGTGACATACTTTGATAATGATATCCTCTGCTCCGTTTGTCTTCATGTCCAGATATGTAGAATCAATTACAAGGATAAATTTGGACAAACTATAATGGTGAATCAATATCTAAAGTTTGATACGAAACTTCATGATACATGCTGATTTTTTGCAATCATTACAACAACCCAACCATAAATTTTCACTTTAATAGGACGTGCAACCCTCATTGATAAATTCAACGACAATAGTACAATAAACACGATACAATTGTCTCTTCACTCTTGTTCTTAACCGTTGTCGTTGAATTTATCAATAAGGGTTGCACATCCTATTAAAGAGAAAATTTAAGGTTGGGTTGTTGTCATGATTGCAAAAAATCAGCATGAAGTTTCGTATCAAACTTTAGATATTGATTCACCATTATAGTTTGTCCAAATTTATCCTTGTAATTGATTCTACATATCTGGACATGAAGACAAATGGAGCAGATATGTAACCTAAACCAATAGTCGTTGCATTCCTCAACAAATTGATTGTACATAGTTAAAAAGTTGAGAAGACTTGAACACAATTAGATTGACTAGTAGGTGTTTAGAGGAAGTGTGATTCAACTAGTCAATTAGTAGATTAAATCCTTTAGTTTGAAGGAGCTAGACGTAGCTATCGTATTGATGATGAACTAGGATAAATTGACTTCTGTTATTTTGGTGTTTATTATTTTATCTGCTCTGTTTTCATCACTCTATTCCAATCTTGTTAAAAAATACTTTTAAAGTGAAACACAATTCAAACCCCCTTTCTTGTGTTTTTCGTTCTATATTTTATGTTTGGGGTAACGAGAGTGTGGGTCGAGTTGTTTGTTTGTGGAGTATGGGAATAGGTTGAGTCAGAAAAGAGTTCTTGTTAGGGTTAAGATTGTGCGGTGTAAGGGAAAATGATGGGGTTTGTTTGTTGGTAAAGGAAAGTTCTTGTTTCAATATGAAGGTCATTTTAATTTTGGAATATTTTTCTATTAAGTTTAGGGTTGATTCTAGAATTATACAACTTTTTGTGTAGTTTTTAGGTTTATTATAACTAAAATAAAAATGGTACATTTTCTATTCAATTCCTTGTTTGTGAAGGTTCGAATGTTTTGTGTTTTTAAGTATAGTGAGTTCATTTGTTGTTAAATGTTTGTGCATCCACTCAAATGTTAACATTAATTTTCCTAATCTAATTTGTTGGATAAAGTTACTATTTGATTAGTATAATTAATTTTCCTGTTTCAGTTTCGCCGCACCTCAACTCTTCTTGGGTCGGTTTGTGCCACTAGTCGCATCTTCATTCACTCCTCCTTCTTCTTCGGTCTGTTTGTGCCACTAGTTGCATCTTCATTCACTCCTCCTTCTTATTTGATCTATTTATGCCATTGTTCGCACCTTCATTCACTCCTTCTTCTTTGATCTGTTTCTACCACTGCTCACGTCTTCATTCACTCCTCCTCCTGCACATGTCTGCCTTTTGCTTTGAGCGAGAACTTTAACATCTAACTGGAACCCATTTAGAGGGACCATTTGTCTCACGTTTTCTATGCACAAAATTGTGTTTTGTTACTCTACCATGTCTGAGTTTGGTAACATCTTCACCTTTATTCCTTTCTGAAATAACAAAAATTAACTATCAATTGAAACAACAACAACAGTACAAGTAAAATAACAACAACAACAAACATTAATACCCAAGTTAAATAACATCACAACAACAACGACTTTATATCAATTGAAGGAAAAACAACAACTTAAACTAATTCTTTCAAACTACAAACTAACTTAAAAACTAAAATATGAAAAAAAAAGTAATAAAGAAAAGAGTAAATACCACATGTAGTCTCTTAACTTAATTTCAATTAACGTTTTAGTCTTTTATATTATTTTTCTTGATTTGGTCCTTTATTTTAATTTTAAGTGACAATTTGATCTTTTATGTTCTAAAATTTCAACAATGTTATCCTTATTTTTTTGCAAAATTTCAAAAAATTCATTAAAAATTTCAAACAAAACCCATAAAATTAATTATCATCATCAATATAATGCAATTTCATCAAATTCATGACTTAAATCTTTAAATAAACTCATATTTTCATCTCTAACAACATCAAATAAAGAATGACAAATACGAGTTTATTTGAAGATTTGAGCTACAAATTTGATAAAGTTTATTTTATATTAAAGAATATAACATAATTTATGAGTTTTGTTTAAAAATTTTGATGAATTTTTGAATTTTTGTAAAAAAATGATAACATTGTTAACATTTTAAAACATAAAAAATTAAATTGTCACTTAAAATTAAATTAAAGGACCCAATCAAAAAAAGAAAAAATAAAGGACTAAAATGTTAACTGAAATTAAATTAAGGGACTATAGGTGGTATTTATCCTAATAAAAATGTAGATTTTGATTAGTATTGAATTTGAATTTGAAAGAAAATAAAGTTTATGGAGTTTTTAATTTGAATTTGAGTGATAGTGACAAACTGAGTGTTTAACCTGTTATAAAGGTTAGTACTGAACCTGGGAAAATGTCAAATTGGATCCTAGCTTCCGATAAAAGAGTATTTTGGGGTCATGTGAGCACAATGGAGGATGAGCATTATTAGGAGGAGCGTGAGCACAATGTGAGTTACGAGTTTAGCTCGAAACATTAATGTGTTAGGTATATAGATCATTATATTTAATCTTCGAGTTATGATCTTGTAGTAGCAACTTATTATCCTCTTGTTTGTTATGTTGAATCAGGTATAATCATTTTTTGATCTAGATTGAGATGAACAGGCCCAAAGATTGTCTTTACACGAGTTCACAACTCAAACGACCCATGCTATCTTCTAAACGAGAACCCCGTAAGTTCAATTAGGCTTATTGTTACAATATTGCTACACACCCCTCCCTTTTTACTATCCACACTCCTCATTTAAAAAAAACTACTCCTAGAAAATGTCTTTATCTATTTATAATATTATTTAAATTCCATTTATCCCTTCATCACCATTCTTAACAAAATAATCCATAACTCATAATCATTCAAAACTTACATCACTCACTCATAATTTACACCTCATTAATCTCTTCTTCACATTGTAGTTAAAGGGACCCAACAAGATATTTTTATTGATATGTTTTTGAGTTCGTATTTTTTTCTTCAAAATCTTGGGATTTTACGTGAACTCAGTTCACGTACATTGTAACCTTACGTAAATGGAATTCACGTACGTTGTAACCTTATGTGAACTGAATTCACGTACATTATTAAATTTAAAAAATCTCATTCAATTCGTGAATTCATTTCACGTATGAATACATGATTTTAGATTGCGTATTCAATCGAGTTGAAGAATTCATAGGCAAACGTGAATTGGATTCACAAACTCCTACGTGAACTCAATTCAAGTACACTTACGTGAATCAATTCAAGTACATATATGTGAATTCAATTCACATATAAGTCATCTATGTGAAGTATGTGAGTCTTATGTGAATTGAGTTCACGTACGTTTACTTGAATTGAGATCATATAAGCGTACATGAATTGAGTTCATGTAGGAGTTCATGAGTTCAGTTCACATAAACAGTCATGATCTCATATATTTATGAATTTTTTATATGTTATTTTTTTGATGCAGATAAGTGAACCAAGAGGGAGACAATATTGACGAAATGTCTGAAGGTTTGAAACTTGATTTTGAGAAAATGCATGATGATTTTGAATGTGATTTTGATCAAATGTAGAATGATTTGGAATCTGGTTTGGATGCAATGAATGATAGTGTTGAACCCGAAATTGAAGACGTTATGAATGTCGACATTGAACCTATTATGGTTGATTTGACTTATGTATTTACCACCGGTATGATGTTTGATACGTGAAATGATTTTTGATTTGATTGAACCCGAAATGTATTAATTTTTTATTGTGAAGAAGCGGTAAATAAAGACCTTGGAAGAATGCTAAACCTATGAGGAGTAGTTGGACTAGAAAATGTGAATGTTCGTTTAGATATAGAGGAACATTATTTGCATGTAATATGTAATCTCCATAACCACGAATTAGCCTAAAAATTAACTGGTCGTTCTTTCTTAAGGCGATTATCCCAAGAAGAGAAAGTTGTACTTAGTGATATGAAGAAGAACATGATCAAACCAAGAAACATATTGATGACACTAAATGATCATAATTTTGAAAGTTTGACGACAATAAAACAAGTTTACAATGCAGGTCAATCACACCGTTCATCATTTAGAGGTAATAGAACATAAATGCAACATCTTTTGACGTTGATGAAACATGACAAATAAGTTTATCGGTATAGGAAGGTAGATGGTTCAGAAGAGTTAAAGGACATATTTTGGGCCCGTTCAGATGTTATCACTCTTGTAAATAATTTTCACATTGTATTGATTATGGATAACACATACAAGATATGTAGGTATTGAAAGCCATTACTTGAGATTATTGGTGTTACTTATAATGAAATGACATTTTGCGTGAGATTTGTATATCTATAGTCTGAGCATGCTCATAATTGTGTGGGCACTACAAATATTGAAAAAAACATATTACAAGTGGTGAAGTTGAAGTCATTGTGATTGATAGATACTTTGATTTGATGAACACAGTTCAATATGTTTTTCCAAAAGCAGTCAAATTATAATGTTGATTTCATGTATGCAAAAATGTCAAAGCCAAGTGCAAGATAAACGTGTTTCCAAAAAAGAAGTAGGTGCAAATAATGGAGGAATTAGAGGCTCTTGTTTACAGTTATGATGTGACTCAATACTATATGAAGTTGACTATCTTTGAAGGAATATGTAGTAGTTGTTCTATTTTTTATGATTATGTACATGAGCAGTGGTTAATTTATCACAAGGAAATACTTTTTGAGGTGTGCACAAATAAAGTTATGCACTTTGGGAACACCACAACACAAAGGGTTAAGTCTGCGCATTGGAGTCTGAAAATGATATTACAAGACAATATTGGTGTTATATGCAGTGTTTGGGAAACCATCAATAGCATGATTGTATTACAACACAATGAGATAACATCAATTGAAAAGTGCATCATTCAAAAGGTTCATCGACATAGTAACATATTGACGCTTATTTGCATAATGTTGTGTCAAAAAATGCAATAGATCATATTGTGACATAATGTGATCGCATGAATTATGTAGGTATTGATAAGTCTGATTGTCAATGAACGATTAGGACAACACATGGTCTACCTTGTGCATGTGAAATAATCAGCTATAGTTGAAGTAGAAATGTCAAATTACAAGAAAGGGGGGGTTTGAATTGTAAATTTACCCTTTCAAAAATTCATGTTAAAAACTTAAGAAAATAACTTAAGATTGATCTTGGTTGTGAAAACAGAAAACAGAGAACGTTCGTGGTTTTAACCAAAAAACAGAGAACGTTTCTGGTTAGTCAAAATCAGTAATTCAGTTTATGTATGTAACTTGATAATTAATCAGTCTGAAAGTAAATAGATAAGGGAAGAGATATCATACAACGATATATCGTGGTTCACTCAACCTGGGTTACGTTCAGTCCTCACAACTGTGAGATTTTCCACTAAGTGTTTAAAACAAAGAATGTTCTTGGTTTTACAACACCTAATTCAGATCAACCTTGATATGTTATAAAGTTAAAACCTACCTAGAAAGGAGTTCAATCAAGTCACCTATCAACCTTGATAGGATTTCATACAATCTACCCAAACTATACTAAACTCTTAAGTTTATGTTTTACAATAATGATGAGATTTGTTAGAATCTGAGAAGGCTCAACACTTGTTTGAGTTCTAATTATTTGATAGAGAAATACAAGAGAATGATTCTAGGAATCGAATGGGAAAAATCAGAATTGATTCAATGTATGTGAATGAGAGAAATTCAATGTATGTTCGATCAATGCATTCATATAACAAACTTTTCAAGTTTACAATTAACATTAAGAATCATAGCATGTATGATGATCAATAGTCAATATTACAAAGACGATATGGATAATGATAACAAATGCAATATGACATAATCGTATGCAAACATTTTAACACACTTGAAAAATAGTCAATGAATATATATGTTAACTTCAGTTTTAAGAAAAAGAAGGTTTTCTAAAAACTCCCCCTGAAATTAATATCGTTTAATATTTCAAAATGCCATAACACAAGTAAGATGTCTCTTTGCTTTTTTGCCTTCTTTCACAACAGACAACATTTTAATTTGAACAAGATCATGCTTACTAGTATAAAAAGATCCATTTTCAATTTTAAAACTAGAGAGAATGAGCGCATACATGAAAGCAAATAAGATGAATGTGACAACATGTCAAATATAATTTATCTCTTTAAAAAATATTCTTATGCTAAAAAAGTTTGTATTTTCGAAAAACTAATTTTTTGAAACGATCAAAGAGATTTGTTTACATAAAAAACCATTTTAAGGATATAAAGAGGAGAATTTGTACAAAATGATGTTAATTCATGTAACATGATATTTTGAAATTATGATAAAAATCGATGATAAGGATTTGGGTTCCAAGAAATAATTAAAAAATAATTATGATTAGGAAATACCTTGATAAGATCCAAAGAAGCACTTGAATTAGACAAGAGTACAAGGTGAATATGTGCTTCTTCTAACGTGAAACTTGAATATCATTTATGTATTTCAGAGGCAAACCAGCCATTGTAATTAGTTCTTCCAACAAAAACTTTGGTACCATATCCTTCCAAATTAGTTCTTCCAATAGTTTGATCTTGAGGATATATTTTTGGAGGAAAGGTCAATAATGAGATATATGTAGGGGTGCCAAAAGTAAGTGGTTCAAACTCATTTTGAAGTTATTGATGTTTTTTCAACCATATCATGATAATAGGAAACATTAGATTTGATTGGATGTTGCATATACACTATCAAGAACGTTCTGGAGAATGTTTTGCTTTTCTGGAAAATGTTACACTGTTCTGTAGAATATTATGTTTTTGTTCCATAACGTTCTCCGTTTTGAGAACAATATGGAGAACGTTATCCTTTATGCAGATTTTTCAAAATTGGTTTAGCTTTATTTGCAGAGCGATCTCCCCTTTTAAAAAACCTTTTGCTTTTAATTTTTTATCTCTTTTCTTAAAGTAGAAAGCAAATTCCATATGTCCAATTTTCTTAGAAAATGAGCATTTGGTTTTGCATTTATCCTCTTTTCTTTTCGAAACAAAAAAGTTTTCATATATTTTCATTTTTTGATTTTTATCATAATCAAGACTAGCTTTATCAAATATTCCCACTTGAGATTCCATGATTTCTTGAAAGGTTTTAGTAGCTTTAATAAAATTAGACAAGTTATTTCTAAGAAGTTCATTTTCAGTTTTAAGGAGAACGTTATCCATTTTCGTTGCAGAATGTTCTTGATTTTCATATTCATTATTTTCCTTAAAATAAGATTTTTTCATGTTCTGAATGATGTTTTTTAGTTGATCAATCATAACATGAGCTTTCTCTTTTTCCTTTATTTCTTTTAAAATTTGATCCTTTAAAGAGTTACATTTTGTAACAAGCAGATTTAAATCATTAAGTAAGCTATCAAAACATGAGCTTTCTCTTTTTCAATTTAATCACATATAAGACATGGTTCAGAATTTATCACCTCCTTGTCTTCAGTATCTGTCATTAAACATAAGTTGGCTTCTTCACGTTCCTCTATTTCGAATTCATCATAATCATCCCAAGTCACCATCATGGATTTTTTCCTGAAAGGGAACTTCTTTGGTGCTCTTTTGTTCATGGGACATTCAGTTTTATAATGTCCTTGTTTATTGCAACCAAAACATGTGATTTGAATTTTGTCTACCTCTATTTGGAAGTTTTCCTTTTGATTTGAAAATCCCTTTTTGATATGATCCCTTCTTCTCAAAATTCTTTGTATCTTTTATGTAAGATGAACTATTTCTTCATCAACATCTTCTTGTTCGATTTCTTCTGAGTCCTCATTTGGACTTTCTTGAGATGCTTTCAAAGTTATTGTGTTGCCCTTTTTGATGGGTTTGGCTTCTTGTATAAGCACTTCATTGGTCTCCATATAATTGGAAGACATCTCATGATCTTTCTGACTCTATCTTGGACTGAGTAGGCTTTCCCTAAGGAGCCCATTTCATTTACAATGGTGTCTCCTTCATTCATTTTAAAGAGTTCAAACTTTCTTATGCCTATATCAATCCTTGTTTCTTTCACATGGCTTATTCCTTCGTGATGAGTTTTTAATGTTTCCATTCTTCTTTAGCAATTTTGCATTCATCAACTTTTTCGCTTTCTTCCCTACTTAAAGCACAAGATAAAAATAATTGAGCTTTTGAGTTTAGAAGTACCTTAGTTTTTTCTTCTACTATCCAATCTGCTTCTTTCTTTTTAGTAAAGGTTCCATCATTTTGGTCGACTCTTGGTATGAAATCTCCATCTATAACAATATGCCATATTCCTGTATCTTGAGATTTGAGGAACAACTGCATTTTGTTTTTCCAGAAATAGTAGTTTGTATCATCAAAGTAAGGTGGTTTGTATGATAACCCTCCTTCAACAATGTACATATCTTTTGACATTTTTCTTCTAGATCTTTTTCTTTAACACTTGTTAGGTGTTCAACTTTAGAGACTGAGCTCTGATATTAATTGAAGTAGCAATGTCAATTTACAAGAAATGGGGTTTGAATTGTAAATTCACCCTTTTAAAAATTCATGTTAAAAACTTAAGAAAATAACTCAAGAATGATCTTGGTTGTGAAAACAGAAAACATAGAACGTTCTTGGTTAGTAAAAATCGATAATTCAATTTATGTATTTTACTTGATAATCAATCAGACTGAAAGTAAATAGATAAGGGAAGAGATACCACACAACAATATATCCTAGTTCACCAACGCGGGTTACGTCCAGTCCTCACAACCGTGAGATTTTCTACTAAGTGTTTAAAACAAAGAACCTAATTGGTTTTACAACACCTAGTTCAAATTAACCTTGATCTGTTACAAAGTGAAAACCTTTCCACGCAAAAAGGTGTTCAATCAAGTCACCTATCAACCTTGATAGGATTTCTTACAATCCACCCAAACTATACTAAACGCTTATAATTTGAGTTTAACAATAATGATGAGATTGTTTTGTTAGAATCTGAGAAGGCTCAACACTTGTTTGAGTTATGATTCTTTGACAGAGAAATACAAGAGAATGATTCTAGGAATCGAATGGGAAAAATCAAGATTGATTCAATGTATGTGAGTGAGAGAAATTCAAGTATGATTGAAATGAATAATGAATTACTTAGAACTTGAAACTCTAACTTTTCCTTGAGTTTGGCCTTCATTTTATAGGCTTTTTAGAGCATTTAATAATGGTCAAAGTAGCTGTTGGTAGTGCTCTGTCATATTTGACCAAAACTAATATATTTGAATAAAAATATTCCAGCCTTTGAACACTTTTTGAACTTTGTTGACTGGGCTGGTTTCTTTGTTCCCAATTAGATTTATCTTGTGTTTAATGATCTTTAATCTTTAGATATATGATTGATTTTATATCTTTGATATAGAGGCTTGATTCTGTCCAAAACAGTTTGTTGAATGATGATGAACTTCTGCATAAATATGGAGATTGATATTGAACTTCTACAAAACAAAGATTGATAATCAATTTGGACTGCTAGTCTTGAACATCTTGGAGATTGATAATCAATCAAGAGATTGGTATGAATTTCTTCATTCTTTACTGAGACGATCCTTTGTTTATACACATAAACATCTTAAATGATTCAGATTAAGAATGCCTTTTAAATTGTGCAAAAACATGCTGAAGAATGATGAAATGAGACTAGAGAATGATGTAACAAAGTTGGAGAATTATGATTAGTAAGCTGGAGAGTGTTTGTATCAAAAAGAGATATTAACCAAGCATGATCCATCTTGGTGGAAGTATGTGGATGCAAGTGTTCAATGCAGTGGTACAAAAGCATGTAGTACTACAACATCTAGTAAAGTACAACAATCTCGATCATCAGTTAAAAAGCTCACACCTCGACTATCAGTTAGCAAGGTTCAGCAACCAAGAGTTCTTCTCTTCAACGATTAGTTGTCGGTTGAAATTCATAAATTCATAAATGACATTATTGACGTCGGCGATGAGGTAATTGTGGATATCGTGCAGTTGCAAGTTTACTTGGAATAAGTGAGAACTTTTGGGCATTTATTCATCAACAATATATTTTGGAAAAAAACAACAACAACATTGATGCATACCTGATGTAAATGAAAGACAATGAGGATGATTGAAGATGTTGAACTTGTTTAAAATGGAGGAAGAAGAAGAAAATATGAGTTTGTGAAATAGAAGACGAAGATGAAGATGAAGATTGAGAGAGTTTATGGTTGAAGATGAAGATAAATGAATGAAAGGTTAGAGTTAAAAATTTAATAAATAGACAAAGATATTTTGGATAATTGTTTTTTTTTAAAAAAACAATTGAGGGGTGTGAGTAGTACAAAAGGGGGGTGTGAATAGAAAAATTGTTATTGTTAATGAAACACATTATACTTGCTTAATTTATTTAGATATCATAATTTTTAACAATAATTTCTACTTTTCATTTGATAAAGGTTAGTACAAATTTCAGAAAATATAAATTCCAATGTTGAATTGTATCAGAAGTATAAATTCAAGTTGGAAAATTTTAAAACAATGAAAGAAAGCAAAAGATCTTAACTAAGACAAGCATAAAAAAGAGGACAACATTATTCTTGAAGATTCATGCACGGTCACTTGCTGATAGACAAGAAATCACCTTAAATGAAGAAGTAGAGCCCATTGGACCAAATGAAAAAACAACTTCTAAATTCAACAATTTTTTGAAATCAATTGCAAGTATATCAGATTTATGCCCTCTTACTTACACTAATTGGAAGGCTATACCAAAGAAGAAGGAAAACATATGGGCTTATGTCAATGTATCAACTCATTTTGTATTTGTCTTTGAGAACTCTAGTAAAATATACTTATCTAATCATATGTTCATTTCCTTTGCAGAAAAGTTACATTATTCCAGAAAAAGGAGATAAAGTAAGAGCCTCCTAATAAATTCATCTCCTCCTTTTTCTCTGTTCTTTCAATCTTCCTTACATATATATATGAATACCCTTGCATTTATATAGAACCGATGTGTGTATATAATAACAAACTAGTATGTTCAAATGAGTTATAAAGTTGCTTCTGATTATGCTAGCCAAGTCTTCAAGATTTGATTATAAATTATGTTAAGTCTTTGGATGAGGCATTTCAAAACTGCTCTTCAGGAAAGAAAAATAGGTAGTTTGCTGTGCTATGGAAGAGTTACGACATCTTCTCTCTTGACAAACAACTCGACTCTTATCTAGTTATCACAAGTTGTCTAATTTTTCTTTAATGATTACTATTAAATAGCATTGGATTTCTTAGATTTCTCATTTATTATATTATTTGATATGCATGTATTCTTCCTACTTTTATGAAGGATTCTAATTGAAGACCTTTATCTCATATTTGAGCAATAAAATATAAATTTTTTTCTCATCTGCTTAATACTTATGTGTTGCTGTGTAGTTTGCATCATGTTCTTCTATCACCCGTCAAAGGATATTTTCTGTCTTTTTTTTTTATTTGTTAAAATCTATGGCAAGTTTTGAAGTGATCTCCGAACACATCAACGGCATAGGTTTTATTTAGTAACGGTTTTAAAAGATCGTTCTCTAAACACTCTAACAACAATAGTTTTGTAGTAGCAACGGTGCAAAACCGTTAGCTTAATGAAATTAATAAACTGTTATCTAAAGTTATTTTAAATTATTGTTTTTTTTTTAAAGCGTTATCTATTTCGAAGAAAAATCGTTGCTTAAAGAATAGGCAAATCACTTTACAATGGTTAAAAAACTATTTTTTTATAGACAACAACCACAATTTTTTTTTTCTTTTTGCAATAAAGAACAATTTTTTAACTTGCATTACATAGAAAATGTTGTAGTAATTGCAAATATTTTGTTAATTATTCATAAAAAGGATAAATTAAAATTTATAAATGAAATAAACATAACAATAAATTTATGGTTTAACCTTATTAATAATTGTTGTATTCTCCTTTATCATAAATTTCAAATATAAAATAAAACTAGACAACTTACATGAAATATCTAAACCCACCTCCCTAAGAGTAAAAGTTTAGACTATCACTTATTCAATAACGATTTCAAATACAATGGTAGAGCTTCACAAAATTTTATTCAGAGAGCCAAAATAATGCATAAATATAAAACATATTTATATACGAAATATAATAAAATTGGAATTGGTCCAATGATTAGCATCGTTGATTTTCATAAAGAAAAATGTGGTTAAAATTTTTGATTTTGTATTTAAAATTTTAATCTATATATTACACAAGAAAATATAAATGTATCGAAAAAATCACCTTCAAATGCATTCAACTCACGACATGATTCTAATTTAAAACAAATAAATTATTGCGGCCACATGTAAATCATTCACATATTACATATTTTATATATATATAATTAAATGTTGGGAACCTCTTGAGATGGAGAGTGGCCCACCCCATTTCTCTCTAAGCTCTGTGCTAAGTTCATACCTATAATTGGATAAAATACAACCATTTGTGGATTATCGAATTGTACAACCAACATGCCATATTAGAAGTAACATTGACCTTTCTTTTCCATCAACACCAAAGATATAAACATCATTAATAACAATATAAATTACAAGTTATAATTGAAATAACATAATTTATGTTATATTGAGAAAATAATAAAACATAATTATTGTTTTTTTTCTCTTTCAAATATTATAAAATGAATGGAGTAACTAATATAAAAAAAGTAACATGACATAGGTTTACACATTAATGATGACAAAGTTTTTTACTATATTATTACTATCACAAACGTGCGCGCACTGATGTGTAATAGACTTATACATCAATGAACGCGTTTGTGGTAGTAATAATAGAACAGAAAATTTTGTCATCATATATAGTCTAATCAACAAAACAATCACTACTTGCGATAAAATCATCTCTTTTAATTAATTAATTATTTAATCTCTCTTTCATATCATACAAACTCACCCCTTTACTTGATTCCCTTGAGTCATTGAATCTAATTCCTCTCCTCTAACTTGTACTAAGCACCTCTCTTTAGTCTTTCCTTTCCCTTCTTTCTCTCTCTATCTCTCTTTTATCATAATAATTATCTGTATAGATAGTGAAAGAGCATCTATGTATTTCATATATGTTGTTAGGTAATAGATAGACACAAGAACAAACCCTTTGTTTTTCTTATATCATGAGGTGTGATGCTTTGACTTTTCTTGTATCTTAAAATCAAAATAGACAAAACAAAAAAATAAACCAATCTTCTATTTGGTAGCTTTTGCCCAGCAAGTTGCAAGAAGAAGCTGCAGCCCTATAAAGAATCAGTCAATTGCTTTATGTGAGAACCAAACTTTGAGCTTTGAATTAAGTTTCTCTTATCAACCTCATCAACAACATCCTCTTCTCATTTTCTTTAATTCACTAGAAAAGCGAAAGAAAATCTCTTTTCACATACAACAACTAATTTTAATTTTGTAATTTTTATATAAAAAAAAAAAAAGCAGTTCTGGCTAATCCTTGGTGGGCAGGTCATCAGGTAGGATTGCCTGGAGTGGATCATCATCCCCACCCATCAGGCAATCCACCTGGTATAAACAACAAACGCCACCACACCGAACTCTCAATCCACGAAACACGAAAAATTGAAGATAATGAAGAAGATGAAGATGAAAGAGACATAGACGACGAACCAAAAGAAGGCGCAGTCGAAATTGGAAACCGAAGACCAAGAGGAAGACCACCCGGTTCAAAAAACAAACCAAAACCACCAATCTTCGTAACAAGAGACAGTCCAAACTCATTAAAAAGTCATGTGATGGAGGTAGCCGGAGGCGCGGACGTAGCCGAAAGCGTAGCCCAGTTTGCAAGACGGAGACAACGCGGCGTCTGCGTCTTAAGTGGAAGCGGGTCGGTTGCCAATGTCACCCTAAGACAACCAGCAGTACCAGGTGCTGTTGTAGCACTTCATGGAAGATTTGAGATTCTATCATTAACAGGTGCATTTCTACCTGGTCCTGCTCCTCCAGGTGCTACAGGACTCACAGTTTACTTATCTGGTGGACAAGGTCAAGTTGTTGGTGGAAGTGTTGTTGGATCTTTGATTGCTGCTGGTCCTGTTATGGTTATTGCTGCTACTTTTGCTAATGCTACTTATGAAAGATTACCACTTGAGGAAGAAGAAGAAGAAGACGACGGTGGCGGCGGAGGTGGTGGTGGTGGTGGTGGAATTAGTGCTGTCCATGGAGGACATGTTGGAGTTGGAGGTGGTAATTCATCTCCTCCACCTGGAATTGGAAGTAGTGGAGGTGGTGGTGGGGTCCACATGCAGGGTGGACTTCCAGATCCATCTTCTTTGCCTTTGTATAATTTGCCAACAAATCTTGTTCACAATGGTGGTCAGGTGGGAGGTGGACATCATGAAGCTTATGCTAATTGGCCTCATGGAAGGCATCCTTATTGATTGAATACTATCTATGTCTCTATTTATAAAAGAAATTAGTGTCAACCAAAATTTATGTATTTGATTTAAATTTTAAATCAAATATGTTTATTTTTTGGATTAATATTTATGGTTGTGATGGTGTTTTCTTTTCTTATTTGGAAGATAGACATGTTGAAGAAATAGGTTTAGAGTAATGAAATAAAAATATTTATAGTAGTACTTGTGAGGAGTAGAGGAAGCTATATGTTATTGTATAATTTATATCTATCAATGTGTGTGTTGTTTTGATATATGATTATTAAGTAAGAACTTTCTGTATCTTTCTCTTTTGGTTGTGTTTGGAATAAAAAAGATGATGATGGGGCTTTTGTTTTTTAAATTGATTTTTTTTTTCCCAATAGTTTATCATTTTTATTCTCCATGATCTATAGTGTTTGTTTACTCCTTGTTGGGTGTATTTTATTTGTTTTTCTTTAATATTTTTTATTTTGCTGTTGCATTTTATATAGGTATTTAATGCATGATTAGATCATTGATTAGACTTGCGAGATATGAAGATTAAACTTACACCAAAACATCCTTGGATTTCCTGTAAGAAAAATAATAAGATTGAAAAGATTCATAAGTGATTGGTTTCTCATACAATTTTTCACATAAGCTTAGGGTTCGTGAATTTAAGCTTTGTATGCACTTTGCTTTTGTGATTGAAAATTTTCTTATTCTATGTATCTCTCTCTCACTTCTTTCTTGTTATTTGTTTGTTTTAGAATTTGAATCTCATCAATAGTTTACTGTTTAGTTCATAAAATAATCTTTAATCTGGAAAATAAATTAATATGCACTGCATTCGATGTATATATTTTAATATTAATAAACATTTTAGTGGTGGCAAACTACTTGAGCACATCATCTTATTAAATATTTTTATTTCCTTTTCAACGTCACTTTTAACTACTAATCTAAAAAAAAAATATCACTTCTAAATTGTAACTAATTTTCAACAATTTATTTTTTATTTTAATTATGATAGTAAAAGAATTG
>JBBPBT010001116.1:5004307-5047518 GCA_037974875.1 Cicer bijugum
ATATCAATAATTATAATATTTAGACGGTTTTATTTCATCATGAAATAATATACTACATCATGAAAATATGTCAAATGGTGATTTAATTTAAATATTTAAAGGAGAGACTAAAACTGTCGATTTTTAAAATAAAAAAACTATTTTGTGAATTTATAAAAATAGAGACATTAAAATTATATATAATTAAACCAACAGTTTAAAAAAATATTTGTATAATGTTTATTAATAGTTAGAACTATCTTAGTATAAATAGCTCTTTTAACTTTTAAGAAACTATCAATAATTTATTAGTTAAGAAAAGAAATATACCAAAAATCTTTAATCGTGTATTATTGATTAAATTAACTAGCAGAGTAACAGCCAAGCTAATCATAAGAAACAAAAAGTAACACCAATGTATTTTTTGGAAACAGCAAAAAGAAATCATCAATAGGTGTGTTAAGGGATGTCCCAAACAAAATACAAAAGGACAAAAGACCGAAAACCTCTCTCAAACAACACCTTTGCTGCAACTATGAAATAGTCCTTGAGTTTGTAAATATATAAATAAACATTTCTCTCTACATCAAATAGTCCTTGTAACAAAGTTACACCTTTAAAGTAAGTAATTAATTAATATTCTCTTTGATCTGCGGAGAGTTATCAATTTATTTTCTATCAAAGTTATCTATTTATAAAAAAAATTATAAACTCTTAATATTATTTTAAATTTTTATATTGAAGTTAATTTATTTTTAAAAAATTAACGTATTAAATAAATTCAATGTAAATTTAGATTTTATCACTTGATAAAAAAAATGAAGTATGGTCAAATCTGGTTGTTGGAGACAAAGTACCGAGTGCTGACTACATTTATGTTTGACATGAAATGTTTAAACTTTAAACTAAATTGGAATTATACATGAAATCCAATTTCAGGAAAATTCTAAATGAAAACAGAGCCAATCTACAGAAAAAGACATGCATGTTAAAATAGAAGTCAATCAACCAAAAAGTCAGGTTAAAATTAAGATGAGTCGGATTGCAGAAATAAAAAAGACTAAAACAGTAGTCAATGAGTGAAATTAAATTAATCACTTTAACTTTATTAAGATTAAAGGATCATTTATGGAGTAATATAAATTCATGTTGTACAAACAAAGATGTTAAACAAACCTTTAAAGCTTTGATAAGCAAACAAGTTAATTTATTTATAAAAGAGAAAGAAAATGAATATATACACAAAATTTGGATGCAAAGGAAACCAGAAGAGCCAGCACTTCTTAAAAAGAAACAGTAGAAAAAGGAAATGCATGCATCTAGATTAATTCAAAACAGTTAGTATCAGATATAGCCGAATAAATAATGGTTTTTTTTTTTTTACATGCGGAAATATATAACATATATTATATGGAGAAAAATTTATAATTCTTAACCTATCCATATCTTTTCCGAAATTATGCATATCTTTTCCGTCGTTTTCTAGAAAATGCAACCCTAATAATCTAGAGTTCAGTTAAGAGATAAATATTAAGAAAATTAATACTTACTTATTGTTATATATAGTTATTTAGAGAAATTATGTAGTTACACTTAGAAAATTAGAGTTAGTTAGATCAAATAGTTAAGAGATAATTGGTGTTCTTTAATCAATTAATATAAATAGAAGTATCATTATATTATTTTTAATCTTTTATTAAATATAATTTAGAAGTATCATTATATTATTTTTAATCATTTATCAAATATGATTGATTTTCAATTTTTTCAATTAAGCACCAAAGTTATAGCTTCCTATATTTTTTTATCTCAGATGCGAATGCATTTACATATAGTGAGGCTTTTGCCCACACAAAGAACGAAAATAACATTAAAATGATCGAGAAAAATGACTCTATAAAAAGTGGTTATTGTCTTTATAAAATAATAATTTATGAAAATAAATAAATGTAAAAAAATATAAGAGATAAAATAGAATAAATTGAATCTAATCGTTATATTGAGAAAAGTCTTAACAACACTTTTTTAAACATTAGATAGTGGTATTTATCACAACGTTATCAAAGGTATAGACAATATTTTTTTTAAAGATAAAAAGCGTTGTCTAATGCAATGTATAACAACATTTTTTTAAACATAAGCGTTGTTTAATGATAATTTATAATAGTACTTCCAATTAAAAAAGCATTATAAAAGACCAACTCATAATAATATTTTTTGTGTATAAATACTCTATAATAAAATCTATAATAGCTTCTTTTGTTAAAAACTTTGTCTAATAACCATTTTTAATAGCAATGGTCAAAGGATAGCCAATAAATGTATTATTTGTATAAGTGTTGTGTATTCATTTTGAAACAAAATACAATTGATAGGACAAGTATAAATCCTATCATAACTCATGTCAATAGAATACAACATTTGTTTGGCCTCGTAAGTTCGATAAGGAAGAACATTATTTTATGATAACATATTTTTCATAAGGTTAATAAGTTTTTAAACCTTTTATCAGATCATCCATTGTTTGTTTTTAAGTTGCACAACTTTAATACCGCAAGATTGAAATCCAAGACAAACTCAATAGCATACCGATGCCACACTAATTGTATCAAACACTAAATTTTGCAAGATCAAATAGCTTCTAAAAAACTGATTTTCCAAATTATTGTAAACAAAAGGTGATAAGCTAAACAATATTTACTTGATAGCCGATTAACAATCTATCACATGATTCTTAATCTGAGCCCATATTGACACATCAATCCTCCTTAACTTCAGTTAATTGATCTTCAAAGTAACTCAGACATTTTAATTCATCAAAGTACTGCAAAATATAACAATTTAAATAATACAACTAAGTTAATATTAATCAGATAAAAATATTAAATATTGAAACAATATAAAATAGAATTAGCATATGCATTTGGAATCACATTTTGATTAAATGTGACAATCTCTTTCATAAATCTCATGAAATAGTACCCACAATCTATTCCATTTTGTCGGTAAGGACACTAGAGAAATAAAAATATATAAATCAATGCAATTTTTTATAACAATTCTCTTTTTATTCGCATGCTTATCAAGTTCATCCTTGCATTGATTTCATCCTTAGAATTTCTTGGTGCATTTAGTAACATATAAACAACACTATCAAGTACATTTTTTCAATATACATCACATCCAGAAAATGTCCTTCTTCTGACTTTCCATTTTCTCCACCAACCATAGTGACGATTTGTATGCAAAAATCTATGATGTCTGAGAAAGATATTCTTTTTATAATGTTCCAACAACTTCCAATGTGTATTATCTTCACATATAGGGCAAACACATTGACCTTTAATGCTATATTTTGATAGATTGTCGTATGTAGAGAAATCATTAGTTGTGTTGAACAACATTGTCCTCAAATTAAAATGTTGTTTCCTATATCCATCATATACCTCCACACATGTCTCCCCCATATACTTTAAATCATCAATTAAAGGTGTCAAATAGACGTCTATATCATTTTCTGGTTGTTTAGGCCTAGAAATTAACATAGGTACATCATGAACATGCATTTTATACATAGCCATGGAGATAGGTTATGAAATCCCCATAATCACATGCCATGTGTCTTGTAAGATACTTTGAAGACCATGTGGGTTCATTCCATTAGTACACAATACTAGACATATATTGTTTTCTCTCTTGTCCAAAATCAGGATAATCGTGATCATTTTCATCCACTACAAAGAATTTGGAGGGTGCCGAAAGTTTCCATCTTTAATTTTTTCACTTGTAGGCCATGTGAAGTATTTTGCATCACATTCACTACAATACATGCACTTAAACCTATGTATTATGGGAAAGTGTCATGCGAATTTTGCAAGAACCAATTGTTTCTTATATAAAGAAATGTTGCATTTATGACACTATTTTAACGATGTGTATTCGTTTCGAAACAAAATACAATTGTTAGGACAAGTATAAATCCTATCATAACTCATGTCAATAGAATACAACATTTGTTTGGCCTCGTAAGTTCGATAAGGAAGAACATTATCTTTTGATAACATATTTTTCATAAGGTTAATAAGTTTTTAAACATTTTATCAGACCATCCATTGTTTGCTTTTAAGTTGCACAACTTTAATACCACAAACAATCTTGTGAATTTAATGCATCCATTGTATAACAGTTTTTCTAATCGCTTAACAACCTCTCGAACATTTTAGGACAGTCCTTAAGATCTTTGGCGCATACTTC
The DNA here is from genome assembly GCA_037974875.1 of Cicer bijugum. Classification (NCBI taxonomy): domain Eukaryota; kingdom Viridiplantae; phylum Streptophyta; class Magnoliopsida; order Fabales; family Fabaceae; genus Cicer; species Cicer bijugum. The sequence continues at coordinate 5,008,541 of JBBPBT010001116.1, forward strand.
AGAGTTATTCCCCAAATCAGTGTTATCATTACATATCTCACCGTACATTGTCCAACTTGTATAGCTTTGATCAATTTTGTTTCTCCCTAAATGTCAATTCAACTCAACTTCATTAAACCAGTTTCTATAACATCAATCTAATCATGGACATATGATTCTACTAGGGTCCTTGGCGTGTTTCATGGCAAACATAACAAACTATTTTATTCCATTTTCATATTCGGTTGACCATCGATTGACATACATCCATCTTTTATCCATTAATCGTTTCTTTAAGATTACTTTAACAAAAAGTTAAAAGTTTCTATCTACAAAACTATTACAACAAATATTTTTGTTAATACAAACTCTAAAAGGGTATAAAAAATGAGTGTTTGTGTAACGTATTTTTATAAGAGAATAGAAAGAAACTAGTATTATAATAATATTTGTTCACTATTGCATTAGCTATAATAACTACGAGTTAATTTAGTTCGTTAAGATGCACATTGCATGATCAAACCAAATAATCAACCAATAAATAAATAACCATTCAAGAAAAAGAAGAAGTAACAATCAAATTTTAATATAATAATTTTTTTAATTTTAAGAGTCAACAGAAAAACAATCAACATCAATATGACAATTGAATTTTAAGACTCCATAATAATGCAACAATGCAAAAAAAAAACTTTAAGACTTAATAAAAATTTAATAGTTTCAATCGAATTTGACAATTAAGTCATTCCTTTCAACATATAGTAATCGAAAAACAACACCATATATCAATGGAAAAATAGAAACATGCAACAATTGAAAAATAGAAACATAACAAGTTTCAATAAATTTCAACTACAAATTACCAAATATTTTCTCTAAGAAAATTTTGAGAAGGGAGGTTTAGTGAATGAATAGTGATGAAAACAAAGTTTTGGTCTTCAAATTTGGAAAATCTAAAAATAAAAAATAAATTGTAATTAAAAATTCATCAATGTGAATAAACAATTTTTTGATAAAAGGTTTTATAGACTTACAATTGTGATAATAACGTTTTCAGTGGCAGAAACATATGATTAAAAAAGATTTCTCGTTTCTGAGATGGTGAAATCGGTTTCGGATTGATTGCATTTTCTTGAGTTTGCGTTTCAAGGTTTCTGCGTTTACAATACAGAAGGCAAGAATAAGATTAATGTTGGCAACATGCAAGTAGAGAAGATGGAAGAAGATAAAGGGTTTAGGAAAAGAAAAAGAATAGGAAATAGGGTTTTCTAGAGCATGTATATTGACGAGATATATGTTTCGTTTTATGTTTATTTGTAATTATAGATAACGCTTTTAACAAAAGCTCTATAAATATTAGAAAACATTTTAGAAAAAAGTGTTGCCTAAGGTTCACCATTTTTTTTTCAAACATAGGACAACGCTCTTTCTAATGTATACGCATATGACAATATTTTATAAAAAAAAAAAATGTTGTCTAAGTGTTGGACCTACAACCTCACTTTTTCAAAAAACGCTATATAAGAGTTTTAGATTTTGTAATACATGAAACAATAACACTCTTTTAAGCTAAAAACATAAAATACATTATATTCATTGGATCTGACATTGTGGTGTTAGGAAACTATCCAAAAATTATGGTCGTCTAATTAAAGTGAGAGTAACATACAAAATTAATAATGTATTTTAGCCAAATCTATATACGTCTGCGGGTTGTTGCAAACCTTTATATTGAAAAAGGAAAATTTACACAAAGTGTTTACAAACACTCACAATCTCTCACTACCCAAAACTCAATTACAACTATGAATATCACTCCTAGAAATCTCTCTAGCTTTCTTGAAATTCTCTTAATGTTTGAATTTTCTTCAAGTTGGAATGAATTTCACTATTCCTCAATCACCTCTATTTTGTAGGTGATTTATATCATTTGCTTCATAAGCAAGTTTCTTATTGGCCAAGTTTACTTCGTGGCTAGGCAACTTCCTTCTTGGCTATGTTTTTTAACTTGGTTACTACGTTTACTTGGTAGCTAAGTCTTACCTTGACTTTAACAATCTCCCACTTGAAGATTGATATTAATTGGTCTTCACACATTGATCATTTCTCAAGTCTGTTACTCTAGCAGGCCAATTGAAGTTGAGCACAACTTCAGTTTGTCGATGATTACTACTTTTATCAAAATCTCTGTTGGGTTCCTACTTCCTTCAATTTTTTTCAATGCCAGCACATCATCCTCAATCAGAGATCTGCTGTCATTTTACAAAGCACTTCGTTCTTGGATGAAACTTGATTCTATTAACATCCCTAGAAGCCATATTATCTATTTGGTAGCTTTTGTTATTACTACATACTTACCCTCTGTTGTTGACAACACAACAATCTTTTGTATTAGCGAAATCCAACTAATTGTTATAGTATAAAATAGTGAATATATAATTTATGATACTTCTTCAATGATCGACATCACTTGCAAAGCCTACAACTACATATCTTTGTACTTTCGTTCCTCATTTACTGAAGTATAAACACTTTTCTGTGGTGGCTCGTAGATACCTTAAAATTGATTTTAATGTTTCCTAATGAGCTTGATCTTGATTTGACATAAACCTACTAACAACTCCCACTACATGGCCAATGTTTGGCCTTGTAAAAACCATTGTGTACGTCAAACTTCCAATGGGTAAAACATATGGAATCTTAGCCATCAATTATCTTTCTTCCTCTGTATGAGGTGATTATTCCTTGGTTAGGAAATAGTGATTTTCCAAAAGGTGTGGTAATTGGTTTGCCATTACCCATGTTGAATCTTTGCAAAGCACGATTGATGAACACTTCATGAGATAACTAGACTTATATCTCTTGAAGAAGCAACAATGGTCGGCATTGCACTTATGGAAATATTCCTTGTGTATAAAGCTTTCAAACTTCTTGTACCACTACCTTGGAGTTTGTTTCAGGCCATACCAGCTCTTATTTAGTTTGCACATATTTTTCTCCTTCCCTTTTTCTAGGAATACTTAAAGTTGATGCATGTATATCTCCTCATTTAAGTCTCCATGAAGAAACAAAATATTCATGTTCAACTACTCGAAAAAGAGATCTTCACTAACAACAATACTTAACTTTGACCTCATAGTATTGAGCTTCACAACTAGAGCAAAAATCTCATTATAGTTAACTCCTTTTTGTTGGAATTCTTTTACTTGTATCGGGCTTTGCATATTTTGGAGCCATCATGATCCTCTTTAAGTTGATTTACCCATTTATTGTGAAGTTTCATTCTTTCCCATAGGTAACTCAACTAGTTTCATGTTTGATTAGAGATTAACGACTTCATCTCATCTTTCATGGAAAGCTCCCACTTGTTGGCATCTATGGTCTAACATGTTTCTGCATAGTCTTCAAGTTCTCCTTCATCAGTCAGTTACATGTATTCCATGTATCTCCTATAATTCACATTAGTTTGAGAACACCTTCTTAATGAATGAGATGGAGTAGAATGCTCTCATGTGTCAAATTCTTGTTCACTGCTCGATTTAATTGATTGTTCTGATTGAGAACTTCCAATTGTACGACTTTCTGGAACATTATCTATCTGTGCATACATGTCTCCATTAAGTTTCAAATCACTACTGGAAGTGTCATGTCTATCCTTGTAAATCACTCTTTCATTGAATATCACATCTCTACTACAAATAATCTTTTTGTTTGCATTTTTCTCATAGGCAGTAGCGAAAATCATCCTCACCATAACCAATGAAAGTGCATTTCTTGGATTTGGAATCAAGTTTACTGGTTTCGCCCATAATTTATTTGGTAGGTCTGATTGCATATGCAAACTGCAAACTTCTAGCTCTCTCAGTCAATATCTGATTCATACATTCAACTACACCGTTGTGTTGAGGCGTACTTGGCACAGTTCTCTCCATTTTGATCTAGTGCTCATATCAAAATTTCTTGAATCTAGTGTTTTCATATTTACCACCATTGTTGATTTTGAGCTTTTTGATCATCAATTCTACCTCATTTTTTACCATGGCTTTCCACTTCTTGAGAACCTCAAATACTTCAGACTTATGTTTTAGAAAGTATATCCATATATTCCTAGAGTGATCATCGATGAAAGTCACGAAGTCGTGTTTTCCACCAATGGATGAGACAATTGTTGGACCCTAAACATCAGAGTGGACCAACTCAATTTTCTCTTTCTTTGGGGTTCTTCCACTTGTTTAAAAGTTGACTCTTTAATACTTTCCAAGTATACAATTTTCAAAAAGTCAATTTCTATTGACCGAAGATTTTGAAATTTTCCTTTTTAGTGTATAATTTTCATCCATTTCTCACTCATATGGCCTAGTTTATGATGCCATAGATTGTAATTTTCATTTGTTGCAACTACAATCAAATGACAGACTCTTGTAGTCTTGTAAAGAGTGTCATTCTTTTTGTTGCGAGTAATCGTCACTACATCCTTTGAAATCTTCCAATCATCAGCGTGGAAGACTATTGTGTAACCATCATTGGCTAATTGGCCCAGTAAAATTAAGTTCTATGTTATGTCAGGAATATGTTTGACATACAAATTAATCTTCACTACACCTTTTCCAACAATATCACAAGATTGTTCGTTACCAAGGTAAACTTTACTAAGGTTGTTAAGGACATAGTTCTCAAATATATATATATATATTTTGGTGAAGTAGCATGAAATGGTGCTCTAGAGTCTAACACCTAAGACTTTTCCTTGCTCTTCAAAGAGAATATAGTGCACCACCTTGTCCTAATGTGGAAACAATATTCGCCTCTTCCTTCTTTTCTTGATTCTTTGGTTTAATTTTGCACTGGTTTTTGTAGGGCCCAATCTTTCCAAAATTCCTACATTTGAATGTTTTTGAGATAATAGAATTACATCAATTTTTGTGTCCATGTCATCTGGTTGAATTACTTCCTCTTGAATCTATTTGTAATACTAAAGGGGCTAACAATTCACCCAACTCTCTTCGCCGAATGTCTTCACTACGAACCAAATCACAAACATCATCAAATTTTAATCTTTTGTTTCCTAACAAGCTACTCACAGGAAGACGCCACAATCAACCATTTATACAATCAAAATTCACGTGCAAATAGAAAAGAGCAACAACCTTTTGTCTTCCTAAACACAAGACTTAAACGAAATTGAATGCCTAATTGATTACTATACTGGTTGCACTTCAATTAGATACTAACTAATGCCATAAAATGTAAGTTGCACTTCTCTAACAATCATATCTTTCATAACTAAAAAATGTAGAGAGGAAAACACAGGAAAAAAGGGGTTTGAGTAATATTTTGTTCAAAAAATATAATTTAAAAACAATTTAAAAACTATGTTGTTGAAAACAAGATTGAGTAAAACAATATGTAAAAGGATAATGGAAAAAACACAAGCCAATTTATTTTGGTTCACCTCCATTATCGTAGCTATGTTCAGTCCCTTCACGCATAAGGGTTTTAATCCACTATTCACCAAAGAAATCACATGTTCACTGAACATTGTCTAGACAACTGATTGTGTCCAAGTATTATGAACCTTTTAGCTTTGTACAGTCAAGTTGTTGAGGACACCAGCCGCTACTGGGCCAAGTTACAAAGTGTTTAGATTGGGTTTGGAACTAATTCTCATACAAGAGCGTTTACAATGCTCAAGATTCTCAAGGGTTTCCAATGTTTTTCTTGTTTTTTTCTTTCTTGTTCATATATGTTCTTAGTGACAATCACAAATACTTTTATAGAGTATCAATTAGTCCATAAGGGTTTCTAACTATTGTTGTGATTACATGAAATCAACATGTGAATTAATATATTGTATCAAATAGTCAGAGGTTATGAATCAACATTAAAAGCTTTTCCATATATGTCTTGATGATTGATTCAACATATCTTAACATAAAAGTCAGAATGACTAAAGGATGAGACTATTAGAGGATGTTGCATGCTTCTTTATTCAAACAATAACTCTTCTAGAATGAACATAGCTTGTTGGAGCATAGACTACTTATAAAAACATTGACTTTAATGAAAGCACTGACTTTATTTTAGTGTTGACTTTACCTTATGTTAAATTGAATGCCAAGATTATTAGATGCATAATCACAAGAGCGAACTTGTATCAAAAGATTCAGTAGAGGTGCCTTGAGAGCGAGCTTTTTAGAATTACTTATACTTCAACAGATGTAACAAAATATTGTTGCAACTGTATTTTTAGCTTGTTTATTCATTTGAGGATACAATATAAAAAATGTTTAATTCTCGTAAGAAGATTCTGCACACTTAAATAAATTATTAGAACAATAAATTGTTCCCACAAAATAAATTATGTTATCTTCAAAACAATTAAGGGTCATTATTTTCAAACCAATTTAGTTTTAACAATCTCCTCATTTGTTATGATGAAAAATATCTATTTTTGTAACCAATTTTCCTAATAATAAAGTGTCAAAATCATTTTAAAGTAGTAAAGTGGTAGAATACCCCTTAATATAATCATGATTCCAAAAAAATGTGGAGTACAACATTCTAACAAGAAATTGTTCCTACAAAAAATAATCCCTTTATTGTTATCAGGCCAACAGGCGTGATACACAATCAATAGATATAACAACAAAAAAAGAGTGAAAGTTTAAATAAAATGTTATCACAAAGTGCATAGTACAATAGTTAAGGTCATTCCTAAGGTATTTTGGATAAATTCTTGATTTTTGGCTGTTTGTTCGATGAACGCCTAAATTTTAGTTTCTAAGTGATCAAAGTCTTTCATCTTGACAAACTGGGATAGGTAATACACTAGTGACGAGGGGATGGTATGAGGAACTTTTGAGGCATACACTACAACTTCTAATGCAACATTAGTAGGAACATCCAAGGAAGGGTATTCAACACATGGAATAATCATAGGAAACTGCAATAGTGCTAGGGGAGCAACCACCAGCGAATCTAGATGAGCATAACCAATTGGAAAGTTGTTTGTATTAAGATGTACTTTCTAAAGCAATAGTAAGTTGCTTTCTGGTTTGATTTCCATGAGCTTTCTTAAAATGCAAAGCCCAATGGTAGAGAATCTTAGTAGTTTGTATTAAAGAACTAGAGTTCTGAGCGGCCTGGTGCATTCTATGCTCCATGTTATCCTTAATCTGGCTTGTGATAAAAGAAAGGACATTGTTTCATTGACTTGAGACTTCATCGGGATCCAAGCTTTGAGCATTAAAATTCCTAATCTTTATAATCTTAGTAGTGAGATAGGTAATGAATGACTCAAAGTTTTGAAATCCATAGGGAATTGAGAGAACAGAAGGTGATCGGTCTAGAGGGATAGGAGTATGAGGTTCATGTTGAGGTTGTGTGGATTTCAAAGTATGTGAGTTATCTGAAGATGTTTTAGAGATTAATTTGTTACATATAGAGTTGAAATCTCAATAAATATGTGGATATGATCCACATTTATAAGTGAATGAGGATCAGAGGTAGGTGTGGGAGATATAGGTATGGTTGGACTTATTTTTTGGGAGGTGATTGTGGAAGATTAGAATGGGAAGTTGACAGTGTGGAGGTAGGAAATTCAGCTACGGTTGCCTCAAACATCCTACCTAAAGTTTTTGTATCTGAACTAGAACTGAAAGACATATAAATTATTTGAGGGGTTAATTTGGTTGAGGTTGTAGAGGGGATATGAGTAAGAGTTATATGAAGAGAGAGGGGTTCAGATGGTGTTGTAGTAGTTTTAGGTTCAGGTATTTCATTATCACTACCAATATTACTATGAGGGTGAATGAGCTCAAAAAATGAACTTACCTTCTATTTCTTCCTCACTTTGAGGTTGACTTCATTGGAATTTTCATCATCTTCTTCTACCATGGAATATACCCTTACTTCACTTTTCCTTCTCTTTTCAAGCACCTAACATACCTTTGGCAGCGAAAAGCTTACTTGAGGCATCATGTGCTGGGGGATACGACCTCTGATTTGCAGAAGATTTAAGCAGAATAATGTCTATTCTAACAATATGCGCAACAGTTTAATAAATTCGAAATTTACTAAACACAAGATTGAATAAGGTCCCTAATAAACAATTCTAATGAATGTCAAACTATATGGATCATGGTATATATGGAGAAATGCATCAGAAAACAATTATTATCCAAGATGTTGATTTTCATGCAATTATGTTAAGACAATTAATCATACAACGTCACTTAACATAGAATCTTTATCATGCATTCAATCAATATCATAAACGTAATAATTGCAGAAATTTAAACGAGATAAGGGAAAGAAAAGTGTACGCAGATTTTTATACTGGTTCAGCCGTCTCGTGACGACCTACATCCAGTCCTAAGATCCAACTAGATCTTAGCCTGTCCAATAGAACTTCTTAGAATCAGTTTACAGATTTTTACACAGTGCCTCACACCAATCTTAAACTATTCTCCGTGTTCTATATTTCCCTCCCTGAATTCCCAAGTTTAAGTCCCATAAACTTGACCAAGAATCCAGTCAAGCGTCTTCTTGTTGACAGCCCTCAACCTCGAAGAACACCACCAATAATAACTAGATTTTCTCAAAGTAATTTGGTTACAGAAAATGGTTTACAGAAATTGAAACAGATCAATTTTACAAAGTTCTTGATGTTCCTTCTTCTCAAAGCAATCTTTCTCAATTCATTCTTTTTCAATCCTCATTGATCACAAACGTTGATTGTTCATGGCTGAAAAAGATGTTCAAAGTAATGTCAGTTGAGAAAGAGTTAGTGGTAAATTGTATTTTTTTGTGTGTGTTATGAAACTGTTATCTCATCTTTTTTTTTTTGAAAGTTGTGTATGAAAGCAGTTTATATAGTTTCTGGAAAAACAACGTATGAATCGATTTGGCAAATCAATTCATTAAAGTTATAAAGCACACTAATCGATACAACCAATCGATTTCACGAATCTTGTTTTTCTTGAATCTTGAAACTGCATTCACTAATCGATTTAACAAATCGATTATTTTAACTGAGTTCTTCAGACTTGGATGAATGTACTTAATTGAGTCGATGTTCATAATCCACTTGGCGTGTTTTGTTCCAACAACGAGATCAAAACAATCGATGTACTTAATCGATTCAACCATTTTAGTCATCTCTGTTTCTATAACTTTTTGCACCAATCGCTTTAGTCAATCGATTTCACTGTTCCAGGGACACAGTGATTTTCACAAATCGATTTGCCTAACCGATTGTAAACTTAAGTCTGAAGCTTATTTCAACAGTTGGTTCATTCAATCGATTTACCACGTCGATTGATGCCAAACTTAATTCAACTGATGTAAATTAGTAGATTGTGCTAATCGACTGTGTATGTTCCAGACCAAGGTTATTTTGAAACTTATTTTAGTAAATCGATTTGCCTAACCGATTTAGTAATCATTGGTTTGGCTCTGGGACATTCACACTCGGTTGTGTCAATCGATGTAGACAAACGAAAATAAAGAAGTGATTGGATTAATCGATTTTCCAAATCGATTAGCTTGTAAGGCATGCTACTGACTTGAGCATTTTAATTTCAGTAAATGTACCAATCGATTTGCCTAATCGATTAGTGGCAAATTGGCTCTCTGACTTGCACAATTTATTTTCTAATAAATGTACCAATCGATTTGCCAAATCAATTGATAGCCTGTTTGATTTTTCATAAGATGTGCAAATCGATTTTGCCCATCGATTCATTGATCCTAGACTGGATAATATCATTCAACCCTGTTACAGAATCGATTTTACTAATCGATTTGCTTATGAATCTGCAAGCTTTTGTTAATTTCTTGAGTTCCAAGCAATTGTCTCAAGTTTGTAGGATTGAGTTGTTGTTCCTGAAATTTTTCTCAGTTCACAATGTCAGATTTATTTCAAGATGTATGTTTGTCAATAATATCAAAAACGAACATATGTCTAACAATCTCCCCCCTTTTGATTTAAGTGACAAACATGCAATTTTAACTTGAGAAACATTTCAAATGAAAACAATGTAATAATAACAGTCTAGTAAAAGCTCCCCCTAAATATGAGTACCATTTTTTACATATAGTGAAATTAGGGTTGGAGCTAAAATAGACATACTACTACTGGGATCAGAACTGTTAGAAGAATATCAGAGCATATAAAACAAACACTGCTGTCATAGCATAAAGTTAGTGCAAGTTAGAAATTTCTCTCCCCCTTTGTCAATTAAGTCAAAAAGAGGCAAAGGAGAAAATAATCAGAAGTTTGCTCCCCCTGTGTTGGTAGCAAACCTGAAAACTGAATGCTGCTATACAATGAAACTTGAACAGATTAGTAACAAGAGCAGGAAATTCAATATGATCATTAACTTAGAAAAAAAACTTGTATCAGTTCAATAAACAGAAATTGATTATGGTACGCACTAGAAATATGCAAAATGAAATGCAACAGTCACTAAGATCAATAAACTCAACTATTATATTCATTCATAAAAAAAAAAGAGTAATACAATCAACTGAAATATTACACAGAATAGAGCAAATTAGAAAACCAAACAACTAAGAAAACTAAAGTCCTAAACATCTAGAGTTTGCTGGCCCTCATTATTATCTGGGGATGAGGCTGAGACCGCTGTATTAACCTCAGCTGGTATCTCCTCATCATGAGTTTCATCAACCTCTAACTGTGTCGAAGTTGGTTCTTCAGCCGCTTGTCTTCCGATTTCAGCAACATCGCTGAAGGACAACTTAATGCCCAGATGTTCCTGAATTGCTGCCACGTCTTGTGCCATCTGTTTCTGATCTGATTGTATCTTCTGGATCGCAACATCCATTCTCTCATTCAATGCCTCCATCTTGGTGTTGTGAGCCATTTGAGCTGCCATAAATTCAAGAAGCTTGGTGAGCACCTCGGACCCTGCTGAAACTGACTCAGCAGCTGGTGGTTCAGCACTTTGCTGAGTTTGTTCAGCATTGGCTTGAGGTCGTCCCCACATGCCATTCACCTTGCGCAGCTGCATTTGGTTCACGATGGATTCACCAAATGTCAGAATGGTCTTGGACAATTCTTCACCCTTAACAGCTACCTTGAAGTGAGTGAGAATCTTTGTGATCAATTGTGGATACGGAAGCACCAGCTTTCCTTGCGCTGCTTCCTGCATGTGTCGAAGCACGATCCATGCCCAGTTCATCTTGAGCTCTTTGCAAAGACCCCACAGTAGCACAATGTCCAACCGTTGGACAACTGCGTGATTTCCAGAACGCAGGACAAGCATTCTGGTGAGCGCGTACATCAGCGTTCGATGCTGAACCTTCATCTGGCTGATTGGAAGTGAAACTGATTTCACAAACCCTTCAACCATTAGGTCCTGCACAGTTGTAGCGTCGGCTTCGGTGCTACCGTCAACTGAGTTTCCATGGTAGGGAAGTCCCGACAAGTTCGAGAACTCCTCATAAGTCATGGAGATCTTCTTCCCTTTGACCATTGCTTTGAAGCCTGTATCCGTCATCTTGAACGTAGCGTAGAATGCTCGAATCAGGTTCGGATAAGTATCAAGTGAGCAGGACAAGAAATCTTCCAAACCATGAAACCGAAGATTGTTTTGAAAAGTAAAACAATCATTGTCGAAATAGTTGAAGTCCAAGACACGAGCTTCGTGAATTTTCCTTTTGATGAATGCCGGAGGAAGCTTAAATTCCTCAGCTGGCTTGTTTTGCGGCGTAGGAGTTTTCTGTTGTGGAGTTGATTTCTTTTGAGGTGTGGTCTTCTTCTGTGGAGTTGAAGAAGCACTCTTTTTCTTCTTCTTCTTTTGCGATACATCCTTCATCGCATCTGCCATCAACTTCTCAGTTGGGTGCTCTTTCCTTTTCTTCGTTTTTCCTTGATCTGCTGCAACACTTTTTCCATTATCTTGTGCTGCAATCTTATGAGTAGGAATGGGAACCCTTTTAGAAAGAGTGGGTGGAGGAGATGGGGTGCTTGAAGAAGATGAAGTAGAAGGAGTAGAGGGAGAAGTTCTCTTTACTCTTGCCATTTTAGATTGATTTGAGAAGTAATCTGAAGTTGTATGAGTAAGATTATAGTTAGAATGGATCAAAACAGAGAGAAAAATTGAGATTTGCAGAGGTTTGAATGCTGGAGTAATGAGAAATCGAGGTTGGGGTTCGATTGCAACTGTTCCTTTTATACTGCTGGGTAAGTAAATCGATTGGTCCAATCGATTTAGTTACCGTTGCTGGGGAAGATCAAAGAAAAGGTGTGTAACTGCTAGTAAAAACACGTAACGGTAATAAAGTCAGTCGATTACCCAAATTGATGTCCATAGTTACCTAATCGTTTGTTACATTTGAATTCGTATCAGTTCAGATACTTCAAATAACAGACCAAACAGGAATCCATCTCAGCATTGATTTTCCAAATCGATTCTTTAAGTGAAACTCTCAATACAGTTCAGATAATCGATTACCCAAATCGAATTCGAATTTGCTCAGAGATCTTTCATATCAGTTCAGAAGCTAACTCGTCTCAACATCGATTACTCAAATCGATCTTTTAAATGAAAATTGCAAACCAATTCTGACAATCGATTTCCCAAATCGATTTCGATCTTGTCCAGACATCTTTCATACCAGTCCAGAACCTAAGTTGTATCAGCATCGATTATCCAAATCGATTCTTTTGAATGAAGATTTCAAGCAAATTTAAAACAATCAATTTTCCAAATCGAATTCGAGGCAGAGTCAGGAGGAATTCTTCAACTTTGAAGTCTGGGTCTAAACTAAGCGATTTTCCAAATTGATTCTTTAACCATTATAACATGAAGTCAGTCGAATTCCATAATCGATTGAATTGGGAAAGTAAGAACATCTGAAGCTTCCTGGAAATGTCAAATCGATTTTCCAAATCGATTTCGTGTGAAAAACTTGAGAAAATAGACATATTATGGGTCAAGTCGACTAGGGCAATCGATTTTATAAAGACACTTTCCTATGTATCCACAGGATAGTCAATTTACCCAGTCGATTAGACACATAACTCAGATCTGACTAGGATCTCTTATGCCCAGTTTCATCCTAATGTAATGGAAGCTATCCTTTGGCAAAGCTTTGGTGAAGATGTCTGCTAACTGCTCAGTTGTGTTGACGTACTTTAACTTGATGTTTCCACACTGAAACTGATCTCGGATGAAATGATGCCGAATTTCGATAAGTTTGGTCCGGGAATGCATAACTGGATTCTTAGTGATACTGATCGCACTTGTGTTGTCGCACAAGATGGGAACAGTTCCTAAGTCCACACCAAAATCTGACAAATGTTGTTTCATCCACATGATCTGGGCACAACAACTTCTAGCTGCAATGTACTCAGCTTCAGCTATTAACAAAGCAATACTGGTTTGTTTCTTACTGAACCAAGATACAAGTGAATTACCTAGCAAATGACAAGTACCTGAGGTACTTTTCCTATTCAGTTTGCATCCAGCAAAATCTGAATCTGAATAACCAACCAAAGAACAAGTTGATCCCTTAGGATACCACAATCCAAGGCCCCTAGTCCCAACTAAATACCTGAAAATCCTCTTAACTGCACTAAGGTGAGACTCTTTAGGATTGGATTGATATCTCACACACATGCAAACACTGAACATAATGTCAGGTCTGCTTACTGTGAGATAGAGCAATGATCCTATCATGCCTCTATACCTAGTAACATCCACTGGTTTTCCTATTTCATCTCTATCTAGAATATTTCCTTAGCTCATTGGAGTATCTATGGACTTGAGATTATTAAAACCAAACTTCTTTAACAAATCAGTGCAATATTTTGTTTGACTAATGAAGATACCTTGCTTAGATTGGTTAATTTGAAATCCCAAAAAGTATGATAGTTCACCCATCATAGACATTTCAAATTGACCTTTCATCAAATTTTCAAAATTTTTGCACAACTTGTCATTTGTTGATCCAAAGATTATGTCATCCACATAAACTTGGACCAGCAAGATATCTTTTCCATTAGTTTGAATGAAAAGAGTTTTGTCCATATTTCCTCTCAAAAAGTTTTGTTGAATGAGGAAATTGCTGAACTTTTCATACCAAGCTCTTGGAGCTTGTTTCAATCCATAAAGGGCCTTTGTTAGCTTAAACACATTGTTAGGAAAATCTGGATTCTCAAATCCAGGTGTTTGGCTAACATACACCTCTTCATGGATGTCACCATTTAAAAAAAGCACTTTTAACATCCATTTGGAATAGCCTAAAGTCCATGATACTAGCATAAGCAAGAAGTATCCTAATAGCCTCTAACCTAGCTACAGGGGCGTAGGTTTTGTCGAAGTCTATACCCTCCTCTTGGTTGTAACCCTTGTCCACTAACCTAGCTTTGTTTCTAGTTATGACACCATTCTCATCTAGCTTGTTCCTAAACACCCACCTAGTTCCTATGATGTGCTGGTTTTCTGGTTTAGGTACTAGCTGCTACACTTTGTTCCTCTCAAATTGGTTCAACTCCTCTTGCATAGCAAGTATCCACTCACTATCTAGCAAGGCTTCCTTAATGTTCTTAGGCTCAATCTGAGATACAAAGGCTGTAAGGTTACAAAAGTGTCTAAGGTTCCTTCTAGTTGCCACTCCTTTTGAGATGTCACCTATGATGTTATCTATGGGATGGTTCCTATTGAACTTCCACTCCTTAGGTAACTCATCTAATCTAATAGGTTCAACACAGTCACTGTTTGTTGGAGGTGTAGGTTCCTTTGGGTCTAAAGGTTCAGATTCTATAACTTCATCCAAAGAAGCATCAACAATAGAAGGAGTGTTGTTCAAGTTTTCTTTAAAAAGTTCATCAAATTTCACGTGAACTGATTGTTCTATTGTCTTTGTTCTCTTGTTATAGATTCTATAGGCTTTGCTAGTTTGGGAATACCCTAGAAAGATACCCTCATCTGCCTTGGGATCAAACTTGCCTAGGTGTTCTTTGCCATTGTTCAAAACAAAGCACTTACATCCAAACACTCTAAAGTAGGAAATATTAGGCTTTCTACCCTTGTACAACTCATAAGGAGTTTTCCTAAGTATTGGCCTAATTAAAACCCTGTTGACAACATGTGTGGCAGTGTTAATTGCATCGGCCCATAAATACTTGGGAGTATTTGAATCTTTCAGCATGGTCCTAGCTAACTCCTCTAAAGACCTATTCTTCCTCTCCACTACACCATTTTGCTGTGGTGTCCTAGGGGCTGAATACATGTGATGAATGCCATTCTCTTCACAGTAAGAATCAAAAGAATCATTTTGGAATTCACCTCCATGATCACTTTTGATGGACATAATTTTCTGACTTGTTTCATTTTGAACTAAGTTTGCAAACTTTTTAAAAACAGAAAATGCTTCACTTTTATGAGTCAGAAAATAAGTCCACGTGAATCTAGAATAGTCATCAATTAACACTAATCCATACAGGTTACCTCCAAAACTTCTCACTTGGGATGGTGCAAACAAATCCATGAGGATAAGTTGCAAAACCCTATTGGTTTTGACCATATCTATTGGGGGAAAAGAAGACTTGACAAGCTTACTTTTCTCACAAGAATCACACAACCTATCCTTAGAAAACTTTCTATTGAGAAGACCTATGACTAACTGCTTGCTAACAAGTCTATTCAAATGATCAATATGAATGTGTGCAATACGTTTATGCCATAACCATGTCTCATCAGCATTTGATAATAAGCAACAAACAGAATTAGCAGGCATAGCAGTCAAATCTAGCTTATAAATGTTATTAACTCTATCACCTACTAATTTCATACTCTTATCATGCTTGTTCTCAATTATGCAAGAAAGTGGTGAAAAGCTTACTTGAAAACCATTGTCACATAGCTGACTTATACTTAGAAGGTTATGTTTCAGCCCTTCCACATATAAGACATTTTTAATTATTGCAGTTGATTCGCTGCCAATGTTACCTTCACCGCATATCTTGCCTATGTTATTATCGTCGTACTTTACAAATCCACCTTCTTTTAGATTCAGGGACAGAAACATTGACTTATCCCCTGTCATATGCTTTGAGCATCCACTATCAAGATACCATTGGTGTTTAGTGGATCTCAAGCGTACCTGCAATAAAATCAGAAATTCAATTTAGGTCCCCAATTTAAATTGGGTCCTGGGGGGTTAGTTTCAACATCTTTTGTCTTGATTTTCCAAATCTGCTTGCATCCTCTATTTGCCAGCCTTTTTAATTTGCAATTGTAAACAAAATATCCTTTTCTACAACAAAAATGACAAGTAACAGCAGAGGATGCATACTATTTTGGTTTGACAAAGACATTATGCAAGTGGCTAGGTTTCACAAAATTCTGGTTATGCTTAACATTACCATATCCTATGCAATGTTTAGTCTTTTTCTGATTAGCATGCATATTCTGGTTAAAACCAAGTCCAGATTTTATGTTGACATTTCTCTGGTTGCTAAGAATATCATTCAGTTTATCCTTGCTACTAGAGAATTTAAATAAATCAGATTTCAATAATGCAACAGAATTTTCAAGTTCAATGCATTTGGCAGATTTATCATGTGAGTCCTTTTTCAATTGTTCACACAAGTCCTCAATCTTCCTATAATCAGTTTTCATTTGATCATGCAACATACATTGTTGTTCAATCATTTTCTTAGTACTAACTAACTGCTGAACAGATTTAACATATTCATCATGCAGTTCATTAAATGCATCTTGCAGTTCATCAAAAGTAGGATTATATTGAGAACGTACCTCACTTTCTGATTTAGAATCCGTGTTAGCCATGAAGCACATATTTGCTTCTTCAGTTTCTGAAGATGTGGAGGATTCTTCATTGTCATTCCATGCAATATATTCTTTTCTGTTTTTCTGAGCTGGTTCCTTGCCTTTGGTCTTAGAATTTCTGTTTTTGTTCTGCAGCTTGTAACAATCAGCCTTGATATGACCAGTTTTTCCACACTCATAGCATGTGATTGTCTTACTGTCATTGTTCTTTGAGCTGGATTGTTTTCTGAATTTACTGTCTTTCTTTTTCAGAAATTTCTTGAACTTCTTGACAAGTAATCCAAGTTCAGGTTCCCCATCATCTTCACTGCATGATTCATCTAAGCTGCTCTCATGTTCAGATTTAGACTGTTGTGTTTGGGCTTTCAACGACAATCCTTTAAGTTTTCTGTCACCTTGCTCAGCTTCATTGAGTCTATGTAGTTCCATTTCATGCTCCCTCAGTTTTCCAAACAATGTAGCTATTGTCATGCTTCCTAGATCTTTCGATTCTGCAATGATAGTGATTTTTGGTTGCCTTCCCTAGTCAAACACCTCATTACCTTGCTGATTTGCTGATCATTATCAATCTCCTTGCCTAAGGCATTTAGGTTGTTGACTATGTGTGTAAATCGGGTCTGCATGTCATTCACTGATTCTTCTTTCTTCATGCTAAACAATTCGTACTCATGCATGAGGGTATTTATCCGAGCTCTCTTTACGTATGTGGTTCCTTCATGCGTCTGCTGAAGTGTGTCCCACATCTGTTTTGCTGTCTTGCAATTTGAGACTCTGAAGAATTCATCATGACTCAAGGCTGCAGTGATAATGTTCTTGGCTTTGGTGTTGTACCCAACTTTCTTTTTGTCATCTTCAGTCCAGTCACTTTTAGGCTTTAGGATTGCTGATTCACCTGTACCTGCTATGGTTGGCACAAAAGGTCCATTTTCTACAGCATCTAGAATGTCAATACCACTAGCTTCAAGAAAAATTAGCATGCGTTGTTTCCAATACATGTATGCGGCTCCGTTAAAAGTAGGAGGCCTAGCTAATGATGCACCTTCTCCTAGGAAATCAGAAGTCATGATCATTTTTTGAGAAAAAACAACTCTTTAAAAAAAAAGGCAGGCTCTTGATGCCAATTGCTGGGGGATACCACATCTGATTTGCGGAAGATTTATGCAGAATAATGTGTATTCTAACAATATGCGCAGCAGTTTAATAAATTCGAAATTTACTAAACACAAGATTGAATAAGGTCCCTAATAAACAATTCTAATGAATGTCAAACTATATGGATCATGGTATATATGGAGAAATGCATCAGAAAACAATTATTATCCAAGATGTTGATTTTCATGCAATTATGTTAAGACAATTAATCATACAACGTCACTTAACATAGAATCTTTATCATGCATTCAATCAATATCATAAACGTAATAATTGCAGAAATTTAAACGAGATAAGGGAAAGAAAAGTGTACGCAGATTTTTATACTGGTTCAGCCGTCTCGTGACGACCTACATCCAGTCCTAAGATTCAACTAGATCTTAGCCTGTCCAATAGAACTTCTTAGAATCAGTTTACAGATTTTTACACAGCGCCTCACACCAATCTTAAACTATTCTCCCTGTTCTATATTTCCCTCCCTGAATTCCCAAGTTTAAGTCCCATAAACTTGACCAAGAATCCAGTCAAGCGTCTTCTTGTTGACAGCCCTCAACCTCGAAGAACACCACCAGTAATAACTGGATTTTCTCAAAGTAATTTGGTTACAGAAAATGGTTTACAGAAATTGAAACAGATCAATTTTACAAAGTTCTTGATGTTCCTTCTTCTCAAAGCAATCTTTCTCAATTCAGTCTTTTTCAATCCTCATTGATCACAAACGTTGATTGTTCATGGCTGAAAAAGATGTTCAAAGTAATGTCAGTTGAGAAAGAGTTAGTGGTAAATTGTATTTTTTTTTGTGTGTTATGAAACTGTTATCTCATCTTTTTTTTTTTTTGAAAGTTGTGTATGAAAGCAGTTTATATAGTTTCTGGAAAAACCATGTACGAATCGATTTGGCAAATCAATTCATTAAAGTTATAAAGCACACTAATCGATATAACCAATCAATTTCGCGAATCTTGTTTTTCTTGAATCTTGAAACTGCATACACTAATCGATTTAACGAATCGATTATTTTAACTGAGTTCTTCAGACTTGGATGAATGGACTTAATTGAATCGATGTTCATAATCGACTTGGCGTGTTTTGTTCCAACAACGAGATTAAAACAATCGATGTACTTAATCGATTCAACCATTTCAGTCATCTCTGTTTCTAAAACTTTTTGCACCAATCGCTTTAGTCAATCGATTTCACTGGTTCCAAGGACACAGTGATTTTCACAAATCGATTTGCCTAACCGATTGTAAACTTAAGTCTGAAGCTTATTTCAACAGTTGGTTCATTTAATCGATTTACCACGTCGATTGATGCCAAACTTAATTCAACTGAAGTAAAATAGTAGATTGTGCTAATCGACTGTGTATGTTCCAGACCAAGGTTATTTTGAAACTTATTTTAGTAAATCGATTTGCCTAATCGATTTAGTAATCATTGGTTTGGCTCTGGGACATTCACACTCGATTGTGTCAATCGATGTAGACAAACGAAAATAAAGACGTGATTGGATTAATCGATTTTCCAAATCGATTAGCTTGTAAGGCATGCTACTGACTTGAGCATTTTAATTTCAGTAAATGTACCAATCGATTTTCCTAATCGATTAGTGGCAAATTGGCTCTCTGACTTGCACAATTTATTTTCTAATAAATGTACCAATCGATTTGCCAAATCAATTGATAGCCTGTTTGATTTTTCATAAGATGTGCAAATCGATTTTGCCCATCGATTGATTGATCCCATACTGGATAATATCATTCAACCTTGTTATAGAATCGATTTTACTAATCGATTTGCTTATGAATCTGCAAGCTTTTGTTGATTTCTTGAGTTCCAAGCAATTGTCTCAAGTTTGTAGGATTGAGTTGTTGTTCTTGAAATTTTTCTCAATTCACAATGTCAGATTTATTTCAAGATGTATGTTTGTCAATAATATCAAAAACGAACATATGTCTAACATCATGTACATCATTAGATATTCTTGAATTACCTTTTTGTTGTCTTCCTCAAATATAAGAGCGAACAAACATCATTAACTAGTTTTATATTGTCCTTTCAGAAATGAGTCTCATTTTGATGATATTCTAAATGGTGCAAAAGAGGATACCAAGTGTTCTTCATGAACAATTCCCCTTGCTTCATTTAGGACCATAACGAGAGGGGTTCTTATAAACATAGTAGTGAAAAGTCTAGAACAGGGGATAATCTTGATTTTCCTAACCAGAAGTTGACAACGGAGAACTTCGTGTGCTCATGTACTACATGTGGCAAAATATTTTGCTAACTTTCTTCGATATTTCCACACTAAACCCTTGTGGTCTTTTCTTATGTGAATAACAGAGCCATATTTTGGAACAACACAACCAATCAAAATCTTGAACATCATCCTGTATATGGGTTTTAAGGGAACCGATTTAGAGTTAACCTTGGGATCCTCAAACTATTTCTTGTTGATTTTGGAAGACCTAATTCTTGACTCATTGCTATTTTTGATAATCATGCATTCATTTAAGCATTTTGTGATGGTAATAATAGTTTGTTGAGTAACCTTGATAGAAAGCCCTAAAACGACGCTTGAGATTTCTCCGTTTGTGTTTGCATCAACAAACCCCAATAATATACCCATCCATAATAAGCAAAATCGCCAACAAAGTCAAAACCGTTTTAATCATGATTTGCGAAGTCCATTTGCAATTCATTTAGAGTACGTAGTTGATCGATGTTGCATGCCATGGTACGTGTAGAAGAAGATGCAAAACTCAAAGCCATAGGAGAGTCTTAGAGAAAATTCAGTGAAGTTTTATGGTTTAAAAGAGCGAAAGTATGGGAAAACATGAAACAGTAGTGGGTGCCTTGAGTGTTTATGGTTTTCATAAAACATTTGAGTTATCAAAAACGAATAGTAATAATTGTCGTGCAAACGTTAAAAAAAGACAACGAAAGTCACATAATTTTCAAGAAAGTAATCATAATTGAGGAAAAGTGAATTTTAAGACCCTAAAGGCAGAGGGAAAATATAAACTTATTAGATACATAACATACATATTTAACTAAAATTATGTTTTAACAGAGGCAAAAGGTTAAAGGGATTTCAACATCACTCCTTTAGAAATTGAATATTTGAATTTTCTTTTATAAAATTAAATATGTCTTCAGCAAAGGATTTTGTAAAGATGTCTACGTATTGATGATTAGTGTCGACAAATTTAATGTCTAAATTATCCTTCTGTACATAATCTCTTATGAAGTGATGTTTAATCCCTATATGATTTTCTCTTGAATATAAAATGGGATTAATCCCTATATAGCAAAGGTATTATCACAAAAGACAAGAATCTTACTCTCATAAACTTGGCAGTCTTCTAGTTAGTGTTTCATCCACAAAAGTTGGGTGTTGCAGCTTGCTGGTGATATATATTATGCTTCAATTGTATATAGAGAATTGGTTCCTTCTCTTTTGCTTGACCAGGAGATCAAATATTCACTAAGGAATGTACAACTATCACAAATGGTTTTTCTTTTAAGTTTATCTCCATCATAATTAGCATTATAGAAACCTACTTACATGTCTTAGAGGATTGCTTATAACACAAACCAAAATTAGTAGTGCCTTGTAAAATCTAAAGGTCCATTTAATAGCAGTTAAATGAGATTCTTAAGAGTCATACTAAAATTTTGCACACACACACACACACTTTAAACATAATATCAGGTAGAGAGACAACCATTCGTCTATATACCTTTTGGTCAAACTTTTTACCTAATTCATCTTTATTAAAATAACATGTCAGATTTATATGTGTAAGCATGGTTTTTCATTCATCCATCTTAAATTTTTTAACAATTTCTCTAGTGTATTTGGTTGGATGAATAAATACTCCATATAAGCTTTGACGAATTTGGATTATGAGTAAAAAATTTAGTTCTCCCATCATCCTCATTTCAAATTTTAAGCAATTATAGTACTTAGAGAATGACTTATAATACATGCCATGATTAGTAGTAACTTTAAGATATCTAAAGATCCTTTTAGAAGTTGTTAAATAGGATTCTTTAGAGTCAGATTAAAATATTACACACACACTAAACATGTTATAGGGTTTAGAGGCAATTAAGTAGATGAGAGAACTAATCATTCCTTTATAGTTGTAGACATAGACTTACATTAATTCATTTTAAATTTCTTAAGCAGATTTCTTGTGTATTTGGTCTGATGAATAAGTATACCATTTGAGCTTGGCTGAATTTGAATTCTAAGAAAGAACTTCAACTTTCCCATCATGCTCATCCTAAATTCATTATGTATTAACTTAGAGAACTCATGGCATAACTTGCTGCTAGTAAAACCAAAAATGATATCATCAACATAGATTTGAATAATGAGAAGGTCATTCTAAGAGGATTTTCTAAATAAAGTAGTGTCAAACTAGTATATCTTAAAATTGTCATTTAATAAGAAATTGCTTAGCCTATCATGCCATGCTTTTGGAGCCTGTTTCAAACTATACAAATATTTCTTTAATTTGAAAACATAGTATTGAAAGTCATTATCTTCAAATCAAGAGGTTGTATAACATGCACATCTTCATTTGTGTAACCATTTAAAAAGTCACTTTTCACATCCATTTGATTTGAAATAATTTTATTGAAAATTGAAAATATAATTAAAATTATGATCGCCTCTAACCTTGCCACGGTGGTAAAAGTCTAAGTGTAATCAATACCTTTATGTTGACTATATCTTGGAGCTACGAGTTTATCTTTGTTTCTAACCACTTCACCTTTTTCATTTTTGTTTGTTTCTGAAAAACTACTTTGTTCTAATTGACTTAATTTCTTTAGGCTTGGGGAAAACATTCCATACATCATTCCTTTTGAATTGATTCAACTTTTCTTGCATAGCCATTATTTATCCATCAACTAATAGGGCTTAATCTATAGTTGTAGGTTCAATTTGAGATAGGAATCCAAACGTATATGTTACTTTAAAAGCGAATCTAGTTTTTAGAAGATCGTTCGCACTTCTTATGATCAAAGAGTCTCGATGAGATGGTTTGTATTTCCATCTAGATTTGGATTCATGACGATCTTGACTTTTGGGAGGTTCATCATTGCTTGTTCTTGGGTTATCATGCATATCTTTTGATTCATTGGAGGCAGGTTTTGTTGGTTCTTTTGATATATTTGGTTCTTCTTATATATGTAGATCTGCAAATTTTACATCAAACTTTGACTTTTTATGGTAAAACTTTTGTAATCAAACTTGACATGAGTTGATTCATCAATAATCAAATTTTCTTTGTTGTATATTGTATAGGCTTTAGACCTCTCTAAGTATCACAAAAAGGTGCATTTTTGAGATCGTGAGTCAAATTTGCCATGATTCCCTGTGGTATTCAAAATATAGCATATGCAACCAAAATGATGAAAGTATGAAATGTTAGGCTTTGTTCCTTACCATAGTTCATTATGTTTTCTCAATGTCTTCATCTTCTTCCATTTAGAACAATTTGTACATCCTAACAAGTAGATTTGCCTTAGTTTCATGTACCTACTTATTTCCTTCATATTTGAGAACTAATGCATCAAATATATTATGTCATGTCTTTGTGGCTTCATTTTTTGAGCTACTTGAAGGTGATAACATCCATCATGAAGAATTTGGCTTTATGATGCATCTTGTATTATTTATTTTGACCAACATTGAGATCTTTTCTAGATATTTCAACACCAACAATGTCTTTTGGAGCCTCATAGCATAGCCATCTTCAACTATTTCCAAGAGTTTAGAATCATGTGAGATGTAGAAACTTCTGAGCCAATCATTCTAGTTCTTGAATCTTTCTCCATCAAATAGAGGAGTACTATTAATGTTTCTACCTGTAACTTTATCATCAAAGTTAGTCATAATAATACAAATCTTTTCTCAAGCACGATTAAGTGGCCAACTTTGAGATTGTGCTCTAATACTAATTATAAAACGATAAACACAAGAACGAGGATTTGAATTGTGTTTCATTTTTAAAAAAAAGTTTCAACAGGATTAAAACATAGGGATGAAACATAAAAGATAAAGCAGAAACACATAACAACACGACCAATTTATCCTGGTTCATTACCAACACGGTAGCTACATCTAGTCCTTTCAAAAAAAATGATTTAATCAATTAATTCACCAAGCGAATCATACTTGCACGTAACACCTACTAGTCAAATTGACTATGGTTAAGTATTCTCAACATTTTAGCTTAGTATAGTCAAGTTGTTGAGAAGTCACTACTGGGCTATGTTACAAATGAGTAAGTTTAAGGGTTTTTTGAGTACTATCACAAAAGGGTGTTTATAATGTTGTATTCTGAAAATTCTGTTTCTCAGCACTAAGACCTAACAAAGGATATAGAGTAAGAGTGCAAAGAATACTATATTGTGCTTATTGTATCATGAAGATTCATATCAAGTCCTTATTGTATCCTCTTAGAGATCTACTAATCAAGAAAGAAATAATAGAGAATAAGAATTCCCGCAAAAACAAGCACAACAAAGCATGTGTCACAATATAAGTTATGTCCTCTGATGACAGGACGAAGGCACAAGAAACCAAGACTTCACTTCAGCTCGACAACTTAAGTAAGGTGACACACACGTTTGTTGTCCCATAGTTTCAGTTGACTCTGGATGCGAGTGATGATGTACCTTGATTTCCTTTGGAAACACTAAGCAATTTCGCAGTTACAATTGCCTCTGATGAACTCAACATGGATTTTGTTCCTCTTCCTCTAATAAGTGTAACAACAAACAATTTGCCTCTACTTTGGATACATAAACGTGAAAAGAAACAATATGCCTTTGCCTCTAATAATTGTGATAAGAAAGAATCGGGCTCTGATAAGCGTAACATGAAATATTATGCCTCTACCTTTAATAACTATAACAAGATATACTATGTCTTTGCCTCTGATAAGCGTGACAAACAAGTAATAGAATTTTTATGTCATGACCATATAAAATGTTTGATCATTTGACTCTTAGTTATTATGTATCCTCTGAAAACGTCAACGCTATGAAAAAGTACATGCTCTAAAAAAGTCAACTCCCGAAAAAGACAAATCAACTTTACATCATTTGATGAACATTTTGAATCTATTATGTGTCTAAAGGCATTTAATGCTTGAATTAATCATAGTATCCCCTAATTCTCTATCCTCAATACTAACAGGGATATATATGGATACGTATTTAAGATGGATTTGTCTTAAATGGTGATTTAAGATCTTTGACGATAACATTCTCAATGGAAACTTCTTCTCTGTATTTAAGCAGAACTCACTAAGAGAGAGAGAGAGAGAGAGTATTATTGAAAATGAAAAAGGCTAAGTGTTAAAAAAAGAAAATCTAAAAAATCCAAGAACACATCAAACCAAAAGAATGAGTGATTTATCATCATTATTAGAGTTGATGTAAATCAGTTAAAGTATTTTCACACACTTGTACATATATAGGATTTAATTTGTAACCTTTTCTCAATGAGAGTTAAAATCCTAAGAAAAACTGTGTCAAATTATACACAAATTAGAATTAATGTAAATTAGCCCAATAGTGGCAACAACCCTTTCATCCTCAAGAGGTATCTGAAAAGGTACAACGACCCTCATTAACCTCAATGGCAGGATGTTAGTATGTTGAAGAAGGTTTGGGGAACGACAATCTAGAAAGGCTAAAGAAAAATACTTGAAGCCAAAAAAGGTAAAGTAAAATATCCTTGTACAACTATTTATGAAAATAGTGGATTAATTCATCGAATGTACAAAGGCAAAATCTCTATGTAAGAAGAGAACTAGATGTAGCAGTAGTTTATTGTGAACTAGTATAAAATATATGTGTCTCCTTATTCTCTTCTAATTCTTGTGTCTTAGTTCTTTATGATTCTATCTTTCTTCTTCTAAATCTCTTTAAATAGTAAGTTACATGTTTTGATAAAGAATATTTTTTGAAAGAAAATATAAGTAGTCTTGGAAAAGGAAAACACAATTCAAACTCTCATTTCTTGTGTTTTCCATATCCTTCAATTGCTTGCAATAACATAATTATCACAGACACGTTTCAGAGTGCGTTCATCAGACTCAAACTACAATCAAATATGCGTCTTGGTGTTCCTTTAACTTAGTCCAAACATTAGATGATGCAGCGTAAAGTCATTCAAAATAACTTGATTTGTAAAGTGCACACTTAAACAACACATTAGTGCTTTAAATTATTCCCACAAAATAATTTTGTTATCATTAAAACAAGATAGAGTCATAGTTTTTCAAATCAACTTGGTTCTAATTTTTTTTCTTCCTACTCAACCACAATTCAGCAGTAAATGTATAAGTTATGTTGGGGAGTCCGAGGGCGCACAAGAACAATAACATACCATCTTTCTTATTCATAATCGATGTAGGATTTAACTACTAAGTTGAATTCAACAATCCCCCTCTCAAGTTTGAATCTTCCACATCATATACTTACATTGTCGTTATTATCAACGAGACACGCCTCCTGACTGCATCGCCAAGGAGAATTCCAATACAAGGATCCAAGACCAAGATCCACCTACTCCCTTGCCAAGTCGAACTAGCTTCCCCGCCAAGCCAAACTACGCTTTAATACCACTTGTTGGGGAGTCTAGGGGAGCACATGTGTAACAACAAACCAAATATTTCAAGACTACAAGAGACTTTAACACCACATATTCACTCAAAATTTTAAGTTATTAGGTATATCGGTTATGTGTCTTATATATTCAACATCTAGTTCATTCATAGTCGATGTGAGATTTAATCACTCACACTTCAACCCAACAAATTATTCAACTACATGTGTTTAGTGCCAAAGTGCTTCATAAACAATTTGGCATATTTTCGGTATTAGTAGACCAATTGAATCTTTTCTCTACTATAGCTTGGAACATTTGGAAGAATGGGAATTTGTTGCTTCAAAAGGACACGAGAGATTGACCGAGTCATTACCAGTGTGGATAGAGTAAAATTTTCATGCAGAAACATCAACACCTTGATGAAACAATTTTCCAAGATGAGGGATGTGTCAGAGTGGACTTCTGCTTATGAAGGTTGTTGAAGGTGAAGCTTGGGAATCATTGCAATTTCATTACACTTCATTTTTTAATTTGTTTGGATAAAAAAACAAATATTGAGAACGGAAAATTATTATAGATAATTGTCTTTCTTTTTACTTTTCTATATGAGATTTAAATTATATTATTATTATTATTTAAAAATATAAAGAACAAACTAATGAAAAAAAAAATCTCAATGAGACTTAATCTCCTATGAGAAATTCAAAGTTTTGTAAGATATATAGAGATAAAAGAATATACAAACTTAGTTTATAAGCTTAATTACAGATTTGGTCTCCCTTATTTTAGTTAAATCGCAAAAGTAGTCTCCTCATTTTGTTTCTGTGTAGTTTTGAATCTCAACCAGAATTTTGGTCCAAAACTGGATGAAATTTCATTTTTTAATGTCGTACACTATACCATTTATGATCATAAATTTCAGGTACAATTATTGCAAATGGAATCTTGAAGTATAGTGTGACTTAAATAAATGCAAAAAAAATAAAATTTCATCAAATTTTAGACTAAAATTATGTTTGGAGTATCAAAATTGAAGAGAAACAAAATAAAGAACTGTTTTTGCGATTCAACTAAAATAAAAAGACCAAACTACAATTAAACCTTGTTTATATTATAGATAAAAAAGGCCAAACATATATTGAGAGAGTAATAAATTTTATAATTTATTCAAACATACAAGTATTATTTATGACAGAGTCAATGAATTATAAAAAACAAGCGTTCTTCGAAAAATTCTAAAATATTCGCCTTGTCCACATGTACACCTCAGTAATGCACAAATTAAAGTATTTGCAAACCTTGCCGGGACATCCATCTTCCGCACACTATCTTATTTGTTGTAGTCAAAGCTGTTAATGTTTGAAGTATGGTTCCATTCTTTGTACATCGATTTCATCAAATTTCAGACACTTTTGTCATTCCACCCACGTGTTAAGGATAATTATGAGTCAACATTATCAAATTCGCCAAAAAAATCTTGCAAAGTATTTCTTGGCAGAATGGAGAGGATTTTCTGACCATGCCTAAATGTGGAGAGTAAAATTTATGCATTAAGGGAAATAACTCTTTACTCGTTGGATTGAAAAACAGGTATTTTCGAAAGGATACACATAGAGAGATATTCCGTTGGTCTAAATTTATAAATTTAGACTTTATTTAAAAAGAAATTATAAAAAATTGATATTTTTATTTGTAAAAAAATTTCTATTAAATTAAAATAGATATTAAATATAGATACATATTTTAGAAAATAAATTTAAAATATCATAATTTTATAAAAGAAAATAGATTTAACCCTTTCATTAATATAATATTCATGATTGTTGTTATTGTCCTTATCTGTTTGAGTACATTAAGGGTCATTACTTAATAATAATAAATTAATCGTATCGAGTGCAAACATGGGATGCTATGATGGATACTTGGAGTGACATAAGAAAACCTTTCAAAAGATTGGCATATCTTTGGTCTTTGGTGGAGCACGTTGAGGTTTTATTTTGGAGGTAGTTCTTTATTTTGAGAGATTAATGATGACAATCATATGAAATGTGGTCAATTGATTGATCATACAAAGTAGTTTTGTTTAAAGAGAGAATATTCCAAGCTTGAAGAAGCAATATTAATAATAGTTTATAAGATTAAGTCTTTAAATATATTAGCGAAATATTTTTATAATAAGATGATTAAATGTATCAACAATGGTTTTGTGTTCTTCCCTCCTATCTCTTTATTTTGATGTTAAAGTTTTTTATGTCTTATTATTAATTAAAATTTTAAACCTTTTTGAGTTTAATCGAAGATAAATTTTTGCTAAAAAGTTAATTTTAAAAAGATATTTTTTAAATGACTAATATAATTTGTGTTTTTTAGTGCCTTAAGATCAATTTGGCTTGTGATTAGCAAAAAAAAAAAAAAAAAAAAAAGAGAGAAAGATTACTATATGAATAGCAAGGTTTCAAATTGTTATGTACACAGTTTTAGATCTTTCCTTCGAAAATATTCGCCATTATGGACCAATCGTCAACTTCATTAATTCAAATGAAGTTCTCCGTATATCCTTTAGAATTTATCCGTTGAGAAATGAATCATTGAGTTGAACAAAACAATTATTGCAAATGTACAAAACGTTGTTGAGTTTGCTGACATGACATAACTTTACAGGTTGTATTGTAATTTGTACTTTGTTTACAATTCCTTGATCTTATGTTGTTGATTCTTCTTGAGATATCCTAAAGTTGTACCATAGAAATTAATTCTTCATAGGAATATTGTTCCAAAGAAAACGTTGCTTGACTTAATATTTGTGGTAGAGAAATATTGACCTTGATTGATCATTGAATTAGAGAAATGTTTTATCAAAAGAATGATGTGCTTCGAAAGTTGTTGGCTTTAACTAGAGGAATTGACCAACTTGATTGTTCCTTTTAAATTCTTCAAAATGGAAAGTGGCCATAGTGTTGATTCATTGCCATTTGTGCTAACAACATATATATGTGATTCATTTTTTTTCTTCAAACAATGACCTCGCTTAATGATGTTTCTTATCAATGTAAGCATACGACTTGGACTAGAGTATCATTTGTTTGATTGATAATGCCTTTCAAAAATTGAACCGCCAATCGAGTAGACATTTTTATTAATTAGTTGTCGTATCACAATCCATACGCCACACGTTACCTCAGTTATCATTTTACTTCTCACAACCGAAAAAGAAAACCAAAATCCCCGTTTTCCATTTTTTTATTTGCAACTTCGGATAAAAATATAAATTATTATGTTTAATAACTTAATACAAACAATAAATTTTATTAATTTAATCCTCAAATTAAATTTTTTTTTATCATATAGATTAATTTCATAATTTTTTTATAAAAATATAAATAAATATTAATTACTATATTAAATAGATATAAATTTTAAATTTACATAAAATTTTGTATTTTTTATCGTTAATATATTATGTCAACAATTAACGGTTGAATTAATAAAATTTATCATTTATGTTGAATTATTAAGCAAAATTATTTATTTCAAACTTAATTTTTATGGCAATGGACCTCATTATATAAATCAAATTAATTATCATCATCTATTCCATGATTTGACTTTTATGTATATATAAAATGTATATGTCTCACATATAATAAAATGCATCGTTTGTAAAGCATAAAGGAGTCGAGTAATTTAATTAGATAAAGTAGGAAAAGAAAATTATTCTTGATGACAACCTGATTTGTTAGTAAATCAATAAACAAACAACAACAGAACAATGAAGTGACATGCATGGGAAAGTAAATTATAGATGAATTATTCAAAAGCCCCATCCACAACTTTAACCTTTCATAATATTTCAAGACAAGAAACTTGAAAAAAGATGTTGTCTTTTCTCCTTTCCAAAATTTGTCTAAGAATCCAACAAGAAAACAAACGGTTACATATGAGGACCTTATATCTCATTCGGTTCATGTGTTTTGTCGCTACCCATAATGTTTTGCAACTTTCAGCATGTGATATGAATATGTAGAAAGGTTCACCAAAAGCAATAAAAATGTAGAAATAGTATTAATTTACTTTAAAAAAATATTCTTTCATTCAAATTAACAGTATATAAGTTGATAACAACACACAAATGATGGACCCAAATCACCCCACCTCTATGATAAGAAGATGAAAAAGAAAGATAGTAAAGAGAAGAGACGGGATTTGCTGAAATAGTATTGGAAGTACAAAATAATGTAAGCTGCAACTCATTCTATAAACAATCACTCATAGAGCAATATTTGTATGATTAAATCACAAATCTATTATTTAGTTGCGCACAAATGAAAAAAAAATTATAGAAAGAATTAAAAAATTTATTATTATTATTGAAAAGGATAAATAATATGTATTTTTGGTATATAAAAAAAGTTTGGTGACCAATGCGAATAGATAGAGTAGATTGACAGAGAAGTCACAAATTCATTCATCTATAATAAAATACGAACGACATTAATTATTTATATTCATCATGTAATATGTGTGTTTTTGTAAATATATTAAATGATATGGATTTGTGTTGTCACTATACATAAATTTCTTGTCATGGAGTTCCATGACCAAAATGAGTTGCAAACCAACTCCCCTCCTCTCTTTGTTGTCCAAACTGGTTGTGGTTGTTTGGTTTCTTACGAGAAACAAGGTTTAGGGAAAGAATTTGGTTTTAACGTGTGCCGTTTCACTTGGTATAACTTTTTAATCTAACGGTTAAAATAGTCTTGCATGTTCAAGACTCAAGACTTATAAGAGTTGGTCACTACTAGGATGGTCCACACCAATTAAAACTAGAAAACAAAATAAATAAACAAAATTTTAAGGTCAAATATTATTGATAGCATTGGTCCCCACAAAATACGTTTTTATATATATATATATATATATATATATATATATATATATATATATATATATATATATATATATATATATATACTCTTTCTCTTATTTCAAATTTCTCTTTACATTTTCGTCTGATGGTTTGGTATGAAAACACTTTGATCAAATACATCATGATTTTGCATTTGATCTATGTAATGTAAGACTTGGATTATCCTCAAATGAATTTAAATCATATATCCAAACATTGAGTACTCCTTATTCTTGTTGGTCTATTATTGTTACTCCATACAATCCTCCTCTTGATATGTGTATGTCTAAACTTACATGTTCTTGGCTTGTCATATTTGCATGGAAGACACAAAAACATTTACATTAAAATTTGGTGGCAAGACATCGTGGTTTGACTCGTAATGTAGGTTATTATCTGCTAATCACGCATTTAGAAGGGATAAAAGCTACATTTATTAAAGGATGTAACGAGATTCTAGGACCACCGGTTAAATTGACATCATAACAAATTTGGAATAAAGTCAAAGATATACCAAAGGTACACATTGTTGATGGTGTGGCTTTTAAATTACAAGGTTACGAGCAATGATACAATTGAACAAAAAAATGTTTTTTTTTTTGGAAAGTGCCATGTTGAAAAGATAACCTTTTGAGATACAATCTTGATGTTATGTATATCAAGAACCATTTCTTTAACAAGATATTTAACATTTGTGATGAATTTGATACGAAAACAAAATATAATGGCAAAGCTAGGGTAGACATAATTCTATATTGCATACAACCATATATGTTGTTGGTGGAGCACAAAAGAAGACTCTAAAACCCTGTGTGAGTTACACTTTTTCTAGTAAAGAAGCCCAATTCGTTTGTTGTTGAACCAAAGAGTTGAAGACGTATGACAATTATTGTTCTAATTTAGCAAGATGTGTCAATATTGTAGATAATGGGATATGATACATGGGATGAAAAGTCATGATTGTCATGTTTTTTTTAAAATGATTATTTGTTATTGCTTTTAGTGTTTTGCTGACACATATTTTTAACTTAAGTATTAAAGTAAATCAATATTTCAAGAATTTGTGTTCTACAGTACTCATAGATTAAGATCTCATCAAGAATTAGAGCATGATGATGCCAGTGGCTAAATTCACTCAGCAGATGACGATGTCAACAATTAATTCACTCATCACTCACCTTAATTTAGTAAAATTAAGTATTTTTTAATTAAGTTACCTATTTGTGGGGGTCAAAACAGCCACAAATGGGTTTTTTTTTTCGTGTGAAGACATAGTTTGTTATGGTCTAAACAATCATAAACTATGTTTTTTAAAACAAATTGGCTCATTTGTGGCAGCTTGTACTATTAAACATTTGTGGTCGTCTTGTCATAGATTTGTGAAGACATTTGTGGCAGCATGTACTGTTAGATATTTGTGGCAACTTGTATTGAGCATATGGGTATTTTCCATAATACAGTGCATCGTTTGACTGCATTTGATATTAAATTGGATGATGAGTTGCAACTCTTGTTGCTCTTGAGTTCCTCAAGTAATAATTAGAAAGTCTTTTTTGTGACACTTACCAAGTCAGCTATGAATAAAAAGTTGTCAATATAAATGGTAAAAGAAAGCATGGTAAGTAAATATGTTCAATGAAATTATTGTGGTTAGATTGGTTCTCTACCAAGTCTGAAGCACTAGTTTCAAAGTCATGGATGATAAGTCAAACTACAAATTTTCATAGACGCAACAAGTTTGAGTGTCATAGCAAATCAAGAAGTAAGTTGAGGATTAGAAAGTAAGTGATGTGCTAGAATTGTGATAGTTGGGGTAACATAAGAATAAATTTCAAGCTCCTCGGAAGAGCTCCCTAAAGGGAAATATATTGTAGTTGCATTTGTTAGTGATGTCTACATTGTTTGTGGTGATAATTCCATAAACATTCATATCAAAATTCAACTTAGATTATTAATTCGGGAGCCTTATATTATGTCACTACTATGTGTGATTTATTCTCATCATAAATTGAGGTTTTTCCACGGTAAAAATAGGAGATAAATGAGTATGTAAAATTATTGTTTTGGACGGTGTTTAGGTTGAAATCAGAATCGGGTGCAACCTTCTACTGAATATTGATAGAAATGTTTTTGATATTTGTATTAACTTGATTTTCGTCAAAGTCTTGGTTATTGAAGGTTATCATACTTACTTTGCTAGTGGCAACATATGTAATATTACCAAATGATCTTTAGTGGTTGTAAAGGAACAAAGTCATAGGACTATCTACATGCACCTATTGAATTATGGCATACACAACTTGGTCAATTAAGTGAAAAAGGACTCAATATCCTTGTCTAGGAAACATTCTTTTGACGAAAGGTAATTCTCTCAAAATTTTAACTGAGAGTCTTCAAGCACTTTTATGCTAGTGTTGAAAGAGAAAAAGATGGAAGTTGAAATATGCTCGAATAAATAATGATGGTGAGTATATGGGTTTGTTAGTAGATTTTAAGAACATGCAATCAGACTTGATAAGTTAGTTGTAAAGATGTCTCAACATAATGAAGTTGAAGAGACAATGACAATGGTAGAAGAAATATTGACCATTATGTATTTATTAAGAAATTATCTAATTGGTGATTTTATTCTTCTCTTGTTATATTTGTATGACATGTTGATTGTTAGTGGTGAAGATAAGTAGATTCAAAGTCTAAAGAAATATTTCACCAAGTCCTTTATGATGAAGGACTTGGGTCATATGAAGCAATTCCATTGTCTTGTCATTTCAAATTGAGTTCTGAACAATATCCTAGTAGTGAGAATAACAACAAAGATATGAAAAAAAAAATTATGTATGCATCCATAGTTGGTAGTTTGATGTATGCTATGATATACACAAGGCCAAATATTGTTCATGTAGTTGGAGTTGTTAGTTGATTTCTCTCTAATATTTTGAAGATGATCAATCAATATTAGATAGCTACTAGTATGTAGATATGACAGGTGAGATTTCCTCTAGAAAATATACTTTGGTTATATTATGACTTTTGCAAGGGAGCAGTGTCTTGACAATCAAAGTTACAAAAACATGTTACTTTATCTACTACCAATGATAAATATGTTGCAGCTATTGAACCTTCCAGCAAATTATTGTGGGTGAAGAAATTATTGGAAGAGTTAGGCTTAAACAAGATAAAATTGTGTTATTGTGTGATGGTTATAGTGCGACTCATCCCAACAAGAACCTACATTGTTATCAAAGTTGAAGCATATTGAGGTGTAGTAACATTGGACATGAGATGTACTATAAGTAAGTCATTTTCTATTAAGAAGTTTTATACTAATGAAAATGATTCAAATATGATGATAAAGATATTTTCTATTACAAATATGACCCATTATAGAGAAAAGGAAAACATGATTGAGTTGTACATTCCTACTTGAGTCATGCTGAGAAGATTTGTTGGGTGGTAACTCCTAGGTGAGTCCACACCAATTTGATTAGAAAAGAAAGAAAAAAAAGAGATGGTCTTAATAAAATCTCTGATAATAATGGGTTAGGCTTATATTAATGAGTAAGGGAATATAAAATCCCTAGTGTAAGAGCATTTCCATGTGAAGGGAAAAAAATGCATTCAGAAATAGAGGCAAAGTGGCACAACAAATAGAGGATAAGAAACAAAATGTTTATTGGTGTAGAAGGTTGTGCATCAAACTAGTTTTCATTTTCGTAGATTGTTCCTACAAATGAGTTTGATTTATTGAAATTTATTATTAGTAGTTTTACCTTCTCTTTGAGATAACTTAGTATACTCACTTTTTTGGAGGTTCTTTGTTAATATTTGGTTTCCACCAAAGGCTACTAAGAATACTTTCGTATACCTATGATTTTATATAGTAGAAGATTTTACTAAACTAGATATCATGGTTTTACTCTCCTATTTTGAAAGAAATTTATGTCAAAATTATGGTGTCTCATATTTAATTTTTATGCTTTGTTATTGCACTAAAAAGTTGCATATTTTTGTTTGCCTATTTATCTGCAATGGTGGGAGAAAATATTCTACAATATTAATATTATCATCTCTAGTTTTTATTTCCAAGAAAAGACACTTATACACTATTGATCTAATAATAAATAATGTGCTCTGAACTTTTTGTTTTTTTAACAAAGGAGCGTTTTTTTGGTAATTAAGATAAATTTTTAATTCTAAATTTAGAAGAGTATTGTTATTTCTAGGTTCCAATTGATCGTCTTTTTGGATCAATCAAATTTTGTCATAGGCACACAATTGGTTGATATAATCTACAATGTGTTAGATAATATGTTATCGTGTTTTGTTATAATTTAGGGTGGTTTAATCATTTATTAGTCTTTAGTATTTGTATCTTTATTGTTCTCTTTCAATATTAAGACATTCCATTTGATATTATTAGAGTTATACTCTCCTTCCTTTGTCTAATCTATTCGTGTTTTCTTAACATGATATGGAAGTCTTGTTTGATTTTGGCAATACGTCTCCAAACAGAAATGAATTGCACTTACAACACTCAAAATCTAATTCCTCCTATTTTTCGTTGTGCATTTTGATAATGTTTTTTTTCTTCAGCGCCTTGTATAATCTTGATTGTATCAACACATCTTTAACTTGTATTTTCCAGAAGACAAAATTAATTTTCAAATAAAATTTATATATGTCAAACTTAACAATACTTGGCATTATAACACTATGAAAATTAGTAAATTGTACCACAAATAAATTGTACCACAAATGACCACTTAATAACCAAGCTTTTCCTTAGTCAGAAAGTTGCCTAAATAAAAAGTCAAAGATGTGGAAGATTAGACTATGTTGCATCCACAAAACATATTCAGAACTTAATACCCTATAAAACAAAAATTGTTTTCTAATGTGAAAGATTAGCCAAAACTGCAACCACAAATCCTTAGACGAACCAAAATTTGCAGAGAAAAAACTACAACCAGATAATAACACTATGAAAAAAATTATTACAACTCATCGACTTTTCTCAAATACCTCTCATCCCTAATACAGCCACTCTCTCCAAAGAATATATAACTACCTCACAAAACTCTAAAAAAAAAGGAAAAAAAAAGTCTATTATAAATTTAAAATGTTTTCGACTGGTAGAATTATAATGAAAAATTAGAACAATATATATAGTCTTGAACTCCCTATTCCTTTACAAGTCCAAGTAGTGTGAGACTATTTCAATTTTTTCAATTTCAACCAAAACACAACAATCCCCATAGTTCTATATCAACCACCCTGTATTTGTTGATCTTCATCCTTCACCTCCTCCTACTTAGTTGCCCTCGTGTTCATAAGTCCACTTAATCACATAATTCTTTAAACATATTTGAATTGTTCCACTTTATTAATCTCTTGATTGGTCTTTCACAACTTACCAACAAAAGTTAGGCTCTAATGAAATAAGTTAAAATTCTACAAAGTGGCTCATCCTAATTTTAATTTCAACGTAAAAGTATCTATTGTTAATGTCTCCAACAATGTTAATATAAAATTACTTTCAGTTAGACATAAAAAATAAAATTAAAAAGTTCATTCAAAATTCCAAGAATTTTAGCAACATATATCATGTGCTTATTAGAGAGGATGATAAACAAATTTAAGTATGATATTTCTATTTGACATATCTTATAACGCACTTTATTATAATACAACCACTCTCTCCCAAGAATATATAACTACGTCACAAAACTCTAAAAAAAAAGTCAGTTATAAATTTAAAGTGTTTTTGACATGTAAAATTGTAATAAAAAACTAGAATAATATATATAGTCTTAAACTCCCTATTCCTTTACAAGTTCAAGTAGTGTGAGACTATTTTAATTTTTTTAATTTCAACCAAAACTCAATAATCCCTATAGTCATATATCAACCACCCTGTAGTCGTTGATTTCATCCTTCACCTCCTGCTATTTAGTTTTCCTCGTGTTCATAAGTCCACTTAATTGCATAATTCTTTAAACATATTTTAATTGTTCCACTTTATTAGTGTCTTGATTGGTCTTTCACAACTTACCGACAAAAGTTAGGCTCTAATGAAATTTGTTAAAATTTTATAGTGACTGATCCTAATTTTAATTTCAACGTAAAAGTATCTATATTTAATATTTCTAACAATGTTAATATAAAATTACTTTCAGTTAGACATAAAAAATAAAAATAAAAAATTCATTCAAATTCCAAAAATCTTAACAACTTTTATCATGTGTCTTATTAGAGATAACGATACACTAATTTTAACATGGTTTGTCGATTTGACATTTCTTATAACACACTTTATTATAATTAATAAAACATTCCACTTTTTGACAATATTAATAAAACACTCCCAACACACGTATGTTAATGAAACTCATTATGTAGTTATCCAAAAGTAAAAAAATTATTTATGCTATAGTCCCGCGATTGAAGCTTACCAAAACTTTACCTTTTTCATTTCATTTGATCAACCCTATCTTTAGAAAGGAAATTCACCTTTAATTAGTGCCAAAGGATCCTAGAAGTATAGCAAGAGGGCCCACTTCACGTGGAATCACGTGTTTTAGTTCCTAATCCTTGATTATTTAATTTGAGCATTGTGAGCAACTTGAGTACAACATTCCTAAGCTAAAGTCTTAATTTCTATGGACCCCTCTCTTAATTAATCCAATAATTAAGAACTCTATAATTTAATAATCCTCTTCGTGAATGGGCATATTATAAAACAAATATATTCCCCTCCTTGAAAGCAAATTTTTTATTCGATATTATCTCTCAAATTAAATAAGATTAAAATAAACGTTAAAACTCTTTCAAGAAATTTAACATTATTGTATTGTAATAATTTAATTTAAATCCAAACAATTTTATTAAATTTAAAGAGATTTTTATCATCTCATCTAAATACTCTCACATAAAGCAATC
The DNA here is from genome assembly GCA_037974875.1 of Cicer bijugum. NCBI lineage: Eukaryota > Viridiplantae > Streptophyta > Magnoliopsida > Fabales > Fabaceae > Cicer > Cicer bijugum. The sequence goes on from JBBPBT010001116.1 coordinate 5,046,978, forward strand.
CTTTTGTTTATTGAAAGGAAACCACTAATCTTGCATTAATGAAATGTAGACCACTCATTAAACCACTTTTTATGTAAAAGTGAGCTTGAGAATTAAATAACTTATTATGGTGGGGGTGGATTCACATATCACCAAGAAAAATTCCGGAAAATGTTGGCTTTACTCTCAAGTTCTAATCCATATTGGTTTTTGTCATGGAGTATACATCTTCTTTACCCAACAAAACACAGTTACCTAATTTAATTTCCAAACTTCGAAGAGCCAATTAGTGTGTGTTGGAATATTTGTACATGCCTAATTAGATTTTGATTACATCATGATGTATTTCATTTGCCTTTGTTTGATTTACACCTTGTTATTTCAACACTTCTCTTCAAGTCAATTAGATTAAATAGAGCAAGATAGTGGTAGTAAGCTATGTATATCAAAGGCTAGTCTTCATTACTTTTTTTTTTAAATACGTTGGCATATTTTTATATGATGTTTATCAAATAATATACATTTAGTTTTATTTGTAAAAAATTAGTACAAATAAAACAGT
>JBBPBT010001116.1:5047655-5079879 GCA_037974875.1 Cicer bijugum
TTATTTGATTGTTCAATTTACCTATCTTGTTTTGACACTTCTAATATCTATTGCAACTACATGGAAATTTTTATCAATAATAAAAATTGTTAAAATAAAATTCAAAAATAAAACGAACAATAAATTTTTTGGTTAAAATTAAAAAAGTCATTGCTAGTCTATTTAGTAAAACATCAATTATAAATGAATTTGATAAATAAAGTATCGTTAAACTCAGTTTTTTTAAATAATTATTGTAAGTTTTTATTTCCTTTATACCACTTTAATTTGCATTTTATATAAAAAAATATGAATATCTTTGTTTAATACATAAGTTTAATACCATAATTTTAAATATATATATATATATATATTGACCTCTCATAAAATTAAACATAACTTTGTCATTAGGAATATAATATTGGTTCAGTAGATTTACATCTTTTAGACTACAAATTATCGAGTTTTGACCTCGAAATCTCAATTCATAAAACTATACCAATTGGGCTGACAAAAATATGATTGTCATTGAAAATTAGCTTCCGATAGTGTTATTTATTTGAAAATAAAATGTTTATTTAATATTCTATGAGTAAGTTGGAGGCTATATATATGAGGGATCCTCTTGAAATTTCAACATGTTATAGGTGCTCGAAATGGTTTAATAGCTTCAATATATGGATTCAATCTAAACAAATTAACCTAAAGTAAAAATTATATTGGAGTCCTACAAAGGCGTACGTAATACCATGTAATCATACCAACCGACTTTATTGAGTACAAATTCAAAATAAAAAATAAAAAATAAAAAAATAAAAAGTAAGAAAATAAAAAAGAGTTCCATGCAAAAGAAAAAAATTAACCAAGAAGAGTAATTTAGTTGGACTTTAGGGAGAGTATGGAAGAAACATGTTTAACATAGAATAAAATATTGTCCAAGATGAAGGGGGAATGAGATGTCCATGTTGTTTAAGTTGATGTAGACAGTTTAAAAGTGAAGATGAAATAATAGTGCATTTGTATGCAGACGGGTTTATGCCTAACTACTGGATTTGGACTAATCATGGAGAAGAGTCTCCGGCGCCGCCTAATACTAGTACATCTTTGGAGAATTATAACATAGGTCCTTCAAGTAGTACTAACATGTTAGGTATAGATTATTATAACTATCAACACTTTGAGGCGATGAATGATATGATCTCGGATGTTGTTGGGGTTAATTTGTCATTCAATGAAGATCAATATGATGATATAGATGGACTTCCCAATGAAGAAGCTCAGAGATTTTATGGTCTTTTGAAAGAGACAAATAAACCATTGTTCGAAGGTTCTTCAAACTCAAAGTTATCAATGTGTATTAGACTGTTAGGTCAAAATGTCTAAAATGATGCTAGACGCAACACTTGTTAGAGATGGTTTGCCGCAAAGTTATTACGATGCGAAATGGTTAATGTCAAAGTTAGGATTAGGTGTCAAGAGGATTGATTGTTGTGTTAAAGGTTGCATGTTGTATTATGACAATGAATTTGGTATGAATGATGCAAACTTAGTTGAATGCAAGTTTTGTCAAGAACCAAGGTATATCACCAAAGGAATAACTCTAGGGTAAGTATGGGAAAATCAATTCCAAGGAAAACAGTGTTTTACATCCCTATTGTATCAAGATTGCAAAAATTGTTTGCATCAATACAAACTGCAGGAAAGATGGCGTGGTATTATGAGAATAGAAGAAATTCAGGGGAGTTGCGACATCCGTTTGATGGTCAGGCGTGGAAACACTTTGATCAAATACATCCTGATTTTGCGTTAGATCCACGCAATGTAAGACTTGAATTATTCTCAGATGGATTTACGCCTTACATACAAGTATCGTCTACTCCTTATTCTTGTTGGTCGGTTATTGTTACTCCTTACAATCTTCCTCCTGATATGTGTATCTCTAAACCTTATATGTTCTTAGCTGCTGTGATACCAGGTCCTTCTAATCCTACAACTGGTATTGATATTTATTTACAACCTTTGATTGACGATTTGAAGAGGTTGTGGAATGGTGTCTTGACATATGATATTGCTCAGAGAGAAAATTTTATGATGAGAGCTGCATTGATGTGTACCATTAATGATTTCCCTGCTTATGGGATGTTGTCAGGATGGGGCACCCATGGTAAACTAGCTTGTCCTATTTGTATGGAATATACAAAAGCATTTACTCTAAAATTTGGCGGGAAGACATCGTGGTTTGACTCGCATCGTAGGTTTTTACCTGCTGATCAGGCATTTAGAAGGAACAAAGCTGCATTTATGAAGGGCTATGCAGAAAGTCTAGGACCCCCGCTTAAATTGACATCAGAACAAGTTTGGAATAAAGTAAAAGATATGCCAAAGGTACATGTTGTTAATGGTGTGGCTTGTAAACCACAAGGTTACGGACAATGGCACAATTGGACAAAAAGATGTATTTTTTGGGATCTACCGTATTGGAAAGATAATCTTTTGAGACATAATCTCGACGTTATGCATATTGAGAAAAATTTCTTTGACAACATCTTTAATAATGTGATGAATGTGAAAGGGAAAACAAAAGATAATGACAAAGCTAGAAAAGACATAGGTATATATTGCAGACGACCAAATTTGTTGTTGGTGGAACAAAACGGCAAGACCCTAAAACCTCATGCAAATTACACTTTATCTACTGATGAAGCCAAATCTGTTTATCGTTTGATCAAAGAGCTGAAGACGCCTGACGGTTATTGTTCTAATTTGGCAAGATGTGCTAATGTGGAAAATGGGAGGATGCATGAGATGAAAAGTCATGATTGTCATATATTTTTAGAGTGTTTACTTCCTATTGCCTTTAGTGCTTTGCCGACACATGTATTGAACCCACTTATTGAAGTGAGTCAATATTTCAAGAATTTGTGTTCTTCAACACTCATTGATAAAGATCTGATCAAGATGGAAAATGACATTTCGATCATTCTATGTAAGTTGGAGAAAGTATTTCCTCCTGGGTTTTTTGATTCCAGGGAGCATCTCTCTTTGCATCTTGCAAGTGAAGCTAGGCTTGCTGGACCAGTTCAGTATAGATGGATGTATCCCTTTGAAAGGTGATATATACATATATATATATATATACGTACATGGAGCTTATTGTACATCTCTTTGTATATTATAGGTTCATGGGTTATTCAAAATGGTCGGTGAAAAACAAAGCTAGAGTTGAGGGCTCAATTTGTTCATCTTACCTACACCGTGAAACAACACACTTTTGTTCTCATTATTTCAACAATGAAACATTGTCACCAGTTAACGGAAGAAACACTACTGATAGTGTTATACGTCATCCACATGCTTTATCAGTTTTTTGCTTGTCTGGTCATCATGCTGGTAGGGATTTTCCGATTTTCTGGCCAAGCGACAAAGTATTTAATGCGGCACATGTTCACGTTTTGATTAACTGCACTGAAGTTAAACCATACATTGAGTACGTTTTAAATTCCTCTTATTAAATAATTATATTTAATTATATGATTAAATTGATATTCACCATATATATGGTCATCGATCAGGGCATTTTTAAATACGGGACAATCATCTGATGATATACATTAAAATTTCCCATTATGGTTTCAACAACAAGTGCATCTGGAAGAACAAACTCCTATCCACATCCACTTAAGGAACTATCTATGGGCCCGAGTAGACGTTTCAAAGAATGGCACACCTATTACATCAATGGATACAAATCTCACACTGAATCTTGGACTAAAGGAAAAGAAACAATTAATAGTGGAGTTTGTATGAAAAGTGTCTCTGATAGTGGTGTAGTAGAAGATTTCTATGGCATAATTGAGCATATTTATGAAATTGACTACACGTTTCTTGATTATGCGAAAAAAGTGGTGTTGTTTTACTGTAAGTGGTTTGATCCATCTAGCAGAGGAACTAAAATCAATTTGATATCCAATACTGTAGACATTCGAATCAGCAAAAGATATCCACGGTTTGATCCATTTTCCCTGGCCCATAATGTAAGACAAGTGTATTATGTTCCTTATCCATCAATTGTCAGAAGCAAGCAAGGTTGGTGTGCTGCAATCAAAACAAAACCAACGAGTGGAATAGAAGAAGTTGAAGCAGGTCAAAATGAAGAAGTTGTATTTCAAATGGATGAAATGTCAAATTTGGATCATGTGATTGGAGATGAGACTATTAGTCAACTTTGTCATGAGTCACACATTGGAGAAGAAGTTGATGAACAAGAACTAGATGAATTAGAGAACGATGAAGCCAATATTGACTTAATTCACTCATCAAATGAATATACTGATGATGAAGAAGACCAAGACGAAGACAATTAATTAATTAGGCATTATATATTTGTATGGATATCGATATGTATAATATTATATATTGTAATGTGAAATGAACGACAATATATATATTTGTATGGATATCGATATGTATAATATTATATATATTTATGTTTTATATATATTTCTTTATTTATGTGAGTGTTAAAATTTATTGGCTTAATTGCACTTTTGGTCCCCCTATTATAGGTGAAAATTGAAAATAGTCCTCCCATTTTGTTTGTCCCCAGTTTTAGTCCCCCAAACAGAATTTGATGCCAAATCATGATGAATTGTCATGTTTTTAATGACGTGTCAATAAATAGGTGACGTGGCAGACACTTACGTGGAATAAACTTATTATTATATTATTTCTAATTAAAAAATATAATTTTTATTTTCAAAAATCATTTTAATAATTGTGAAATATTTTTAAAAATATAATTAAATTGTTAAAATTAGATTAAATTAAAATAAAATTGCAGAACCCTAAGCATAACCCTAAAGCCCCAAATCATATGAACATGTTTCAAGCTAAAGCCCCAAATCTTTGAACAATAAAGCCCCAAATCGTGCAACTGTTCCTGTTCGTTTTCTTCATCATCACCCTAATCATCATTCCCAAATGGTTCGCTCCAATGGCATCAAGCTTCTTCGTTCCCTTTCCCCTAAACTCCTTCGTAACGTCGATAAATCCACATATGAAGGAGTGTTACAAAGGGGGTACATGACATTGAATTCCGGATTTCGCGATCCTTCCAAAAAATTTGGAAATTATTTTCCCAATGTTGGAGATGGTGTTAATTTGAAGAACTGGGTGCTATTGGGAGCAATAAATACTTATTTTGGGGCATCTAGATCCATTCACGGCTCAGCATCATTGGCAAGAGACTATTATGAAGTTCTTGGTGTCAGTAAGAATGCAAGTTCTTCTGAAATAAAGAAAGCATACTATGGACTTGCAAAAAAGCTCAATCATGACACAAACAAAGATGATTCTGAAGCTGAAAAGAAATTTCAAGAAGTTTCAATGGCTTATGAGACTTTGAAGGATGAGGAAAAGCGTCAACAGTATGATCAGGTTGGCCATGATGCTTTTGTAAACCAAGGAAGCAATGGTTTTGGGCTTTAGAGTTCTGCTTAGGGTTCTGCAATTTTATTTTAATTTAATTTAATTTTAACAATTTAATTATATTTTTAAAAATATTTCACAATTTTTAAAATGATTTTTGAAAATAAAATTATATTTTTTAATTAGAAATAATATAATAATAAGTTTACTCCACGTAAGCGTCTGCCACATCACCTATTTATTGACATGTCATTAAAAAAAATGACAACTCATCATGATTTGACATCAAATTATGTTTGGGGACAAAAACTGGGGACAAACAAAATGGAGAGACTATTTTCAATTTTCACCTATAATAGGGGACCAAAAGTGCAATTAAGCCAAATTTATTTATGTATATTTCATTATTATATATATATATATATATATATATATATGGCTTTAGTGTCGGGAGTAGGAGGATCAGGAGGACCAGGAACGGTGGCAATACAAGAAATATCCACAACATCACGTGGTAAGAAAAAAGTTGCTAGAACACGTGTTGTTAATGACCCATCTCTCATGCCGATGTCGACCATTGGTACAAGTGGTGGAGCTATTCCTCTATATCCGGAGGTCCCAGTAGAGCCTTATACCTTAGACGAAATAATGGAACCCGGATGTGTTGATTGCTATAACCGCATTGTCATCATTCTAGAAGGAAATGGGTATGTGAACTATGATTGATTAAATTAATTATTATTGTTAAACATTTTATTATTGCATATCATGTTACATTATTTTATTAATTAATTTTTATATTTAATTTGCATGTAAATTTTGAAGATATCTTCCTTTTAAACCATCTGCAAAGGCAATTGCTAAAGTCATACAAGAGAAATACAAAATACCATGGTTGTCTTGGGGTGAGATAAAAGAGGATAAGACACCTCAATTTAGGGAAGTTGATCAGTTTCTACATTGTTTCAAAGTAAGTGATTACATTAATTTATTTAAGTACTAATTAATTATATATACATTTGATTGCTTAATTGAATTATATTTTTAATATTTTTTAAATTTAAACAAACAACAGACTAAATGTACTTGGAAAAGAGAGCATGATGCCGCAATTATGGCTTCATTTGACCATCGCTTTTCAAAGCGTCTCTCATATATGTTGTCTTACGCACGTAATAAGGGCGAGGAAAAACGACCTAATTGGATTAGTGAAAATGTTTGGACTACTTTGTGGAGTAAGTGGAACACAGATGCTTACAAACAGAAGAGAGAAAAAGCAAAGATTAATAGAGCATTTGAGAGGAGTACTAGTACTCATAAGGGAGGTTCCATGTCTGCTGGAGAAATTAAATATTATATGGTAATTAATTATTATTTATAATATATATCTATTAATTTTTATGCAATTAATCATCACATTTCATAATTTATTTTTGGGTTGTATGACATTATTGTGTGTTTAATTAATTTCCACTTTGTAAGACATTATTTGTTAATTTTAGGTTTGTAAGACATTAATTGTTAATTTTGGAATGCATGTTTTATTTGATTTTGTCATAATTACTATTGCTAGCTTTAATTATTATTAATATTATATTTTTATATATAATATTTATTTAAATTTTAATATTTAATATTAATTTTATATAAATTTTAATTTAACTTATAATTTATTTATAATTTACATTAATTTAAATTAATGTTTAATTATAATTACTAATTTAAATATTTAAATATTTAAATATTTTATTATTAATAATTTAAATATTTTTTTTATTAATTTAAATATTTTATTGTTAATATTTTATTATTTAAATTAATCTTTAATTTAAATATTAATCTTTATTTTTAATTTAAATTTTATATTTTTAATTTTTAATTTTAAATTTTTAATTATATTAAGATTAGTTTATTATATATTAAATTTAATTTATAATTACATTATATTTTAAATTTAATTTAATTATAATTTAAATTTTAATAATATAATTATATTTATTTATTATATATAATATTATAATAAACTATTAATTTTGAATTTAAAAGTTAATTTATTAAATACGAATTATTTTGTGGTGGCCTAAGCCCTCACAAAAGATATTATTTTTTAATTACGTTGGCATTTGTGGCGGCCAAAAGCCCTCACAGAGGTCCAGTCAGCAAATTCAGCATGTCTTTCGTGGCAGTCAAAAGCCCTCACAAAGGTCCAATCTGACAAATTCAGTATGTCCTTTGTGGCGGCCTACGCCCTCACAAAGGCAGACTTTTGTGGCTGCAAAAGCCCTCACAAATGCCAACCTGTTTTAGGCACTTTGTGGCTGCAAAAGCTCTCACAAAATTTTGTGACCATCTTCTTTGTGGCTGCCAAAAGCCCTCACGAAAACCACATTTGTGGCTGTTTTTTTCCCCTTTGTGAGAGCGTTTGACCCTCACAAAATTCATGTATTCTTGTAGTGAATGTCATTGTCTTATCCTAACAGCTATTGCAGGATAAGGTCCTCAGTCGATAAATTCTTTTTAGGCGTAGCTTTATTGTGGATTATAGTAATATCTCTTTAGTGTTTGATGGATAGTCAGTTGAGTTGACGAATCATCTATTCTTCATACTTGAGCTTATGTGCAGGTGTGGAATAAGAGTTTTAGTTGGTTAGGGCGGGAGTCGGTGTTGTCCTCAAATTTGCGAGTCCTTTTTTTTTTTTTAAATTAGGTTTGACTTTTGTTGGGATTTGGTTGTCTGTTCAATTTAGACATCCTAGAGTAGTTTCACTTTTTATGAAAAGGAGGTGACAGTGGAACAATTAATGGATAAGATAATATTATTCTTGTGTGGAAGTGGATTTTAAGTAAGACTTGGGATTATTCTTATACGTTTTACAAGTGTGAAGCAAAACATTTGTTGTATATGACCCAATAGAAATTTGTGTTGATTGACAACTTAGGTTATGTTTGTGCTTGGCTTTTCGATGCTTCAGTTCTGGTTTCTCGTCTCGATGGTTTCTTCTTCTACTTTTCTATGGGGTTGTTTGGGTAGGGGATTTGTCTCTCCCAAATGTTTTTGGGTGTTCTAACTTGGGTGTGCATGTTGGTTTTTTTATGTTAGTTGTAAGGTATGTTTTTCATCATTTTCTCTTTGTTCTGTCCTTCAGTACTTCTTGTACTCCTTGTAATCTTGTCTAAGATAGTTAATCTTAGTTAGCTATGTAGCCATGTGCTCTATAAATATAGTTCTTGTATTCTCATTTCATTATCTTTTATCAAAATAAATCTAGCAAAAAGAATTTTTGTCATACTCTCAAACATGATTAAAAAAATAAAGTTCTCAAACTTACTATGACTATTAGATTAATCTTCATCTATTTGAATTTTTAATTTTTAAATTATTTATCTTTTTCACGATACTCGTAATGCAACTCGAAAGATTATTCAATTTACCACAAAAAATTTTTCCCCATTTTTATAACTATACCCCTATAGTTTTTTGAAATATCAAATTTACCCTCAATTTTTATTTTACTATTTCACAAAATCTAGGTTACTTTTTTTTGTTTCACCATTTCATCATTTCCGGAGTTGTAAAAAAAATTTCGATAGATGCAAGTTTTTCGGTAACTTTCGAAAAACCTTTTAGAAAATTTTTGGTACGCACACTGTTTTCTAAAAATTTTTTACAAGTTTTTCAATACAGAAGATTTATACCGGAAAACTTTAAAAAAAAATTTCGGTACATAATGGAAAAATGTGTGTACATAAAAACTTTTTTCAACTTTTTCGGTACAAAAGGTGTTTCTAGAAAACTGCATTCACAAATTTTCCGATACACACCTATTTTTATTTTTTTTAATTTTATTAATTTTTTAAAATATTAATAGATATGGATAAATCGCTACTATTATTGGATAAAACATGCGTCGATAATACAAACCTTTTTAACACAGATCAGGTATGAATAATTATAATTAATATTGATATTGTAAAAATATATTATTGTGATTAATTATAATGTCTTTTATATTTTATTTCAGATATTTGATACAAGGGACGCTGTTGTGAATTGAACTAAAGAAATCGATATAAAAAATAAAGTTACTGTTATCATCAAAAGATCAAATATTGAGACAGGAGACAAAAGGAAGGAGAAATAAATTAATATTAAATTTCGACAAAGGAGAAAAATACAAGTGTGCCACTAGTTCAACTCGAAGTTCAATAAAAAAGTGTGATTGTCCTTTCAAGCTTAGATCAAAACCATTAAAAGATGGTTGAAGATGGACAATTAAAGTAATTTGTGGAGTTCACAACTATGAATTATCTGATACTTTGGAGGGGCATACATTTGTTGGACGCTTAGATGAAGAAGAAAAAAAACATATTCACGACTTAACAAAATATAATGTTGCACCGACACATATTACTCTCATTGCAAGATTGAGATAAGAACAATGTTACTAAGATCTCACAAATATATAAATAGATGAGTATGATTTGATTGCACGTGAGAGGTAATAGAATAGAGATGCAATATTTATTCAAGTTAATTGAAGATCCAAAATATGTGTGTTGGAATAGAAAGCATGAATACTTAGATGTTATGAGAGATATTTTGTGGGCGCATCCAAATTTAGTGAAGTTGAATTTGTTTCCGATTGTGTTGATTATAGACAGTACCTATAAAACCAATAAATACAGAATATCATTACTTGAAATTGTTGGTATGACATCAACATAGATGACATTTGTAGTTGGATTTGCATATTTGGAATATGAGCGGAAAGAAAACTTTTGTTGGCCATTAGAGAGGCTAAGAGAACTGTTTGTTACACAAAACAAATTTCCTCAAGTAATTGTGATAGACAGATACCTTGCGTTAAAGAATGCAGTTGGTATTGTATTTCCACATGCAAGCAATATGTCTTAAAGGATAGACAAGAGTCAATATTGAATATGTGGAAAGACATTATGTATTGCAGTGATGAAAAAGAGTATACCATGCCCTTGCATATGTTTGAGCAATCATGTGTTGATAATAAAGTGTTTGTTGACTATGTGAAAGAAACTTGGTTGACTCCTCATAAGGAAAGATTTATTGAAGTATGGACAAATCGAGTGATGCATTTGAGGAACACAACGACTAACAGATATGTCATGTGACTCTAAAAATTTGATTTTGTAATTTTATTATATATTGTTTAATTGCTCAATGGTGACAATTTATATGTAATAATAGGGTTGAGTCAGCTCACTAAAAACTGAAGTTAATGTTGGAACACAACATGGGTGATATGTGTAAATGTTGTGAGACTTTGAACATAAAAAAATCAGGAGCTCGCTTCAGAAAAGTTTTTATGATGAAGAGCATGAACACATAAATCCATTTTAACAAAGATTGAATACATTTGTATCAGTGGCGGATCTTGCACAAAATATTTAGAGTATCACACAATTCATACATAGTAGACAAGTTGAAAAAAATTAGAATTTCAATTTTCACAAGTCACACAATTTTCTCAAGTCACACAATTCAATCAAATAAAATATATCCATTTATAATTTTCATCTTTCTCAAAAAATTTCTTCTTAAAAAAATGCATCACTTTTTTTATGTTTAAATATTGTGTCACTCCTAAAAAAATACACATATTAATTAAAACAATTCACAATTAAAAAATAGTATCACACTATATCATATATCAATTATTAACATGAAAAAGTTTATGTATATATAGAGGTTGTTGTATTAATTTTATTATATTTTAGTAGTATAAATTGTAAGAGAGAATACAAAGCAAATATAAGAGAGGTACATAAGTATAAATTACTAAAAACTATAGAGTTTAAGGATATTTTAATAATTTATCACTATTATTTTGATAATATACCGTTAGTTATTATATATATATATATATATATATATATAGAAATTTAAAAATACAGGGGTGTCGTGGCTCTGTCTGGTCCCAAGAAGATCCGTCACTCATTTGTATCAAGAGAAACTCAAAGAAGTATTGCTAAAGAAGATGAGAAAATTGAGTGGGTGGGTACCGACAAATATGCATGTGGGTGCTCTTTAAGAAGGACATATGGATTACCTTATGCATGTGAATTAACATAATATATATTGATGGGTGAAACGATTCCTCTAGATTATGTGCATTCCACACCAGCACCCTGGTCCCGTCTACTACAAATATTTGGAAAATATTTATAAATCCAACACTGTTGCAAATAAAAATAAACATATTAATGATAATAAAAAAAATTAATAATTAACAATAACTAATAATAAAAAATTTAAACTTAAAAATAAATAAATAAATAAATAAATAAATGATATACAAATAATTAAACGTAGAAATAAATAAATAAATTATATACATAAAAATTAATACTTAATAATAATTAACATAATATTTAATAATTAAAAATAAATAAATAAACAATATATATAAAAATTAATAAATAAATATTTAATACCTGAAGTTGTGTCATATATCCACCTAGCTGTGTAGACATCTGAGATGTAGTCATAAATGCCTACAAGTGCAACATTATCCCATGCGTATTTATTTGTATTGTCTAAATGTCTGAATAAAGGAAGATACTTCGAATCAATTAGAGTATGACTCTTATCAGCGAAAATAGTACTCCCTACTAAATTCAACAGATACGCCCTAGAAGCACAATCAAATCTCTCTGTTACACTGCATTCTGAAGACCTCTTTCCACCAATCCAATATGTATAGTGCGCACCTCTAGTCTTTTGGTTGCCTCTCAGATCTCTTTCGCGGTCACTCCTAATAAATCCATGGGAAGATTATATGCCATTACTTTATCTACATCGGGTGGACCGTAGAACTCACCCCTAATAGACAATCCCAAAAGATTGGCAACATCATCCAAAGTAATTGGTATTTCACTAAATTGTATGTGAAATGACGATGTCTCGGAATGACGTCTTTCCACAAAGCAGAAATCAGGTTATTGTATATCATCTTCAAACTATCTTGTTGTAATGAGTTCAATCATGACAAATTCACCTAGTTCTTTATGGGCCGCAAGAGTACCGGCGGGATAAATTATTGCATTTTCTTTCCATGCGCAATAATTTTCAGCAATGGTCGCTCCTGCATATAAAGAAAATATATGACATTAAAATTAAATATAGAACAAAAATAATAATTAATTTAAATATTTTTAATGCACTATAAATAATAATTAATTTAACATACCTGACCAAATCACAATCTAGGTGAAACATGATGACGATATCGTGTAAGGACGGACAAATCATATGGTCTTCCACGATACCGTGTGAGTTCACTAGGTCCATGAGTTCCATCATACCCCTCTTCCATATGCTCTCCTTCATATGCAGGTGCAACCTCTTCTTGCTCATGTACCTCATCCTCCTCATGCACTATAAGAGAATTCTCCTACTGATAGATAGTCACATCTGGCATAAATCGATGATCATCTCTCCCTCATCATCGTCTTCAATTATCGTATGTCTTCTTCTCCTTGAAGATATCGGTCGAATCCTCTCTCGAGGATTCATCATGAATGATGTAGAAGTATCAGTGTCATGTATAATTCGTATGATTTTGTCGTCCCTTCCTCGTGCGCCCACTGAAAAATTAAAAAATAAAAAGAAATAAATCACAATTAAATATAAAATTATAATTAATTAAAATTAAAAAATAATAATATAACTTCTGGAGAAATTGAGGTTCAAGATTTCCGGTAACTACCAGAAATGTTAAACCAAGTTTCTCAAAAGATGATTCTGTACCGAAGATGTTGAAAAAAGATTTTCGGAAGTTAGCTTCTATACTGGAAAACTTGAAAAAAGTTTTCTATAATGTATTTTGTGTATCAGAAATCTTAAAATCAAGTTCTCTGGAAAGATTAAAAAAAAATATTTATTTTTTTTTAGAAATGTTGAAAGGTGAAAGGTGAAATGGTAAAATTTTTAAAATTTTATTATTTAAACAACGAAAAAAAAATAAAAATCATTTACTTATTTATTCAGGAATATAAGTATAATTAAGAGAGGATGGGGTAAAATTTTCTTTACTACATCATGAAACTGTAATGGACTTTATTAAATCTCAATGGTGTATACTAATGTGGCTCCCGAGTTTTTCATGTGGCAATAATAATGCACCTTAATCTCCGTGTGATAAACGTGGACCAATATTAAAATAAGGGTGGAATTTCATATATCTCGTTCTCAGGCCAGCCCATCCATAAAGCATGTAAAGTTGTTTTCCTTAGACTTTGAAAAAATGTGTTTCTAGATGTTCTTATACATATATTTTCTATATATATATATATATATATATATATATATTCCAAAAACATCTTTAAATAAACCATAAACAAAAAGACATCTTTAAACAAAATAGTAATTAGTTTGTGTTATTAGTAATCTGCGAAGTAGGCTAGTTAGTGTAAACTTCACTATCTTTGCATACAAATAGTATAGGACGGTGAATTTGAATACTTCCTCCTTACCACCACAAGTAATCCATCTGATGATTTCACATTATTTAAAAATAATATATAACTAATAAAGAGAATAATAGTTTTATTGCATCGCTGTTATTAACTATTAGTTTATTCATCTTTATTTAAAATATAATACGGAAGATAATGAATTGGACCATCAAGAGCCACCACCATTGAGTTACTTTCGACTACCACAACTGTCGCAGAACTGTCTTCCGTCGCTGCCCACCACACCTTTGCACCATATTTATTAAAAGTAATAATAAATAAATGCAATATTTTATTTTTTAATATTACTTTTTAAAAAGTCATAAAATTATTTTTAATACAATATACATTAAAAATATTTTCAATCTATCCACTTCGACAGTCCCATTTTAGCTATAATGTGATGATAAAAGTGAATGTGAAAAAATAGAAGAAATCATAATTTAAAATGTATTTTAAATTTTTTCAAAATTAAACAAATACTATAAACTGTTTTATAACTCTTATTTTGGCCTTCCATAGTGCTTACAAGCGCTATTAAGGCTAACAATATTAACGGTTGACAATATTTTGTAGCGTTTATAATTAAATAAATATTAAATAGTGTTTTCTCTTATCGCTACTATAGTTCGATATTAAATTAAATTTTAAATAAATTTTTTATAGCATTTTTGTTATATAAATGTTATTATAATATATTTTTAAAATAAAATTGACTAAATCATTATATGAGTTATAAATGATGGGTTATTATAGCTTAAGATAAAATTAATTTTAAAAATGCCTTTTATAGTGTTTCTGTTATAATAAACACTATTATAATATTATTTTTTAGAAAAACAGACCAAATTAGATTCTATAGCCTTTTATAGCTCTCATGTGATCGGTTCAAGATATAAGATACGAAAATTAATCAAATTTCATAGGGTAAGCATCACAAACTAAAACCATTGGTTTTTAAAGTTCATATGCATTAATTAATATTAATCTATTAAACATAAGAAAAGTACAAAGACAAAATTCTCAAAATATATAAATATTTCCTCCACATCTAATTATCTGTCAATTTAAAAAAAAAAATCAATTAATACTAATAGAACTACCCGCAACTTATGTACTCAAGCACTCTGTAAATCTCATTAGGTCTTGCACTAAAACGACATTAATATTTTGATCAACTCTTTTTACTTTATCAACTTAAATCATGGTTCCTTTCACGTAGTTTTTGTCATGTGTTATGTATAGAATAAGAAAAAACTTAACAAACCTACAACACCATAGATGGGATCAAGGACCTAAAAACCCAACAATAGAAAGAGCATACAATATTTTAGGGTAACATAGAATGATGACTAAGGGATAAAAAGTAAAAATAAATACAAAAACTTAATAACTAGTTAAATGCCAAATAGTGTATCCACAATAAAGGACATTACAACACAGTTGATACGATTATATTAAAAAAAAAAAATCAATATCTAAGAATTCAAACATTTAAGAAAATGATAAAACCTCACCAACAAAATTAAGGACAATATAACTAGTCTAATCCTGTTTTACCTCAGATAATTTGTCTTTAGAGTAGGTAATACAATTGTAATCAGTAAAGTATTTAAAATAAAAAAGAAAATATAAATTTGAGTTAGAACTCAAGTATAATAATAATTAAAAAAATTACACGTACACTAACTGAAAACGTGTTTTGATTTTCAATGACGATCTCTTTCATAAATTGTATGACATAATATCCATATTCGTCACTGTTATTATCTTGACGGGGACACTAAAATCAACATGTACATACATCAATAACTTATACACTACATAATTATTTGAAGATAACATTAAAAAATAACTTTATTATTTTTATGTGATAATATAGTATTTAAACTTTGTGACTGTAGGTCGTACCTCTCCTATGAGCACAATAATATTTTAAAAAATCAAAATTAAATTAATTCAAATTAATATTAATTATAAATCATTGTACACATAAACACTAAGAAACGTTTAAATAAAAACATAAATACTTATATGTTGAAAATAAAAACTATGTTATGGTGATTTTGAGGTTCACAATTCTACAAATCCAAGTAGTATAGTATCTCAGTCATGGAATTGAAGTCAATCAAGACCCAATGTCTACACCTAACTCAATGTTTAAATATTACAAATTTATCTAAATTTTATTTTCAATACATTATCATTGTAATAATATTTTCAAAAGAAACCCCACCTTACGTTGTAAGGTGCAAGTACTAGTTTAACCTCCTCCTTGATTTTCATGAATATGTGAGATATTTATTGTTCTTTATCTTCTTAATAGATTGCAGACGTTAAATGTGGAGATAAGAAGCAAAACTTATTTCTTAATCCACGTGCAAAGATGAAGTTTTCATATAAATACCTTAAAGTAAAATAGAAAATTTCAAATTACTAATAAAATGGTTTTGTTGATCAAAGTATATAATATGTTGGCTACGATCAGGTTGTTTGAAGTACTTGACATACACACATATAGAAGAAGCATTTAACTTCTCATGGCAAACAATTTCTTTTATAACAACAACATCAATATTCTTCGTAAATTCTTCACCAAATATCATGCTCCATTGTTTCTATTATTAAATATGTAGGCCCCACATGTGTTTCAACATATAACATAAAGATAATTAAATTTAGAGAATATTTGAAACATCAACTATAGGGAGGAAGTTTTGAATTTTTTATTTTCCATGATCCTTGTTTGGTAATGCAGCAAACTTTGTGCTTCGTTGCATATTCTTATCTAACGGCTTGAATTTCGCATAGTAACTTTTATCGATCTGTTTAAATTTTATTGGGATATAAATAGTTACATTACTATATATTAGTCATTAAATAATAAAATAACAACTAATAGTAATTAAGGATCAAGATTGGTAATAAGAATTTTACCTTTTGGATTTCAACAAGAACAATTCATCAAGGTTTTCTAGTCATGCAACAATTGTACATATTTCATCGCTAACCACACAGATATCCCCACTTTCTACAGGAATAGGCAAAGGAGCATTTGACCCAACAACAACATCCATTATAACTTTGATGTATCCCGATGACAATTTTTTATTGTGCACGATATTATTTCCTTGAGTGTTATATATTTTCTCACAATCAACGATACATTTATTTGCAGATGATAAATACATATTACAAAAGGAGACACTCTTAATCATTAATGAATGAATATAAACATTAATATAATTATTAACCAAAACAAACAATTAAAACTTTGTAGTTAATAAACAATTATTTTGGGAATGGCAGGAAATGCAATGTTGCAAGAATCATTAACACTAAGGAAGCCTAAGTCAATTTTTTGTTTCCATCTCGTTTCCTTTTCAAGCTTCATAATTATCAACTTAAATGCTTTAAGTTCATTTTTCGCTTCGTCTTGATTGGCGCATTTTTTGACGTTGAAAATAGTCTTTTTAAGATATCCCAAATTCTAAGCCCCTAACATGACCAGGGTACTCTTTGATATTTAGATCCTTAGATAGTATCTTCGTACACTCAAAGTCTTCCTCCTCTTTAGGTAAAGGTTGTGCTAAGAGCTTCTGATACAAATAAGCACACAAAAAAAACTTGTTAACTATCATTATTATTATCATAAGAATCTGAAAAGAAAAAAATTATTATTTGACTTACAAATTGATCCCACACTCTTTGAATATTTTCATTATCTATCACTCTTACTTTATTCACACGACTAATCTTCCACATAACACAACGAGATAGGGTTGTGAGCTCAGATCCAATCTCTTGTAGCTATACATTGACAAATGAAAAAAAAAGCAATTGAAAAACATTTTTACCACATATTGTACAATAAATTTATATACACACCATCTTTTATTCCAGATGAGCATCCCTATACGTGAATTTTCAAAGCATTTGACATTATTGCTTGATTTGTATTACTTATATTTTGTATTAAAAAGTTATTAAGTTTATACAATATATATACATATGATACGATGATATAGAAGGATTAACATCTATGAAATCATAATAAAATCCTACAAAAACTTAACTTTCAACTTCTTAAATTTTTTTCGATTTTGTAATTTAAGTAATGACATGAATACTTAATGCATCTAAATGATTCTATAACATAAAAATTGTATGCCAAATCGTCAATTTTTAGCTCAAAAATGTGACGGAGAGACTAAATTTATTGACTTTTAAAATAAGATAACCGATTTTGTGATATGGTGAAAATAAAGGGACCAAAACTAAAATTAAGCCTTAATAATATTACTATTTTTACCTTTTAAATGCTCTTATGTAAGTCGAGTTCTAAATCAACTATGCAACTTTTCTTCATCTCTTAGTACAAAATTTGTATGTTAATCACTGACATCATAGGCATCCAGCAACATAAAGTAAATCATGAATGTGATCAGCCAAACAAATTAAAATAACTTGAGTTACTATCTTACTTGTATTTCCTTCCAAACTTAGACCCTTTTAAACATCCCAAATTGGTTCTTTCACTCTCCAATTATTGCAAGTAATTAGAGCTATCCAAGGGATGGTAACTCAAATTGAAACTAGCAAAATTGCTTCTGCTAGACCCAATTGGTTGACTCATTTCATTTCATGAAACCTTAAAAAATGAAAGAGTAATTACAATAATATATAAAATAAACAACATACCTTATAGTCTATTCTCTAATGCTCTTAAAGTACAATACAACTTACCTTGTATTTTGTTCATTTTCTTTTCACTATGATACAATTCTTCCCCGCAGTCAAATCACACGTAGGAACGTTTTCTCCATTATTAGAAGCATAATCATCATCATGAGGTGAAACCATTCAATTGAAACAATTAGAATAATAATGGGGATAAAAATAAGAATAAAAATGAAAAATAATAACTTTTTTTATAATTTATCTACCATGCACAATCAATCAGATCTTTTTCTCTTCCTTGTTGAATTTTAACTTTTTTTTATTTTTATCGACACAAAATGATGGATTGATCCATATCCTTTCATCATGGTTGTTTCTCGTATAGAGAATGTCATCTATAGTTGGATCAACTTCAAGTGATTGTGATATATTAGAGAAAATATGATCCTCGATATATATCTCTGCATGTTCTTGCCGGTTGTGATAATTTATTGTGTTGGTTAGAAGCACAAATGACCGTTTTTGATCGGCAAGATCAATGACATAAAATATTTTTTGAGCTTGTGATACTAAAATAGAAGTTTCATCATTGTACCCCACTTTATCATGTTGGTGGTGAACCATGATACATTAGCTTATGTTTTTCCCTTATCTCTTTACTTTTTGTTTTACTCATTCTTGTTTTTATCATCACATTTTTTAAATTAAGTACTTTGAAATAAAACACAATTCAACCCCCCTATTTCTTGTGTTTTTCTATCTACAATCAATACAAAACTCAATAGCTTCTTCAACTATATATCATTCAACAATACAACCCTCTAGTCTACTACAATTTTTCAGGTACCCTTTTAATATCTTCTTGTAACGCTTAATTGGGTACATCCACCTCATATAAACTGGTTTATAGTGTTATGTTTATTTTACAAGGTGAATTGTAAGATGGACCATTATGTCAAAAATTGAGGGTGAAAAATACATCTCAAGTTCACATAAGGTGGCAATAATTTCCTTCTGCAATATCGGCAACTTCAAAAGGTCAATAATTTTTCTACAAATAGCTTTGAAGAAGAAACATAGTTTAGTTATGATACATTGCATCTTTTTAGGAAAAGTGGAATGTATACCGATTGATAAAAAATCTCCCTTAAGATATGACAATCGTGAGACCTTAAACCTTTTAACTTAAGATAATTCATTGATATCAAACTCCTAATGTTTGAAGATTACCCATATGGAACTTTAACTTTGTTAAGAAAATTACAAAGCATCATTTTCCCTTTCTTAACCGATTTGAATTCAGTTATTAATCTCATACTTACCAAGTCTAACGTTGCATTGATGTCATCCTTAGACTTTCCTGACACATTGAGTAATGTACCAATGACTATCACAAATATTTTTTTTCAATATACATCACAACAAAGAAGTGTCTTATAGTGACTTCTCATATGGTAATTCAAAACAACTGATATTTTTTCAGTCATTTGTGACAAGTTTCTCGACAAAAGGCTTTCAAAATTTATTTCTCAAAAGTTTTACCTTGCATATCTTTAATCACCAATCAACAACAAAGGTGCTCTATCTTCTTCAAATTTTCCAGCAAATACTTTCCTCCATTTTCGATAATGATATTTAATGTTTAAGAATCTAAGACGTCCAAGAAAAATATTTTTCTTACAATGCTCCAACCCATCCAATTTGTACTATCTTCACACATGGGGCATGCACATTTTCCTATGATACTATAGTCTGATAGATGATCATAAGCAAAACAATCATTAATAGTACCAAATACCATTGCTCTTAATTTGAAGAATTCTTTTCTATACCTATCATATACCTCTACACTTGTCTCACACATAAACTTTAAGTTTTCAGTTAATGGAGCCAAGTATATGCCTATATCATATTTTAGTTGTTTGGACCCATAAGTTATCATAGACAACATAGTAAACTTGTATTTCATACATAACCAGGGAGGTAGATATAAATCAACATAATCATCGGCCCAGTACTGCGAGAACTACTTTGGATATCATGCGGATTTATTACTTTAGTAGACAATGCAAGATGTAGATTTTTTGGTTATTGGCCAAAATAGGGTAATCATTATCAATTTTCAACCATTGAGGAGAATCTATAGGATGTTGAAGCATTCCATCAATAATCCTTTCATCTGCATGTCATCTTAAGTGTTTTGCCTCTTCCACATTATCATACATATGCCTAAATCTTGAAATTATCATAAAATACCACAAAACTTTGGTTAAAGTTGTTGCTTTCTTTTTATATCGCAGGGCACTACATCTAGGACACATTTTATGATGCATGTTCATTACAAAGTAAAAAATAATTATTAGGAAAAACATGTATCCTCTCATAACTAATGCCAATATAACGTAAATTTCATAAGTTTGACTACGAAGAACATTATCTTTGGGAAAAATATTTTTTAACAATATTTGTATGTCTACAATATTCTTATTAGACCACTCATTGCTTGCTTTTAGGTTATAAAATTCCAAGACAGTTGACAATTTTATAAATTTAGTACATCCATCATGCAACAGTTTCTTTGCATCACTTACTCGCCTCTCAAATATTTCAAGACAATCACAAAGATCTTCTTCAATTCCATTTACAATTTCTTCAACTTGATGACACTCTTTTTTACTTGTGTTGAAATCATTTTATGCATTTCTCACATTGCTCCTCCAATAAGTAGACTTAATTGTGCTTACCTATACTTTGTCCAACATGTATAACTTTAATCAACTCTATAGTAAACTAAATGGTCGTGCAACTCACTCACACTAACATCTTTTTCATAACAACAACCTAAGAAGGGGCCTATGACTTTAATAAGGTCTTCTGCATGAGCAACAACAAACCTAACAAACTATTTCACCCGATCTTTATACTCTTTTGACAGTCAAGTAGTAAACATTCATCTCTGATCCATAGTTATGTGATTTTATTATAGTTAGATATTAAAAATAGTTTCTTGTAATATTAAAAAATAGAAAGAAACTTAGCCGAAAAATTTTTAAAAAAATCATATAAATATATAAATTTAAGAAAAAGGCCTTTTGATTTAGTAATTTTTTTTTTCTATTTTATCCCACAGTTATGTTTTGTGGTTTAAACATAGTTTAGGCAACAATTTTTATATTAAGGCCACATTTTTAATATGTTGTTTTAAAATCTTCTCAGACAATGGTTTAAAAGTGTTGTCTAAACCGGCCACATTTTTTAACCTGTCCCTGAAAAACGCATTTGCAACGGTTTTATGTTAACAAGCAAGAAAGTGTATTTTATATGTATGTTATAAACAACACTTGAAAAATTGTTGTCTATTCTCGTTTCTAGCCACATATTTTTAGCCGTTGCCATGATAAGTGTGGTCAAAAGTTAAAAATGTTGTAGTGAGGAAAAACAAAATAATCCAAACACAAGAGACATATATAATTTTTTCTATTACAAAGTGTTTCTTCCTTCCTAAGAGTATTAGGACAACATGTAATCTAACATAATATCCTGTAAAAATACCATGCATTTATGCAATTAGTCCTATTTGTCATTGTCCTTATTGACAAAATCCAACTCATACTCCTATCAGTCTTGCCTCCAAACACTCATCTCTCCCACGACAGCATTTGAATCACTCCCTCACGTACTATCATTATAGACTATTGTTTTTAGTTCAATATATGATAGCAATGCATATTTTAATTGAAATAATTACAAGGCATTAAAATGAATGAATTTTAAGATACCTTGTCAAAGAGAACAATTGACTAATAAAAATCTACACGATAATGACAAAAAAAGTCATCACAAGGGAACACCACGACAATGTAGATGAACACAATGACAAAGAAGAATTGTGGCATTTAATTATTAAAAGTTGTCAATGGGAGATACCACTTTTGGAATAATAATAATAATAATAATAATAATAATAATAATAATAATAATAATAATAATAATAATAATAATAATAATAATAATAATAATAATAACAACAACAATAACATTAAAACCAAAAAACATGCATGTGAAAGAAAACTGAGATTGTTCAACAACATGAACAAACATAGGAGTAAGCAAATGAAAACACTAGTGAGATGTCTAGGAACATGAACTCATAGTAGTGAGTTGTTTAACAACACGAACGAGTGATGATGCTGGGGGTGAAGAAGTTGACATATGTGATGGAGGTGATCGACTTTGAACGAGAAAGTGATGGAGGAAATGGAGTTTAAATGTGAAAGGTGGAAGCGATCAAGTTTTAAATGGTGGAGGAAATTAAATTTGGATTGAAACAACAATTGAGTTTGAGTTTGGCAATCGAGTTTGGATTGAATCAACAATTGAGTTTGAGTTCATTGGGTTTTTTATTGAACGATTGTGTTATTTGTTTTGAGAAAAAACCAAAGTTTAATTGATAGAATAAGGCTTCAATTAGAGCGAAGAGAGAAAAAAAGAGCTAACACACGTAAATTTAATAGCACTGACACAGAACATTATGAGAAACATACGTGTAACTTTTAATAGCGCTATAAATATTGAAAACAACAATGTTTAAGTGCTAGATGCGTTAATTTTAGTTGCAGCAACACAAGGAGCGCTATGAAATATATATATATATATATTCTTTAATAGCACTATGTTATAAGCGCTATAAATAGTGAAAGATTACAATGTTTACTTAAAAAAAATTAAAATTTGTTTGTATAATATTTAATAGTGTGCGCTATGAAATGTTAATTTTGGTATATTGAAATAATTTGATGAATTTCTTTATAAACGCATGTGTTTATAAAACCCTATTTAATTAAAAACTTTAAAATTAATAGGATTTGAATCTTAAAAATAAAGATAGGGAGAGAAGAACACACATAACTTTAAAATTTTCCACTATATCAAACTTTATTTTCCTTTATACACTAACGTATACTTTTGTCTAACTGGATATACTTTAGTAATTTTCTCAAACTTTTAACTTAGTACAAACAAATTTTTGAAGTGACAACCACTACTGTTAGGGGCAAATCTAGGGTTGGATAGTTAGAGGGGCTCATCATATGAGTAAGACTATTCTTGCTGAACATGGATGCTTGAGGAATGGTACTTGGCATTGGTCTTGGCTTTTGAAGAGATATATTCTAGATGAAAATGAACATATTGGTGAACTCAAATAAGCAATATACGAATAAAGATGTTGGATACGTTACTTTTTTTTTTTTTATTAAATTTTGAGACTTTGAAGGAATCACTCTCGATTACAACTTACTGCATTACAAAGATTTTGGCTAAATAATGTTCCTTCTGAAGCAATTATGTTTTGGTTGGCGTTTACTACAAAATTGTATTGAAAAGAAGAGAGAATTTTCATCATAAATAAATTATTATAGACCCAGTTGGTATCTTTTGCCCTTTTTACATTTTAAATGTAGAAAACTCTTCCCGTTTATTCTTTTGTTGTCACTCATAAGGAAAATATGGGAGATAATTTGTTTTTGGCTGGGGTTGGATTTAATCATATCATACAGAATTGCCTGTTTTTTGAAGTATTTATTATGAGGGGAAAGAATTTTTTCATTAAATGAAAAAAAAAAAAAGTAAAGGTACAAGGTATTTATACTAGCACGGTTAACAAACTAATTCAAGAAATTGTTAGAATCTGAGACTTTTCTGACATACTATTAAGTTGTATTATGTTAATTTTGTTTTATGTTATAGTTGCCATGGTTAGGGGAAAGACTCATTTTTTTTTTTTGGAGTGTTGGATTCGTGGCAAGTTGAGTGAACAAAAAGTAATGATAGTTACTATTGATTGCAGATTTTTATTTTAGTCAAGCAAGCAAGCATGTAGCTTTATTTATATAATTGTGTTGTACTTTTTATTCATGTAATGTAGTAAGAACTCCTTTTTCTACAAGTTTTATGCTGCTACTTCTTTTTCTTCTTCTTCTGGGTTTTCTTATTTTCTCCATATTTTACAGCAATTTGTGTTTTTCGTACATGGTATCTAGAGCTTCAATGATCTAAGGGAACTCTGAGAAAACAAAACCAATGAGAAACGTTGTGAGTGAGAAAAAATCAGCAATAAAAACTTCACAAAAACTTTTAAACACCATAAACGACTTCCAACAATGGCAATTTACCTATACCTCCTGTGTTTAACGAGGAAAACTATCATTTATCGGATGCAAAACTGAAAATTTATTTGAGATTTCAAAGTTTATGGGATGTGGTGGAGAATGGCAGCAACCCACCACCTCTTCTAAACAACCCAACATTAGCTCATATATGAAATCACAATGAGGAACTGGAAAAAGAAGGAAGAAACTTGAGACAAATTGAAGGAGGAGTTCCAAGGGAGTTAAAGAACAAAGAAGAAGAAAGTGTTGAACTTGAAAAGAGAGTTTCAAACACTAAAAATGAAAGAAATAGAAACTTTTAGAGAATTTTCTCACATAATTTCAAAGATTGTTACATAAATCAAATTGTTGGGAGAGGCGCTCAACGTTGAGCTTGTTAATGCTTTTCAAGATACTGAGCAAAGAAAATCTTTAAGGATGGAAGAAAATGTTGAAGGTATTCTTGTGGCTAGCATCAAAGGCAAAAAGCAAAACTGCAATAGTTTTAAGGAAAAACTTTTTGGTGAGAAATAAGGAGAAAGAAAAAAGGAGGAGGTCAACGACAATGGGGAAGACTGGAAAAACAAGTTTCCACCTTGCCAAGATTGCAAAAAGGAAACTCATTTATAAAAGTATTGTTGCTACGGGCCAGGAGTTAAATGTAGAGCTTGCGATATACTTGGTCATGTGGAGAAAGTTTGCAAAAATAAAGAAAACCAATAGGGATAGCAAGCCCAAGTTGTTGAGCACCACCAAGATATTGAAGAGCAGCTATTTATGGTTTGTTGCTATTCAACCAGCAGTAGAAAGGAAGCATGGCTAATATACAATTAGTTCTTAATGTCAATATTTTAAGGAACCCAATATATTCTTCTACTCCAAAATTACCATTGACAATGGAGAACATGTTTACGTCAACAACAAAGGAGTTGTAGCTGTGGAAACTTCCTCAGGTATCAAATATATTTCATATGTTTTATGTGTACCTAAAATAAATCAAAGTCTTCTAAGTGTGAGGCAGATAATGGGAAAGAACTACTCATTGCATTTTCAAGATATGAGATGCACTATTATTGATCTTTATGGGTCTAAGTTAATGTCTGTGGAAAGGAGAAGTAAAGTTTTCCAATAGAACCGAAGCAAACATCCATGCATGCTTTTCTAAATACAGTTCATGATTCCTCTTTGTGACATGAAAAGTTGGGTCATTTTAATTACTCCACATTAAAGCAAATGAGTTCAAATAATTTGGTTGAAAATTTACAAATAATTAATGATTTTGTTGATGTGTATGATGTATGCCAATTTGGGAAACGAAGTATATTGACATTTCTTGTATCAACCAAGAGAACTTCTAAAAATTTGTAGCTCATACACAGTGATGTGTGTAGTCCTATGCCAATGACGTCTTTAATGGCAGCATGTGTTTTCTGCTATTTATAGATGATTTTACAAGAATGAGTTGGGTATTTTTTCTAATACATAACTCGTATGAATTTGATGAATTTCAAAAGTTCAAACTTATGGTTGAAAAAGAGGTTGATTGTCAAATTAAAAATCTCATATCTTATAATGGAACTGAGTATACAACAGGAGAACTTAATCTTTTTATTATTCCTTACACTCCTCAACAAAATGAAGTGAGAGAAAGGAAGAACATGACAATCATGAAGATGGCTCAGTGTATGCTTTTTGAGAAAGGTGATTCTAAAAGTTTTTGGGTTGAGGTTGTACTTGCTAAATTTGTTGCTTACCAAAGCTTTGAAGGGAAAACACGATTTGAAGTATAGTATAAAAGGAAGCCTTCTGTTGAACATTTAAAAATATTTGGTCTGGAAAAAAAAGTATAAAGTTGGTAAATTTTTTAGATATAATAGTAACACTAAAGGGTACTCAATTTTAAATATAAAGACAGAAATATTTTGGTCAGTAGAGATGTAAAGTTTGACGAGTTCCTTAAATGGAATTGTGAGAAAATACTGTTGAAAAACCCTATAACGTTGTGCTCAACAATCCATGCCAATTACATGATGAATAACCAAAGGCGGAAGAGTACCTGTGGGAATTGCCATTGATAAAATCCTGGGATGATTATGATAGAGCCAATGAGTTGGGTGATCTTCCTCAGCAAAACACCCTGAAGGCTTTGCTCTCTTGATGGAGATAGAGAGAACGAGAGATTTTTCTCCTTTTGGTTTGTGAAACTGAATAGTCTTATATGTGTTTGCCTTGGGGACCACTACCCCTATATATAACTATTATTAGTTATATCCCAAATTGCAGTATTTCTAATTCAGCCCCTCATTAAATTAGAAACTGCCTGGTATCTACACTATTAATTTTCATAACTATTATGCTCTTTAGTCATAAACTATTATATATTATTTGACCCCTAGTTTATTGGCTAATTATATAATGACCCTAATACACTTTATTAATTAATTACATATGTGACCCATAAATCTTACAATCTCCCACTGGTCACACATGTATCCTTAGGAGTGTGTTAGACTTTATGACGTCAAAAATGTCATTATAATTACCTTGAGCATAATCCAAATTGTCCCGTCCATTAATCATATCAGCACATGGAACCAAAGAGGCTTTCGTCAAAATAAACATAACTAAATCCATCAATGATCACCCGTACTGACACAACTAAATGACATAGACCCATTATGAAAAGTGTAGCATGAAAATTACATGAAGTTGGTCAATGCATGTCAATTTTCAATTGGTCCTACTTTACCGAATGAGATCATACCATAACTTAAATGTACAAAGTAACAAAAACTGAATACTTTAAACTTTATTTCTGATCAGAAAGTCCAAATACAATGTATTTGTACTTTACAATTAAACATAGAACATGAATTACATAATGGACGAAACTCCCACTAAAATCAAGATTCCTCAAACTGCAGCACACCCATGTGAGTAGTATGCTCATGAAAGACCTTGGGTGGTAGACCTTTAGTGAGTGGATCCGCAATCATGGAGTTTGTCCTTAAGTGTTCTATGGATATCTGTCCACTTTGTACCTTCTCTTTAACAACTAGGAACTTAATGTCAATGTGCTTTGACTTGGTTGAGCTCCTATTATTGTTAGAATACAGGACTGCTGATCTATTGTCACAAGACAACTTGAGTGGTCTTTCAATCCCTTCAACTATTTGCAGCCCCGTGACAAAATTTCTCAGCCAAATGTCCTGGTCAGATGCCTCATGAATTGCTACGAATTCTGCTGCCATGGTTGATGAAGCAGTAAGACCTTGCTTGGCACTACGCCAAGAAACTGCTCCACCAGCTAACAGAAAAACATAGCCTGAAGTTGATCTTAAGTTGTCTTGGCATCCTGCAAAATCCGAGTCAGAGTACCCAGTGATCTCTAACTGGTCTGACCTCCTTTATGTGAGCATGTAGTTTCTTGTTCTCTTCAAATATCTCATGATCCTCTTGGCTGCTTTCCAATGGTCAAGACCTGAATTGCTTAAATATCTGCCTAAAATCCCTACTATGAATGCTATGTCTGGACGCGTACATACTTGGGCATACATAAGACTCCCTACAGCTGAAGCATAAGGGATCTTTTGCATTTCTTGAATTTCCAAACTTCTCTTAGGGCATTGTTTGAGACTAAACATGTCTTCCTTAGCAACTGGGGTGTCCCCTGGTTTGCAATCTTGTAACCCAAACCTTTTGAGAACCTTATCGATATAGCTCTTTTGTGACAATCCAAGAATACCTCGAGATCTGTCTCGGTGTATCAGAATTCCTAATACAAAAGAGGCGTCACCAAGATCTTTCATCTCAAAATGCTTTGATAGAAATTTCTTAGTTTCGTCCAACATGCCTATATCGTTAGTGGCAAGCAATATGTCATCAACATACAAGACCAGGAAAATATGTCTGCTCCCACTGAACTTATGATACACACAATCATCAATTGTATTCATCTCAAAACCAAATGAGAGAATTACTTGATGAAATTTATGGTACCATTGACGAAAAGCTTGTTTTAGCCCATAAATGGATTTTCTTAGTTTGCACACCATATTCTTTGGGTCTCCCAACACAAAGTTTTCTGGCTGCACCATATAGATCGTCTCATCAATGTCGTCATTGAGAAAAGATGTCTTTACATCCATTTGATGAAGCTCCAAATCAAAGTGAGCAACAAGAGCCATGATTATTCTTAAAGAGCCCTTCGATGAAACCGGAGAGAAAGTCTCTTTATAATCAATCCCTTCCTTTTGAGTATAGCCCTTAGCTATAAGACGTGCCTTATATCTCTCCACGTTACCATTGAAATCCTGCTTGGTTTTAAAAATCCATTTGCAACCAATGGGTTTCACTCCTTTAGGTAATGGGATAAGTTCCCAAACTGAATTGTCTTGCATAGACTTATACTCCTCATTCATTGCTTCGATCCACTTATCTGAATGGGAATCTTGCATGGCTTGATGAAAGTTGACCGGGTCGTCTTTCGTCATGCCAACATTTTCCTCTACCTCATTGATGAATACTACATAATCATCCGAAATACCACTTTTCCTTTCTCTTGTGGATCTCCGCAATGGAGCTGGCTCTTGAGGATCTTGAATTTGATCTGGATTTTGTTTTTCCTGAACAACCAGATCATCTTGAGTTTGTTCAATAATGGGAAAGTCAACTGGTGGAAGAATCAGTTCTGGAATTGTTACCAATTCTTCCTCAAGGACAAAATCTTTAACCTTAATCTTCCCCCCAAACTCAATATCCTCAAAGAACGTTGTCGTTCCCGTCTCAAAAATTGTTCTCAAATTAGGATCATAAAATTTATAGCCCCTTGATTTTTCTGAGTACCCTACAAAATAGCTGCTAATTGTTCGGGGTTCAAATTTCTTTTCATTCGGCCTATAAGGTCTTGCCTCAGCTGGACATCCCCAAACATGAAGGTGCTTCAGACTAGGCTTACGCCCAATCCAAAGCTCATAAGGTGTTTTAGCCGCTGCCTTAGTTGGTATTCTATTAAGAATGTATGCTGCTGTTTTTAATGCCTCTCCCCAGAGTGACTCTAGCAAGGTGGAATGACAAATCATACTCCTTACCATATCCTTAAGAGTCATGTTTCGTCTTTCAGCTACACCATTCATGCTGGGTGACCCCGGCATAGTGTATTGTGGGACGATTCACATTCCTCTAGGTATTTGGCAAATGGTCTCGGATGTTGTTCACCTGAACCGTCATATCTGTCGTAGTATTCACCACCACGATCAGATTTGACCTTTTTAATTCTCTTATTAAGTTGATTCTCAACTTCTGCCTTAAAGGATTTAAACACGTCTATTGATTGGGACTTTTTGTGAATTAGGCAAAGGTACGCATATCTAGAATAATCGTCTATGAATGATATAAAATATTGTTGACCATTCCAAGAAGGAGTTGGAAATGCCCACAGATGTCCGTATGTATCAATTCTAAGACGTCTGTAGCTCTATATGCGCCTAATTTCTTATCTTTAGTTTGTTTTCCTTTAATGCATGCTACACAAACGTTAAAGTCTGTGAATTCAATGGAATCTAAAATTCCATCTAACACAAGTCGTTCAACTCTATTTCTAGAGATGTGACCTAGACGCTTGTGCCAAAGCACTCCTGAATTGAAATTGTCAATTTTTCGCTTAGTACCACGTGATTCCACACTCAAGGTTTCATTATAGTTAGCCACAGTTTCCAACAAATAAAGATTATCATGACCAGAAAGTAAACCGATTCCAACAACATTCGAATTTAAAGACAAAGTAAATTCTTTATTCCCGAATGAACAATAATATCCAGATTTGTCCAAATAAGAAATAGAGACCAAATTTCGTCTAAATGACGGTACAACAAAAGTGTCTTCTAAATCCAAATAATGACCGGAACTTAATAATAATCTAAATTTTCCTATGGCTTCAACTTCTACCTTCTTCCTATCTCCTACATAGATGCATCTTTCAGTATCACTAAGCTTTTGGAAGTTCAGGCAACCCTTCATTGAAACACTGATGTTAGTAGTTGCACCAGAGTCTAACCACCAAGTGTTTCTAGGTATTGAAGCTAAATTAATCTCAGAACAGACCAAAGATAGAATCTTACCTTTCTTAACACGCCAAGCGTGATATTTGGCACAATCCTTCTTCACGTGTCCAGGACTCTTGTAGAAGAAGCAGTTGTTATCCTTAGTTTGCTTCTTTTGTTCTGGACCCTTAGCAGCAGCTTTGTTCTTGGACTCCTCAATTCTTTTCCTTTTGCCCTTGTCTTTAGAGATGCTAATAAAGTGAGTGCTTGCTTCAGCCTGTCCTCTTCTTGCACACATAATGAAATGAGCTCATTAAGAAACCATTTCTCCTTTTGACAATTATAAGTCACCTTAAACTGACTGAATTGCGAAGGAAGAGACAACAATACTAAATGAATGAGTAAGTCATCTGACAACTCAAGCTTTAGTCCTTTAAGCTTATAAGCAATGTTGGACAACATCATAATGTGCTCTCTTATATTTCCCTTGCCTTGATACTTCATGGAAATTAAATTCTGAAGCAAAGAACTTGTTTCAGCCTTATCACTTTTTTTCAAAGCGTTTTTCCTTCTCAACAAGGAAATTTTTAGCTGTAACTATCCCATCCGAGACAACACCTCTAAAGACCTCAGGAATGCCACGCTTTATGATCATAAGACTTATGCAATTTGAGCGATCCCATTTCTCATACTCTAATTTTTTTCTCAGAAGAACTAGAATCCGTAGGAGTAGGGGGTCGATCAATTCTTAATGCAAGGTCTAGATCCATGCAGCCAAGAACAATCATAATGTTCTCTTTCCATTCCTTAAAATTTGTCCCATCAAGGACAGGAATAGAACTCAAATTTGCAGATATGGAAACAATAGATGTTGTGAATTAAATAAAGAACGAAACTTGGAAACTCACATTATAGGAAAATAAATCAATAAATAAATACATATGTTCAAATCATGGAATTTAACCCATCTCAAGATACCCAGTGCACCATTGCGGTCAAGTCTTTGGACAGTAACACCAACTGCTAGTGGTACTCTTGTTGCAACGATCAACTATTGACAATAAGACATGTCAAACAATAAACCTTCCTTTGGGCCGATTTACTGCTCACATGTATACCAAATAATTGTCACACATTTATCATTGCAGGTGTACATGTAATTCTGCCAAATATTAACCTTCCTTTGGGCCGGTCAATACCCGCATGAATAAACATATACACAGTCATTTGACACTCTTCACGAGCAATTTAGACAAGAGAGGTCACTTTGGCGACGTCAAGTTTCAATTAACTCATTCAAAATGTCAAACTTGACTTGAACATATATTTATTATATCCAAATAAAACAATATTTAAAAAATATTGTTCACTAATATAAAATGTGTTTCATTAGTATTTGATAATTATTGTTTTAAAAAAAATGATAATTATCAAAAAAAAAAAAAATTAACCGAA
>JBBPBT010001116.1:5088629-5160433 GCA_037974875.1 Cicer bijugum
TTAAAAAAAAACTGATAATATATGGACATTTTTTTAAATATGGGATTAGGATTCAAAGATGAAAAAATGTGGATGTTTTATTTCAAGATTATTTGAATATATTAATTCATTGATTTCAAGTAAAATAATGTATTAAAAAATTTAGTCAATTAAATTGTGTTTTTTTAATAATTTTTTAAAATTAAAATTTTAAGTGAATCAAAATAGAAGGAGGAACTTAATAATAACAATTGAAATATTACTAATAGAATGAAAAAAAAATTAAAGGAATAAAATGGCGTATAACTCAAATTACTAAGATTAAAATTACAGAAATGATATTAGAACACAAATACAAACACATATACCGTATACGTATACAAACATAAATATGTATACATATACTTAGGGACATTTTAGTAATTTTAGAGATTTTATTCCATTTCTGAAAATCCTTTTTTTCTCTTTCTCTCTTTCTCTCTTTCTCTCTTCTATCTTCTTCTCTATGTTCTTTGTTTCTCCATCTTCTTCTCCACCATTCTATCATTCTGCAGATCCCATTTTCTTCCTTTGCTCTATTTAGCTGGTGTCGTTTTCTTCGTTTGCTCTATTTAGCCTATCTTTTCTGTTTCGCCGATCCTATTTCGCCGATCCGGTTTCGTCGATCATGTTTCGCCGATCTTCTCTGTTTTGCCCTATTAAGTCATTGTAAGTTTACATTTCCATATCATTAGGATTTTTAGGTATTGATTTAGGGTTTCTATTTTCCATATCACTTTGAATTTCTAAACCTTCCCTAATGATATGAAATTAAAAATATTTTTCATTTCGATAGCATTTGGTAGATAGGTTTCAGTGGAAACATCATGAGTTCTGTTCCAGGTTTGGTTTGGGGGGCATATTAAAAATAAATTAGAATGAGATCATCATAAGATAAAAAAAGTTGTATTCTTTGCTTTCACTTAAATGGAAAACAGTGCATACTTTATGATTATTCATGAAAATCATTTCTCATTTTCGAAATTTCACATTAATTCTTTTTAGAAACAAGTGACTTGTATGTCAAAATCTTTATATGTTTCAGTGACACATGAGAGCAATTGTTTCTATTTTTACTTATCTCTTTAGGATTTAGGGTTTCTATTTTGGCTTGTTCGTTTCTATTTTTAGTTATTGATTTAGGGTTTTTATTTTTGACTTCTAAGTTTCTATTTTTGTCTTTGTCGGTTCAATACATTATTATTATTATTATTATTATTATTATTATTATTATTATTATTATTATTATTATTATTATTATTATTATTATACCTTCAAGGTAAATTGCTAGTTTTTGAATGTTGGTATTTATTTTTATACAGTTTAGATGCTTTAAGACATGGCACCGACAAATGAAAAATATGTAAGAAATTTATATATTAGTTGTATTTGTATTGTTTCAATTTATTTATCAATATTAACCATATATTCATACTTTTCAGATACGTGCGAGACATGCATGTTTACCAAATTTGTTGCATGAAATCAACCTTGATTTGATAAATGCAAATTGAACTCAAATTATGACAACTCCATTCAAATGGGTTTTAGATATGCCAAAAAATTTACAGATTTCTGGTGCTTTATTGTCGGAGTTGGCTAGTAGGTGGGATGGACATAGTGGGAGATTTAGGATTAGAGGTAGGATAGTTAATTTTAATCCAAGTGACGTATGTTTAGCTATAGGACTACCAATAGTAGGTGAGTCTTTGAATGAATATGAAAATGAGGAATGTGATACATTGAAGTTGTTTAGGAGAAAAGAAGTAACTTGTGAAATGATTCGTGTGTTGCTTCACATGTGTCGTATGCACAAAATAACATGGTAAGCATCTATATTATTTGATTGTATAAATTATTTAATAATAATGAGTGTTTCAATTGTTTTTCGCTTTGCAAGATAATTGAAGAGTTAACTGCCACAAATGAAGAACTTGAATTTGACATGGTAAATGAAGCATTGCATGAACAAGAAAATCAAATGGTACGTTATGTTGATTATCAACGATTGGTGGCGGAGAATAGGCAGTCCCAATAGAAGATTTCGATTCTCGAGGGTGAGGTAAAATTGTTGAAAGAAGAATTATGTAAATGTCAACCAATGCATGAATTCGATCATGAATTTGATGGTATAAATATTGAATTTTTTTGTTTATCAAATATTTATGATATGCAATTAGACTTGTTAATAACATACTATTTGTCACCAGATGAGATGGAAATTAGTACCCTTTTGAGAATCTTGCACTACTAGAAAAATGGATTTTAGCTGCCGAATTTAGCGTTGGCCCCCGACTCCGACGCTAAGTAGCGTCCGTTTAGCCGACGCTAAGGTAATAAATGATGATTTTCAATTTTGTTGAAAATTAGCGTCGGCCAGACCAACGCTAGGTAAAATAATTCTGATGCTAATTTATTCATTTAATTTTTTATTTCATTTTAATATATAGCGTTGAAGGGGCCGACGCTAAGTTATTTTAAATTTTTTTTATATTATTTGTAAAATCAGATTGTGCCCTTAATTAGAATTGCCTTATTGAACCCTAGCCTTTTCCAAAATTTCGAACCCTTCTCTCTCACTATTTGTTGAACCCTAAATTTCAAACCCTTTTCACGAATTCATTCCTCTCAATGTCGTCATTGCCGCTGAACCTGTGACCGTCACCGTCCCCTCTCGAACCCGTCGTCGTCGAGCTTTCATGTTTGTTCGATTCTCAATGTATGTTCGCTGTTATTTTGGAAGTATTTTTAATGGTATGTTCTTATTATCAATGGTATGTTTATATTATCAATGATCAATGGAGGACGAAGAGCTTGGTTGGCTTCATCTTTCTGTTTTGGTTGTCGCAAAATGAAATTTCGGGTGTGCTATGATAATTTCCTGTGAGTCTGGCGTTTCTTGATGAAGGATGCTTTTCCTTTCAAGTGAATATTGCAATAGAGGAATGCTTGTTTGTTAGAAATATTATCCTCTTTAGTGTTACTTGGGTTTGTATGATTGCTTAAATGAGCTAATACTCTTAGCTATAATTGAAACTCTTGCAATCTACACTACTTTGGCGTGCCTTCATGTTTAGTTTGATTATAAGTTGAATATTTGCTGGTTCTGTTCTTGGAGTTATTCCAGTAATAATTTTGTTTAGCAATTGGTGAAGTGGGATACGAGATATCGTATAATTGTTTCTGTAAGAACCTGAACCATCCATCTCTTGTGCATATGCTTTTGGTGATAATGAAGTTGATGTTCTGTGATCACAAGAAGCTGCATCTGATTTTGAACTCTCTGATTTCAAAAGATTCAATTTATTGGATACTTGTGCTACTTTCTCTTGACTCTTCACATTGTCCTCTAAATTCTCAACTTCAGATAGTGGCTTATGAGTCACAGGGTCTATACCTTTTTGCCTCAGTTTCTTCTTCAAATAAGAGTTCTATAGATTCTTTATTTCATTCTTTGTTCTCCCCAGCAATTGCGCCGCAATTTGAGACCATATGATAAATCACAATAAAATAATAATAAGAAGAATTTAAAATTTTCAATTATATAAAAGAGACTAAATTTAAATTTAAATTTAATTTTACCTATTCCCTAGTACTGCATGAAGTTCAATAATGAGATTTTCTTCATCTTGTGAAAATGTTCCTCTTTTTAAATCAGGCCTTAAGTAATTAATCCACCTAAGTTTGCAACTCTTACCACACCTTTGCAAACCTGCAGCCAATAATTAACATTAATAAAAAAGTTCCACTTTATAATAATAATTATATGTTAAAGTAGATAATTAATATACTAACCTGCTTGTTTAGGAACAGAACTCCAACATACATGTCCGTACTTTGTTATATGCCTTAGTAATTTTTCATCTTCTACGGGTCACCAAAGACCCTTCCTAAGCTTCTACTTGTAACAACATGAGTGTCTTCCCATTTCTGATTTTCACAATTCACCAAAGTTTTTATTATTAATAATACATATATGTGAAATGTCAACAAACCAATGCTTTATTGATAGGAAAATGAAGTGGCAGCTGAGAAAAGGAGTTGAGTTAATATAGGAGTGAGTCTTTATGACAGAGAAGTCATAGTCAATAAGGTTCTTTTTCTATTTTTATTTTATTTTATTTCTTATATACGAGATAAAAAAAAAAAGTGTCATCTAGAATCAGCAAGTTCCTCATAACATTGTTGGGGTTGATTGCAAGTCCCACATCCTTTAGTGTGGGAGAATAAGGAGAAGGCCAAGGCTATATATTGGGTTTTGGTCCTTTGTTTTCAAATGCACCAACATCAGCCAACATGTAGCACTTTAAGCTTGTATCTGACTTAGTTGAAATATTTGCTTTGTAAGACTGTGGTTGTACTGAGGTGTTGGGTGTGGGTGAGAGAAGTCTATGTGTTGTAACAATTTTCACATAGTGTTAATTCTCTGAGAGAATTCTATGTGTTGTAACAATTTTCACATAGTGTTAATTCTCTGGTTGCCGGTTTAGGCAGCGGTCGTGGTTTTTTCTCCGGTTTTGGAGTTTCCACGTTATATTCTTGTGTTGTGATTGTGTCTTGATTCTTTTGAACTGCTGCTGTTTTTCCCAACAACTGGTATCAGAGCCAGGTTCGGAGGTTCGGTGGGATAATTTTTCTTAGTATGCTCTGTGGTTGCAGCTTTGTCTGATCTTCCACATCAGAAAAGAATTATCCTTGGTATTGTTAGGAGAAAGGTGATACTGTGAAAGTGTTGTTTAGGGGGAGGTTCTGACTAAGGAAAGACTTGGTATTTAAGTGTGTCCGTTGTGACCCACCTCTCTTTCCTAGGAACTTACCTGGTGCACAGTTTACAGTCTGCGTGCAGCTGCTATGTCTTATTCAAGCGTTATGAAGTTTGACATAGAGAAGTTTGATGGAAGAATCAACTTTGGCTTGTGGAAAGTACAAGTCAAGGATGTGCTTATACAATCAGGATTACACAAGGTATGTGAAGAGAAATTTTCAGGTGGAGCAGTATCTGAAGAAGACTCTGAGACTAGTGCTGGCAAGGTCTCCCATTTGTCCTTATGGTATTTCCGCTATACCATGAAAAAGGACAAGTTATTGCTAGCGGATTCAAAATAGCACACGGGCATTGGTTGGCATTGATGCAAGGTGTGTGGTGATGTGTCGATGGCTGAAGAACTTCCTGGAAGCCAACATGGGAGTTGCACCATAAATTTCAGCGAGGTTTCGACATGAGAAAATTCTTGGAATGGTTTAGTTCCAAGTGGAGAAAATTCTTGGGATGGTTTAGTTCCAAGTGGAGAAAATTCTTGGGATGGTTTAATTCCAAGTGAAGTGTACTTTTTATGGTGGAGTATGATTGTCGGTGAGACAATGGAAGCGGAAGCTGTAACTCTTACAATCAAGGTGGAGATTGTTGGGGTTGATTGCAAGTCCCACATCCTTTAGTGTGGGAGAATAAGGAGAAGGCCAAGGCTATATATTGGGTTTTGGTCCTTTGTTTTCAAATGCACCAACACCAGCCAACATATAGCACTTTAAGCTTGTATCTGACTTAGTTTAAATATTTGCTTTGTAAGAGTGTGGTTGTACTGAGGTGTTGGGTGTGGGTGAGAGAAGTCTATGTGTTGTAACAATTTTCACATAGTGTTAATTCTCTGAGAGAAGCCTATGTGTTGTAACAATTTTCACGTAGTGTTAATTCTCTGGTTGCCGGTTTAGGCAGCGGCCGTGGTTTTTTCTCTGGTTTTGGAGTTTCCACGTTATATTCTTGTGTTGTGATTGTGTCTTGATTCTTTTGAACTGCTGCTGTTTTTCCCAACAAACATAATGGGTGTCTATTAGAAATAGCAATAAGAGGAAGAAGAACAGTGTCTAGTAATGGTGTTCATTTCCCCATTACATTCTTCGGATAACTTCCCCATTACATTCTTCTCATTTCTTCTTCTTTCACACCCACTATCAATTGGTGTTCATTTGCGAAGTTATATCATGGTTGATTTCTTATACAATCCCTCTGAGTTATACCAGCTTTCTTACTGCCACCATGGCTGATTTAGATATGAAGTTTTTTCTTCTTTAAATGATAGGGAAAATGTTGTTATTATAGCAATGGTTTGAACCTAATGGTGGTAGCCATTGTTAACAGAAGCAGTTAATACAATTTCTTCATTTTATTTTATCTATCTTCAAATTCTTTAACGCCTTATGTTTCCCAACAAATGCTATACTATCCCAAATGCATTGATGCAGGACCTGGTCCCGCGTACCCTGGTGACTTTCGATAAACAACAAATCGTAGTTTGGAGGGGGAAGGATTATAAGCACTTGGAAGGTATGAATGTAGTTAATTTTATTATAATTTATTATTAATATGGATGTTGTTGAGTTCGCTAATTTTATTATACTTTGTTATTCAATTAATTTCGTTCATAATATTTGTAAATAAGTTTTGCATACATGACTGTTGACTATTTCATCATAAAAATTTGATAAAATTAATCACTAGTAGTATTAGATTCATTTCTTGTTATGCAATGCCATGATATAAATTGAAAATTCTGTTATTGTTTGAATATTAATCTTTGTTCTTTTGGAATTTATTCTATATGACTCAGATATATTGCATAAAATTGTTAGGTTCATGAGTTTATTTATCTCTATAATTTTTCAAACTTATTTAGTGATTGACAAGTTAAGTTTTGGTCTTATAGTAAATGGATCGTACATGGATGTACAATAAGGTACATGAAAATAGACACGGATTGAAAGAGGAATATGTTAGTGGTGTTAAAGATTTTGTGAAGAGGGCTTTGAAACAACCGATTTGTATATCTGAGGGAGGATAAGGTGTCTGTGTATAAAATGCAAGTGTATGAAGATATCTGCAGCAACTACTGTTAGACTTCACTTGTATCGGGATGGATTTCAACCAGATTATTGGATTTGGATGAACACGGGGAGGTGAATCCAATGGTTGAAACAAGGGGTGGTTCGACTAGTAGTAGGATTGTGTATCACAACGACCAATTTAATGCAATGGATGAAATGGTGTTTGATGCTTTTAGGCCTTATCGAGATGTCCTTGATGTGAACACTAACATGGGAAATGAGACATTTGCTGAGGATGAGTTGCCTAACGAATATGCCAAACGGTTTTATGACAAGTTGATATCCACCAACAAGCCCATCTACGAGGGGGCTACCCAATCAATGTTATCAATATGTGTTCAACTTCTGGCAATTAGGTCTAATTGGCATGTTCCACAAAAAGGTATAGATTTTGTTACAAAAACGCTTAAAAGTGTATGTCCAGTGCCAACATGCTTGCCCGATAACTATTACCAAGCAACACAATTGGTTTCAAAGTTAGGGTTGAAGGTTGAGAAGATTGACTGTTGTAAGAAAGGATGTATGTTATATTACAAGGATGATAACAAGTTATTTGAGTGCAAAGTTTGTCATTCTCCTAGGTTCATTCCACGTAGGACTGGTATGGGAAAATATAAAGATGTTCCAGCAAAAAGAATGTTTTATTTCCCTATCATTCCTAGGTTACAAAGATTGTATGCATCAACAGAGTCTGTAGTTGAAATGAGATGGCATCACGAAAATAAAAAGAGTTCAAACGTCCTTCGCCATCCGTCCTCATTGTATGGAAGACACAAAAGCTTTTACTTTGAAACATGGCGGTAAGAATTCTTGGTTTGATTGTCATCATCGATTCTTGCCAGCTAATCACTCTTTTAGAAGAAGTAAAAGAAGTTTTACAAAAAATAGGGATGAGAAAGACGGCCAACCTTACATTTACACAGGGCAAGAGATATCGGAGGTGGTGAGTAATTTTTCAAAAGTGACTGAAATTGGTTGGAAAAAGAAATTCAACGGGTATGGAGTGGGTCATAATTGGAAAAAACGAAGTATTTTTTGGGATCTTCCATATTGGAAGGATAACTTGTTAAGGCACAATCTCGATGTGATGCACATAGAGAAAAATGTCTTTGATAATATATTTAACACAGTTATGAATATTAAAGGTAAAACAAAGGATAATGAAAAGGCAAGAAAAGACTTGTCTTTATTATGCTTTCGCGGGGACTTGGAGATGCACGTCTTATCTAACGGAAAGATGGGTAAACCAAAGACAAATTACACTTTGACATCATTAGATGCCAAGTTGGTTTGTAAATGGCTTAAGGAATTGAGAATGCCTTATGGCTATGCTTCAAACCTTGCTAGGTGTGCCGATGTTGAGAAGGGTACGATACATGGAATGAAGAGCCATGACTGTCATGTTTTCATGGAATGTTTACTCCCAATTTCATTTCATTCCTTGCCGGAATTTGTTTGGAAACCATTAACTAGCTAAGTCGATTCTTCAAGGATCTTTGTTGCAATACATTGAGATTGGACGACTTAGTTAAGTTGAATGATAACATTCCAATTATCATATGCAAGTTAGAAAGGATTTTTCCACCAAGTTTCTTCGACTCAA
Source organism: Cicer bijugum (assembly GCA_037974875.1). Classification (NCBI taxonomy): domain Eukaryota; kingdom Viridiplantae; phylum Streptophyta; class Magnoliopsida; order Fabales; family Fabaceae; genus Cicer; species Cicer bijugum. The sequence goes on from JBBPBT010001116.1 coordinate 5,097,130, forward strand.
TGGAGCATCTTCCAATACATCTTGCCTATGAAGCAATGTTAGGTGGTCCAGTACATTATCGGTGGATGTATCCATTTGAAAGGTAACTTTTGTGGTTGATTTTATAACAGATTACTAGGTTTATTATAACTTACTTAATAGACATTTAATGATTAAATGTGCAGATGTATGAGAGTCTCAAAGCGGGCAGTGAGAAACAAGGCTAGGGTTGAAGGCTCCATATGTGCCGACTATATACAACGCGAGACAACTTATTTTTGTTCTCATTATTTCAAGTCATTCAATTTGTTGTCGACCCCAAATTTTAGTAATAATCATCATTTAGAATGTGATGATCTCCAACCTTCACTATCCATCTTGCTGAAACGAGGTCGACCTAGTGGTAAGTCTGGAACACATTATCTAACAGATAACGAATGGAAATCTGCTCAAGTACATGTGTTGATTAATTGTGATGAAATTAAACCATATCTTGAGTAAGTGTTCATCATAATGCATGAAAAATTATATTGATGCAAACCATAATACATATTTACTTATGAACTATGTGATTGTTGACAGCTTATTCTTGGAGAATCACTCAATCAATGAAGAAGACGCATCTAGACGTATACATGTAGAGTTTCGCATATGGCTGAAAGCATATGTAAATAACGAGGCAAATGAAGTGACCAACAAAGACATAATAGCACTATCTCGTGGTCCTTCATCAATGGCAATATCTTGGAACACTTACTTTGTTAATGGGTACACGTTTCAGACTAAGGCCTACAGCATTAATGAAAAGACAATCAATAGTGGGGTGCATGTAAGGGGTCTTACTGAAGGAGGAGAAGATGATTACTATGGCACGATGAACTATATCATAGAACTAGATTACTTTGGTCTGAAGGACAAGGTTGCATTATTTTATTGTGAATGGTTTGACCCAACAAAAAATAAGGGCACAAAGATTCATCCACAGTATCAAATTGTTGATATTAAGATGGATAAACGTTATCGTCTTTATGATCCTTTCATCTTGGTGCAAAAAGCAAGACAAGTGTATTATGTCCCCTATCCAGAAATGTGTAGAGATAAGCGTGGATGGTGTGTGGCAATTACCACAAAACCAAGGGGTCACGTGGAGATTGACAACACAGAGGATGAAATGCCTTATCAGTCTGATGGGATGTCACATGTTCTACCAATTGCAAAAATAGAACCAATATCTTGTTTACGTGACAACTCACAAGTAGATGTGTTTGAAGAGATATTTGATCGAAGATTGTAGTGAAGGGAGAAAGGATAGTGATCGAACATATTACAATAGTATTTTGTATTGCACAATATTAGAGTTTATTTTATGTATTTTGTATGACACTCTGTATTTTGTACTTAAGCAACTTGCTGATTCTGATAAATTGTTTATGTATTTTGTGATCGAACATATTACAAATTGCTGATTCTGTATTATGTATTTTGATTAATTGTCTACTTAAGCAACTTGTATTTTGATAAATTGTATTATGTATTTTGTATTGCAATGTTTATTTTGTACTTACATGACATTTTTTATTTACTCTTTTTTACTTTATGACAACAGATGACTAACAAAGGTGGCGTTGATAAAGGAAAGGTCCATCCTACTAGGGGTAGACCAAAGATGCTGCGATTGGGTAAACTTAATGAGTAGCGGGATGACATACGTCGCAACTTGTCTACTACTAGGCCACTTCATTGTTCATCTCCAGCCCCGTCTCAGCCTCCAACATCAACTAAGATTGTAGCACCTCCTGATACTATAACACCAACATCCCTCCGAACACCATCTCCCATCTATGCCTCTACCCCTGAGGTATTTGACTTTATGCCGACTTCAGGTTTAAGTATTCATACCATGGGTGCCTCTTCACAACATTCCCCACATGAGGCTTTGGTAGAGAAGAATGTGGAACAAACTTCCGATGATCATGAGGATAGGGTGGAAATTGAGGACTACAACCAAGATGATGAGGAGGTGGGTCAAGGGAACGTTCCTCCTATCGTGCCTGTGAGAGATGATAATGGAAAAGTCATTATACGACCTTATGGTAAAGGGTAAGTTACAACAATTGTTTATTTTCTTAATATTAGAAGCATAAGTATAGACACAGACACATATTATTTACTTAATACTTTATTTCTTCAATACATTAATGCAAACTCACTCCTAGCAACGCAGTTGCAGATGCCATTAGGTATGCCAGACAAAAACAATTTCGTGAGTCTATCTATGGTTGGAGTGCAACCACTAACATAATTAGACAAAATTGGTTTGAAAAGTTTGCGGTAAGCCTTTGAATATAATTATATGTCCAATTCATTTTTCTAGCATATATAGGGAGAATTATGTAATTTGTTTTGTTGATAGTAGTTAGTACATATATACTTTTTGTTATTCCCAGGAGAAGGTATCGTGGGATCCTTGTCATAATGATATTGCGAAACGTTTGTTTGAACAAAATGCCTCTAAAAGACTATCAGATATGCTTACAAAGGTGAGGAAAAAAGGGACTCGGCCTAGTTGGATAGGTGAGGAAGCTTGGACTGGTCTTCAAGCATATTGGGAAGGTACAACATTCAAGAACATCTCCAACCAAAATAAGACCAATTGAGCTTCAACAAGAGGCGGGGCTGTCCACACCTTAGGCCGCAAGGCTCATATTGATGTTGCAATTGAGCTCGTATGTATTAAATTTACATTTACTTAAAATTAATACAATTTAATGTTATGATATCTTATTTTGAGTTGTGATCCAATAATCTTAATTTTATTTTTAGAGCAATAACCTTCAAAGAGATTTACTTCCAGACGAGTTATTTTTGACAACCCACAAGAGGAAAAATGGTGCTTGGGTTGATAGTCGCGCAGAATCTACCTATGTATGTTCTTTATTTATGTAAATTCTTTATATTACAAATGAATCAAAAAATAATATGATCTCATTTATATCAAGACTCCTACAAGAGAAATTCCTTTATTATACACTTGTTTGTTTAATTTATTTTAGAAATTTGATCATATATTACGTTATTAATTTATTCCATTTATCAGGGAACATTTAAAAAAAATTGGAGGAAGTACAAACACAACTTAGCGAAACAACTGAGGAAAGTGCTAAAAAGGTAGATGGAGGGACAATACTTAAGTTATGGACTGAATCTACAGGGGGTCGCACTCGTGGTCGAGTTTATGGTACGAGAGACTTGTCCATTAACGTCCGACAGGGGTGTGTATCGCTTACACAACATTTCCAGAATCCTTCTAATTCTATGATCGGGACATCTTTAGAAGCGGAGAGGGCAGCTAGAATTAGAGCTGAACAAATTGCTCAGGATGCAGTGGCCCAAGCTCAAGTGGCTACCAAGATTTCCAGAATCCTTCTAACATGTTGTATCTATTGAGATAAAATCTCTCTCAAATGGTTTTAATGATAACAAAATTATTTAAAAGATTATCATTGTAGTTAATGAATAATTTGTGCTTTTGAGTGAATTCATATTAGAAAACTAGTTACTCATCATTAAAATAAAAGGAGAATAATCTGACCGGAGGATAGACAGACAAGAGGATGAACCCTTAAGAGGATGAACCTTCAAAGTTGCAAAATATTCAACATGTCTTGAAGAATGCATGTAAAAGGAAAAGGACAACACATGTCCAAGTTCCTAGAATGATTGAACCTTTTGTATGAGGATGGATTGCACGAGGATGAATCTATAGTTCACTTCGTCCTCACCTGTTAGAAAATGACCCAACACATCAACATATAGAAAAGTTGTAGATAACAAGACAAAAAATATGGTTTTACATGTCTTGAAGAATGAAAAAGGAAAATGACAACTCATGTCCAAGTTTCTAGGAGGATTGAACCTCTTGTACGAGGATGAACTGAACCAGTCCAAGGACAACTGGATGACATTTATGTAATTACGATTAATGACTTTGAACTTTTTGATTAAGTTCCCAACAATCATAAAGTGTTTGACACATGGAAAGGGCATCACAAAATCTCTATAAAAGGAATGGAGCTCTTCATTATCAAATACACAACAACATTACATAAAAAGAACAAGATTCTAAAAGCTATCAAGAGCAATTTACATCATCTCTTTATACTTTCTATAGTCTTACATTAGATCTTTGAAATATCCTTTAGAAAGTGTTAAGTAAAGAGAAATATCATACTCATATCACTTTGTAATTTTCTCGTGAGTTACACTTAGAAATAGTTGAAACTTGTAAGAAACAAGATTGTAAGTTTGATGAGACTAAATAATACACAAAGTATAACCAACATCTGTGAGAGGTTAATCTGTTTGATGTAAAAACTCACAAGTGTGTGAGGACTAGACGTAGCTTTCATTGGTTGAACCAATATAAAAGTTGTGTTTTCTCTTTTATTTATTCAGCTCAAATTTAAAAGCTCAAGTTTCTATCATCTGATTCTCACCCTCTCAAAGAGGATAGTGATTTAAAACACAAGAGATCATTTTTAAACAAAAATATCCCTATTCAACTCCCCCTCCTCTTTTAATGATATTTTAGCTACATTAGGATCTTATGGATCCATTGACGAAATGTTGTGGGAAGCATTTGCAAAGCTCAAATTGACCACAAAACAAGTCTAATCTCTTCGAGGTTCCCTAATATGGTTCTCGAGGGAGCTGGTCGAGGTGAAATGGTACATAACAATGAGCGGTACCTTTGGTATGGGATACAATGCTAAAACTCTATGGTCAGTTACTTGGTAATTGATAGCGTTTCAGCAAGTGTACTGAATTGTTGCAAGTAATAATAAAACGGTAGTACCAAGTGTCGAACTCCAGGATTGCGTTTTACTATTGAATTATATTTAATTACTAAAATTGAACAAAAGGTTCCCAAGTTGATTCAAATAACATTTGAAATTAACAATAGTAATAAAATTGATCTTTTATAATGAGAAAAATGTCAGGGATGAGTTTCACTTCGAATCCAACCTTGGTGTCTAATTTGATCCTAGTTACTGAATTCCTTTATTGAATTATTACCGAATTCTCTTTATTATTCTTGCCCTAATGTCTTAGTGACAGAACCTTTAATTCCAAAGTAACCCCTAATTCCTTAGTAGATATATGATTAGAATTAAGCATTAGCGTATAGAAATTCTCTTGTAAATTATTGTTTTGTAACTACTTTAATTGGTTTCATGACCTACATTTGTCCCTAGACTACAAATTCATGAATTTCTCATCTCAAGCATTCGTAAAGTCCACTTCCGTTTCAAAATACAAATCGAAGAACATTTTAATGTTGATCAAGCAATAAAAAGCATTAAGCACAGAGATGAGAAAAATAATTCAATAAACTCATTCATATAACTAGAAGTCAAATCAGAAAAATAAGGGTTTCATCTGGTTACACTCATCCCTAACAAATAGGGTTTAGTTATTCATGACAGAGATACAAAAGATAAGGATTAAAGAAGAATTACAAGAATGATTCATGGATGATTCTTGATAAAATTGCTTCAATGGTGTTAGAAACGGCCGTCTTTGAGTTTCTATGTTAGGGCACAAGTCTCCTCACTTCCCAAAAGTCAAAAAGATCCCTAAACAGTAAAAAATTGTGTTTTTATGAATGTTGATGCGCGTCACGTGCCCCAGGCACGGCCTTTGTGCTCCAGGCGCGTATTGACAGTACTGAATGGCTGGAAATGTGCTTCAGGCGCGCAGGGCGCGCTCCAGGCGCACATCATCTACTGTCTGACGTATTTTGCATTTTTCTCATCTTTTGAGTCTAAATTTGGTTCTGGTGTCTTCATGAAAGTTATAGATATGGATCTTAGTTTTCATTAGCACTTGGTTTGACTCCAATAGGACAACTACAACTCTAGATATGGCTGCAATACTTCACATTGGTCATGTTGGTTTCTCATCAAAATTCAGCACTGCACTAAAACAAAGTACCAATGCAAAACTACGAAAAATCTCTATTTAATTAAGCAAATAAGGACAAAAATATTTCATTAAATCAAATAACTAAAATCAACAAAATATATCAAATAACTCATTAAATTAACTAATGATTAAAGATAAATAAGACTAAAATCAATAAAAATTATACATATGATGAATAGTCATTAATAATTAAGACCCCTATTCATACAACATCATCATAGGACGTCTTACCCTTACTTGTTTTGACGTTATGTTGTCAACTTTGTACTTAACTCTAATTAGCCCTTAAAAAAGTGCAAGTGGTTGATTACTTACAACATACCAAGAAATACATTCCCCACCTATAATGAGAACACAACATCAACGTTGCCGAACTGGATCTCTATGAAGTTTTCTCATATCAACGTGTCTCAACCACTAAAGTCATAACCTTTGTAGATAGATATCTAGATCTGAGTCGGTTCGAGCTAGAACATTAAAGTTATAATCTCTGCAGATATTAAAACAAACATGGAAAAGCTATTTTTTGAGGTAGTTCATCTATCCAAGGATCATCCCAGAATAGAACTCCCTCATCCATACCTATTAATTCAACCATTTGTATGTCCATATGTACTCTCCGAAACCTTATACCAAAGACTAGATTTTTCTGTACGAATTCTCTACCCGCATTTACCCGACAACGCTAAATTAAAAGCTTTCAAATTCTTAAGACCCAACTCATCTTCTGCTTTTTCTCAACATACTTTATCTCATTGTACCAACTAATTTTCCTATTATCCTCTCCCCTACCCTAAAAAAGAATTTAAACAAAGATTCAAGTTTGTGGATTATACCTGATGGAGCTTTGAAAGAAAAAAAAGGAGATAGACTGATAATGCTTACATGTCTGACTTCAACAAGACAACTCTACCACTAATAGATAACTGTTTATGATTCCAAGAGGCTAATCTCCTCCTAACCGAATCAATCACAAGTTCCCAAAACAGAGTCAACCTCAACCATTCTAGACCTCTGGACATTCAGGCGGGCCTACTAAAAGGCATTTATGGAAATTTATCTTGAGGTCCGAAACCACTTCAAACAATTGTAAACATGCTTTCATGGCCCACAGATTTTTCTAACTCGTTCTTTCAACTATTAGTGTGTCATATATTGTAGGTGTGATAATTCAATTCCATTTGCACCAAATTGACAGTGTTTCAACAAATGTACTCAATCGTTGCAAGTAATAATAAAATGGTAGTATCGAGTGTCGAATTCAATGATTGCATTTTACTATTGAATTATATTTAATTACTATAATTGAACAAAAGGTTACCAAATTGATCATTTATAATGAGAAAAATGTTAGGGATGAGTTTCACTTCGAATTCAACATTAGTGCCTAATTTGATCCTAGTTAATGAATTCCTTTATTGAATTATTACAGAACTCACTTTATCATTCTTGCCCTAATGTCTTAATGATATAACTTTTAATCCCAAAGTAACCCCTAATTTCTTAGTAGATTAAAGATTAGAATTAAACATTACCGTACAAGGATTCTCTTGTTAAACTATTGCCTTTGCAACTAATTTAATTGATTTCATGACTTGTATCTATCCCTAGACTACAAATTCATGAATTTCTCATTTCAAGCATTCGTAAAGTCCACTTCCGTTTCAAAATATAAATCATAGAACATTTTAATGTTGATCAAGCAATAAAAAGCTTTAAGCACAGATATGAGAAAAATAATTCAATAAACTCATTCATATAACTAGAAATCAAATCAGAAAAAATAAGGGTTTCATTTGGTTACACTCATCCCTAACAAATAGGGTTTAGTTACTCATAATAGATATACAAAATATATGGATTAAAGAAGAATTACAAGAATGATTCATGGATGATTCTTGATAAAATTGCTCCAATGGTGTTAGAAACAATCATCGTTTCTATGCTGGGGCACAAGTTTTCTCACTTCTCAATCGTCAAAAAGATCCCTAAAAAGTAAAAAATTGTGTTTTTAATTAATATTGTCGCATCCACACGCCCCAGGCACAGAAAACGCGCTTCAGGCGCGCTCTGGCAGTGCTGTAAGGCAAGAAATGTGCTTCAGACGCGACTGTTGCGTTTCAGGCGCGGCTGTTGTGCTTCAGGCGTACAACATCTGCTGTATGCGTTATACTGCATTTTTCTTCTCTATCAAGTCTAAATTTGGTTCCAGTGTCTTAATGAAAGTTGTAGCTATGGATCTTAGCTCTCAATTGCAATTAGTTTTACTCCAATTGAACATCTACAACTCTAGATATGGATGAAATACTCCACATAGGTTATGTTGATTTCTCACCAAAATTCAGCACTGCACTAAAACAAAGTAACTCAAAACACCGAAAAATCTCTACTTATTCAAGGTAATTTAAACATAAACATTTCATTAAATTAAATAAATAAAATTAACAAAAGATTTCAAATAAATCCTTAAATTAACTAATGAATAAAAGATAAACAAGACTAAAAACAATAAAAAATATGCATATGATGAAGAGTTACCAAGTACTCAAATGTTTCCCGATTAAACAAGGGAGGCATGTTAATATTTCTAATTGTAGCTACATACAAGAGTTAGTCATCATAACAATATCTTTGTGTTTATGATGGGAAGCAAAAGAGAAAAGGGTTTTTATGAATATATAGAGCCAGAGCCACACAGAGACAGAGACAGAGAGAGAGAGGGAGAGAGAGAGGGGGAGAGAGAGAGAGGGAGAGAGAGAGAGAGAGAGCTAATAAAAATTGATGAATACTGCCAATCATTCTCATGCAAGCCCATCCTGGGGTAAGCAAAAAGCAATAATATCACGTGCATTTAATAAAACTTTTTATTTGACAGTTGAATTAGTAAAATTCATTGTTTATAATTAGTTACTGACTTATCTCAAAGTAACTCATGAAGTCAATGGATCTCTAATCATATTTTTACATATATGGATATATAGGTGTGTGTATGTGGATTTGGTTGGGTCGGTTTTAACGAACCAGAACCAATCAATTTCCTTTTAGTTTGATTGAGTTTTAAATTTGAATTTTTTCATTTCATCCGAACCAACTCATTCATTTGTGGGTTGCGCAGAAAAAATAACATGGTTTTCACCTGTATATGGGTGCCGGTGGACTCGCTAACTTGGCCACCCAAACCAACCTGGTTTTCACTTGTATCCAGTTACTTTTGGATCAGAACTAACACAACCAATTGAAACCTGTTTATATTTGATTTGAATAATTGGTTCAATAGTTTGAACCTATGGACTCGATCCGATGACCTATCTTATTTTTTTTTTATATATATAATTTATCCCTTTTATATTTTTTTTTCTTTTCTGGAAGCCATTCTTCCTTCCCATAGGGTTTAACCTTTCTTATTCTTCCAACCACCTCATCGCCGACGTCAACCACGCCATAAAATTTCTCTCAACATCAGTCACACGAATACAATGAATGAGTTATCATTTTCGTCCATCCGCTCTATTTTAATTTTTGTTTCTTTTTTTCTATTTTTGTTTGTGGTTTCTATTTTGTCGTGACTACTTATTTTTTTATTTTTTTTTTCATTTTTTATTCTCTTGGTTTTCATATATAATGTGAATATCAATGTTGTCACAAGAGGGCTTGGTTTGATTGGTTGTTATTGTCAACTTCATTCCTTCCAAAACAAAAAAAAAACTCTTGCGAAAATACCTAGGGTGAAACCCTAACCTTGGCAGCATCTCCACCAAGCTTTCGCATAGCCTCCGTTGTCGTCTCTATCCTACATCGCCATTATGTGCGAGTTGTGTTTGAGTTTAGACCTGGGCTCTAACCGCATTGTTGTCATCGACACTCACATGAAAGTTTGCCTTTGTTGGATTCGGTTAGAGTTATGTTCTGAAGGTGCGCAAACACGAAAAAAGGAGGTTGAATTTTGTCTAAGTTGGATTCTTTTTAAATCTTTGATTCAAACTGATTTGGGTTTGATGACTTAGATCATAGTAATAAAAATAAGGAATGCAAGAGTAAGATAACACAAGCAATTTATCCTCGTTCGCCACCAACTTGATAGTTACGTCCATTCCCCTCACTTACAAGAATTTAATCCACTAATTCAACTCCTTGAACTACACAACACCTGACCCTACAAGTCAGTCTTCTTAAAACAACCTGAAAACAACAAACTTTTTGAGGAACACAACCACCTTGACTCTACTAGCCAAATGTTCTCCATGCAATCTAACAACCCAGATTGTTGAAGGCACACAACACTTTGATCCTACAAGTCAAGTATTTGTATATTGTTGTGTTTTCCTTCTTCTTCTGCCTTGATCCTTTATTTATAGATGAAATTAGGGTTTAAATTTATTCCTATGTGAATTTTGAGTCATAACTCCATTGTAGCTTGGTCAACTGTAGTTTTCTTCAAATATAATTTTGAAAGAGGTGTTTGATAATATGACCTTTAGGAAATTTCTTATTTTCGAATTTGATCTTGAGTAGTTCTTCTAGAAGGATATTGTGCATATTTTTTCAGATTACGTTCGCAAATTAATTTACTTGAGTCTTCCTTCATACACTTGAGTTGAATAGACCAGGATTGAAATCTAGGCTTATTCTTGGATCTTCCGAAGTAAGGATACGACTAAGTCCAAGTCAGTATTGTTCTCAATTTATCAAAGCTTCTCAATTTCCATCAAATTCATTGACTTTTCTCCATCATAATCATTGACTTGATTGTTGGAGTCAGATGATGTAAGACCCATAATTTTAAAGTGTACTTTATGTATTTTAATGGATCTTGGTATTGAACTCAGAGGCTTTTTAGCCAAAGTTATTAATATTTTGGAGTTTATATAATCAAAAGGTATTTTGATGCTTGATTAAAATTACTCGTCGATAAATAAGTTAATTAACTGCGGTGAATCTTTTACGAATAGTTTTATGCGTTTTGGGTAAAAGAGTAATTTAATAAATATCTATAAAGTTGGAGATATTTGTTAATTATTATTAATATATATATATATATATATTTATATATATATATATATATATATATATAGAAAAGGAAAAGAAAGAAATAAGGAGAAGAGAAGTAGAAAGGAAAGAAAAAGAGAGAAAGGAAAAACAAAGGAAGGAAAATCAGAATTTCCTTCTTCCTCACTGCCTCGCGTGAACAAATTTCTTCCTCCCTCCATTGTTGCTCGTTTTTGCTTTCTTTTCCTCCCTTAGAGTTCGAAATTGATAGTGGGTTATAGGACAAGAATTTCTCAACTTCACTCTTCCTCTTTGATTCAAAAACGGAGAAAAACGGTATTAGGGATTCAAACTCAAATCTCCCCGTTTCATCTAGATCTAAGCGTCGTTTCAAGAAGTGATAGAAGGGAAAGTTGCTCACCACTACACTACGGTTTGAGTGATGGATTATGTTGATTTGTGTTCGTTGTTTTGACGTATTCTAAATTGATAACTGATGAAATTTGAGTTTGTTTTGTGTGGTTTGTGTGGAAAATGATTTGGAATGAAGTAGGGATTGATTGTGAAAGTATGTGTGAGTTTCTTTTGTGTGGTTTGTGTGGAAAATGATTTGGAATGAAGTAGGGATTGATTGTGAAAGTATGTGAAAGTTGGTTTTGTGTGGAATTTGAAAACCATTAAGTTAAACGAGTATTAAGAATGGGGAATCTCTTAATGTCTTGTTTACTTAATGTGAGTTTGTGAAAATCGTTTAAGTTAAATGAGAATTAAGAATGGGGAATCTCTTAATGTCTCGTTTACTTAATGTTGTTTTGAAAATCGTTTAAGTTAACTGGGCGTCAAGAATGGGGAATCTCTTAATGTCTTAGTTACTTAACGTTGCTTGAAAATCGTTTAAGTTAACTGAGCGTTAAGAATGGGGAATCTCTTAATGTCTTGGTTACTTAATGTTTGTTTTTGAAAATCGTTTCAGTTAAATGAGTATTAAGAATGGGGAATCTCTTAATGTCTTATTTACTGAATTTTTTGTTGTGGGAATCGTTTAAGTCAAAAGTATATTAAGAATGGGGAATCTCTTAATATGTCTGTTTGCTTAATGTTTGGCGTGAAAATCGTTTAAGTCAAATGAGTGTTAAAAATGGGGAATCTTATAATAACTGCATTTGCTTAACGATTGTTGTGAATGGAGTCAGTATACGCTCATGCATTTTCATGCTTTTTGTAAATCGTGCAGACCCGTGATAGGTGGCACCTTGATAAATAGTACTTTGGCCTGTGATAGGCGGTACATTTATGATTTACGTTTTTGTAAGTTGTGCAGACCCGTGATAGGTGGCACCTTGGTAAATAGTACTTTGGCCCATGATAGGCGGTACATTTACGACTTACGGTTTTTTGTAAATTGTGCAGACCCGTGATAGGTGGCACCTCGATAAAGAGTACTTTGGCCTGTGATAGGCGGTACCTTTACCATTTACGTTCTTTTTAGTAAGCCGTGCAGACCCGTGATAGGTGGCACCTTGGTAAACGATACGGGCCCGTGATAGGCAGTACGTTTATGGTTTACGCTTTTTAGTAAATCGTGCAGACCCGTGATAGGTGGCACCTCGATAATTGGTACTTTGGCCTGCGATAGGCGGTACAATTATGATTTATGGCCCTTCGAGGAGGGTTTTGGTTTGGAATTCCGAGTCCATGCATTTTGGCATATACGCATTGCATTAGGGTGCTCGGCACACAAGTCGTGGTTGATCCAAATTATGATTGTGTGGATTTTGCTAAGTGTTATGGTTCGAAATTATGTGTAAGTGTGTTTTGATTCAGATTGTGATTTCGTTGATTGCACTAAGAGTTATGTTTTGGAATTGTGTGATAGTATGTTAGGTTGTAAAAACGTTTTCGAAACTCATAATGACGTGGTGCTTGTATGGGTATTGCTAAGTGTTAAGGTTTGGAGTGGTGTTTGTATGTGATTAAGTTAGTTTATGTATTTTTGAAAGAATACACAGGGAAATCGATTTACCCAATCGATTTCATGAGTTACAGGGGCCCTGTCATTCACGAAATCGATTTACCCAATCGATTTTGTAAGAAGTATTTCAAAATCATTTAAGAAATCGATTTGGTAAATCGATTTGGATACAATTGGATTCAAGTCAGGGGCTTCGTTTTCCCGAAATCGATTTACCCAATTGATTGGATTCAATACAGGGGCTCTGTCTGTCTGTCAATCGATTTACCCAATCGATTGATTTAAGCCCAGAGTTCAGTTTTCACTAAAAACTTTCAGGAAATTGATTTCCCCAATCGATTGTTTCAGTGGGAAATCTTATGTTGAGTTTGATAATTGATTTCTCAATTGATTTATCAATGCTTTGTTCAGTTATGTATTACTTGATGGATTGATAACTCTATTTGATGTCATTTACATTTGGCAAGCTTTACATGAACTTTTAGCATGTGGAAAAACCCATCTAATATGTTTGATAAATTTGAAAGGTTATTTGTGAATTGAAAAGTTTAAATGTTATGTGTTAACTGTTAATTTCGGTTGGTGACCCTTTACAACTATTGTGGAAATCTGGGCTTTGCCCTCAAATGAGAGTCAGGATGATCCTACCGGTACGTACCCTCCGGAAGGGAATATGGATGGGAGTGCTTGATTGGAGCTACGTTAGGAGAATCTCACGGGGCGCGTGGAGATTACTCAAGGCGTATAGTTTTTTTTTTTTGTTATGTATAGAATGATCAGACTAGGTTGTCACTCAGGACACATATGTCCTTCTTTTGGGCTACTTTTATTGTAAAGTTGAAAGGATGTACATGTACTATTGCTGACAGCAGGACATGCCTTGGATTTATATTTTAAAAAACTTTTCCGCTGCTTGTAAATTTTAATGACTTAGTTATATATCCAAAGGTTTTATTTTATTAATTTGCTCGGTTTTATTTATTTCCTTGTTGTATTTTTAATTTCTTTCGAAAAAAAAAAATACACCCTCGCTTTGAAAAACGGGGTGTTACAGATGAAGTGTTGCTTGAATAATCAAAGTCAGAGGTAGATGAAAGCTATGTGACTTAGAATAAGTGACATTGGCAGCTTCACATTTGTTTCTTTATTAGATTTATTTCAACTTTAGAGTGTGCCATATATCAGAGGCAACACTTTGGAACGTGTTGAAATCTTTAGAGTTGTTGCAACTTCAGAGGCAGAAATTTGGAGCGTGTTCAAGTCATCAGAGTTAGCAGAACATAAACTTCAGAGGCAGGCTTGAAAAGTGGCTTTAGATTTAGAGTCTTGTTGAAGTTACTATTCATCATAGCAAGCAGAAATGTTGTTTATCAAAGCATGTAGAAATACTTTTAATGAAAGCATGTAAAAATATTGTTCATCAGAGCATGTAAAAATATTGTTCATCATAGCATGTAGAAATACTATTCATCAGAGCCTGTAGAAATATTGTTCATCATAGCATGTAGAAACATTGTTCATCAGAGCATATAAAAATACTTTTTATTAGATAAATCTTGATCACATTTTCTTGTAATAATCTTCTTATAAATAATTCATATCTTCTTGTTAAAAATCTTGATCAAATTTTCTTGTAAATAATTTGTATCTTCTTGTCATAAATATGATCAAATATTCTTGTAAATAATTCATATCTTCTTCTAGTAGATCTTGATCAAATCTTCTTCTAAATAATTCATATTTTCTTGTGATAAATTTTGGTCAAATCTTCTTGTAAATAATTCATATCATATTGTTCATAACATGTTGATCATATAATTTGCCCTTTTTTTATTATTGGCCTTTTGTAATTTAATTTGCCTTTTTTATTTAACTTTCCTTTATTTTAATAGAATGAAAATAACATAAACATCAAACATAAAATTTATCTGAAGTAAAGACACTAAACTACTCTAAAGTGGGAAAAACATCTATTAGGTAAAAGAGTAAAGTTTAGGTTTTTCCTAATGAAGTTAAACCTATCTTCAGCTCGTGGTTTGGTGAATATGTCACCAAATTGATGTTCGGTGTCTACGAACTAGATATTAAGGATACCATTTTGAACAAAGTCTATAATGAAATGGTGTTTGATTTCTATGTGTTTAGCTCTAGAATGAAGTATAGGATTTTTGGTTAGGCAATTGACATAAATGTTGTCACAATAAATGGGAAAATTAGTTTATAAGATTTTGTAGTCCTTTAGTTGATGTTTCATCCAAAGTAGTTGAGAGCTATAACCAGCTGCTGAAATGTACTCAACTTCTATTGTTGACAGAAAAATCTTGTTTTGTCTCTTACTTGACCAAAAGAATAAGTTGTCACCTAGAAATGGGTAGTTTCCACTTGTGCTTTTTTTTTTCTTCTAAAGCTTGTCTCTAGCATAATCAGAATCACAATACCCACTTAGTTTGTACTCAGAAGATTTCTTGCAGAACAAAATCTTGATAGTGCCTTTTAGGTATCTAAATATTCTCTTAACAACAATTAAATGTGATTCTCTAGGACCAACTTGAAATATTGCACATACGCATACACTAAACATAATGTCATATCTAAGACACAATATGCTAAAGTAGGGATCTTGTCATTTCTCTAGGCTTTCAGGTCAACTTTTGGGTCTAGTTCATCTTTTTCAAGTGAACACGTAAGGTGCATTGGTGTAACCATAGGATTGAAATCCCTTATATTAAAATTCGTGAGAAGCTCTTTTGTATTTTGATTTGATGAATGTATATACCTTTTTGATTTGTTGAATTTGTATCCCTAAGAAGAACTTAGTTCTCCCATCATACTCATTTGAAATTCAAGCTGCATCAATTTAGCAAATTATTGACAAAAAATGTCATTAGTAGATCTAAAAATAATGTCATCAACATAAATTTCAATGATAAGAATGTCATCTCCTATTCATTTTCTAAAAAGTGTATTATCTACTTGCCCTCTTTCAAAGTTATTTTAAGCAAGAAGTTACTAAGTCTATCATACCATGCCCTAGGAGCAAATGTTTAGACCATGCAAAGATTTCCTAAGTTTATTAACATGATTTGAAAATTCAGAACTTTCAAAACCTAGAGGTTTTTTAACATAGACTTTATTCACTTATATAACCATTTAGAAATCACTTTTAACATCCATTTGAAATAATATTATGTTATTATTTGTTAGGTTCTTCTAGTTTATCTGCATCAGCTTCCTCTAGTTTCGATAAACCTGCATCATCATCATCTTCTTGCTTTGACTTTTCAAGGTCAATCTTTTTGTCATCAAATTTAACATGTATGCATTCTTCCATAATTTATTTTCCCTTTTAAACACTCTATAAGCCTTAGATATATCAGAGTATCCAATAAAGATACACTTTTGAGATCTAGAATCAAATTTACCAAGGTTATCATTAGTGTTCAACATATAACATGTAAAACCAAATTGTTTAATGTAAGAGATGTTAGGCTTTTTACCTTTCCACAATTCATATGGTGTTTTATTGAATATAGACATAATTAAGACTTTATTTTGAATATAACATGCAGTTTAATTGTTTCAGGCCATAAGTGTTTTGCAATATTCATCTCGCTTAACATGGTTTTGGCTATTTCTTAGAGTGATATATTCTTTCTTTCTACAACTCCATTTTACTGGGATGTTATTTCTTTCAAATAACTTATTTTTAAATTATCCTCCATGACCACTTCTAATTGTTATAATCTTAAGACCATTTTCGTTCATTATTTGTTTGCAAAATATGATAAACACTTTGTGGATTCATCCTTACTTTTTAACAATTTCACCCATATCCACCTAATGTAATCATCTACTATAACAACGCCATATTTATTTCCATTTAGAGAGGCTGTTTCCATTGGCCCAAAGATATCTATATTAAAGAGCTCATGGGGCTTTACGGTAGAGATTGAGTTCTTAGGGGTACAAGAGTTCTTTGTTTATTTTCCCTTTTGACAAACTTCATACATGATTTCAGGTTTGTAACTAGTTTTAAGTATATTCAATTTTGAAATTAATCTAAGGTTTGCATTACCTAATCTTTTGTTCCAAATTAATTTCTCTTCATTTACTGACACAAGATGTTTAACCTCTTGTTTCTCTAAACTAAACAGATTTATCTTATAAATGTAGTTTTCCCTCTAACCTGTAATGAGTGTAGGTCCATCCTTCTAACTAATTCCCTTGCATATTTTTTGATTAAATATAATATCATAATTATTATCACTTAATTGACTAATAAATTAGGCTTAAGCCTTTAACAAGCAAGACATCTTTAATACAAAGGGAAGTACAATTACCAATTGTACCTTGACCAATAATCTAGCCTTTTTGCTTTCCTCTTAGGGATGGCAATGGGTAGGGTTTGGGTAGAGTACTATAGTACCCGTACCCATACCCGCAGTTTAAAAATATACTCATATTCGTGCCCGTACCCTCTTGGGTATCAACTTTAATACCCGTACCCTTACCCTCTGGGTACCTAAGTGCCCGTATCCGTACCCATTACCCACACTTTAACTAAAATAAATCAATAAACAAATATAATTTTGTGATTAAATTTAAAAAGGATAAATACCACCTATAGTCCCTTAACTTAATTTCAGTAAACGTTTTAGTCCTTTATTTTTTTTTTACCGGATTTTATCCTTTATTTTAATTTTAAGTGACAATTTAATCTTTTTTTGTTTTAAAATGTTAACAATGTTATCCTTTTTTTTTACAAAAATTCATCAAAATTTTCAAACAAAACTCATAAATTTTGTTATATTCTTTAATAAAAAATAAACTTTATCAAATTTGTAACTCAAATCTTCAAATAAACTCATATTTGCGATTCTTTATTTGATGTTGTTAGAGATAAAAATATGAGTTTATTTAAAGATCTAAGTTATAAATTTGATGAAATAGCATTATATTGAGGATGATAATTAATTTTATGTGTTTTGTTTGAAATTTTTTATGAATTTTTTGAAATTTTGCATAAAATAAGGATAAAATTATTGACATTTCAAAACATAAAAGATAAATTTGTCACTTAAAATTAAAATAAAGGACCAGATCGGGGGAAAGAAAAAGATAAAAGACTAAAACGTTAAGTGAAATTAAGTTCAGGGACTATATGTGGTATTTACCAATTTAAAAATTATCCAAATATCATAAATTAAATCATAAAATATTATAAACCAAAATATTTTCTAAGTCAAAACATTTCAAGTGAACACTCGTTACAATACACATTCAAATATCCATAATAATATTTTATGAAGTTGCAAGTCTTACGACAATATTATTTGAGATCAGTAAAAACAATTTATAAGTTGCAAGTATAATTATAAAGACACAATTAATAAGATATAATTCTTAGTTATAAAGTCACAATTATTTAACTATTAATCATAATCAAATTCTTAAAAAGTTTGCAAACGTTTATCTTTTGATTTGATTATAAATATTGTAATTGTCCAGTGATATTAATAGATATTAAAACATAAAGGAAAACAATTAATTAAATTAAATATTAATATAATAAATAAATAAATAAATAGTATATTTACATAAGTGCGGGTGCGGGGCGGGTACTATAGTACACGTACCCGTACCTGTACCCATACCTGCTTAATTTTGCGGGTAATTACCCGTCCCCGTGCCCATACCCATTATGCGGGTTTTTACCCTACCCATTGTGGATTTGTTTTGCGGGTACCCACTGGGTCTGGGTCTAATTGCCATCCATATTTCCTCTAAAAGTTATTGTGCCTCATTTTCTCAATGTTAGTTCTTAGAACATAGACTTTTCTCTCACCATGTCGCGAGCATCCATTATTCACGTACCATCATTGGTGTTTTACCTTAATTGCTAAGGACATCTGCAACATAGACAATTTTGTTCTTAGGTACCCAAATTTTGTTGGGTTTTGGTTTGTTAGTCTTTAAAGGTTTCTTGTATTTTCTTGTATTTAACATGAGACAAGATAATTTGGAGTGACCTTTTTTAGAGAAAGCGGTACACAAGATATTAGAGGAAATATGTTTAGGTTCAGGCACAATTTCTTCAAATCTTATACCTTTTTTTACCCTGTCTACTAACTCCAAAAATCTATGAAGCACACTTGCATCTTTTCATACCACTAGCAAGAAAATCTTGAAATATTTATTCATGCTTATCGAAGTTACATATAGTATTTTCAATTGATATTGAACTATGATTACTTTTCAAAGTTAGATTTTCAACCTTAAGTTCAACAATATCAATTTTCAAAGTTGCGTTTTATGTTTTAACTTCAAAACTTTGATTCTGTAAAACATTAATCTCTTCAGTTATGTTCGCATTTTCTTTCCTAACTATTTTTAGTTTTAAAGACAATTTGTGATTCTTGTTCAAGAAGTCATTTATAATAGTAATTAAATCATTTCAAGTCAAGTTAGAAAATTCATCAATTTCTTCATTTGTTGATTCACTTCTAAAGTTAGAATATGTGTTCGATCCAGAGGTAGAATTGGTATGAACCATCAAAGTTAAATCTGCGTGCTTTCCATCATTAGAGGATTCATCGAAATTATCCCATGTAGCCATCAAACTCTTCTTCTTGGGTTTGGAATCTTTCGTCTTATGTTTCCCTTTCTCTATATTTGGACATTCTGACTTGATGTGTCCAAGTTCATTGCATCAATAGAAGATGATGTTTTTCTTGTCATATTTATCATCTTTTCCTCTACTGGATTTCTTGGAATATATTTGGGAAATTTCGTATTTCTATTGTGCCGCGTCTTTTGAACTTTTCTGGATATAAAAGCCATTCCTCTTCCTCTAAGTCTCCATTATGATCTTCTGAATCATCATCATCTGATTCTGCTATTTCCTTTAGAACTTCCTTTTCTTGGATTTCAATGACAAGGTTGGTTTCTTCTTCTTGGGCTCATCCTCTATAAGTTCAATTTTATGTGATCAGATAGAGAATTGATTAATTCTTCTAGGTTAAGAGTATTTAGATCCTTTGCTTCCTGAATGTTAGTGATCTTATGTCTCCACTTGATTGGCAGACTTCTTTAGTATCTTTTTCACATGATCAACAATAGTATTTCTCAAGTATCTTAAATCTTGAGACCAAAGTATAAATATGGAAAACATTCTTTCAATGTCTTCACTAGGAGGTTGACCTTTGCTTCTTGAACTTGCTTGCTTCCTTCATAGGTTAGAAGTAGACTATCATAAGTGTTACGGACTTATGATGCATCTTATACATCTTCTTTTGATCAGCATCCATCTATTTCATTGGAATCTCAATACCATCTGTATTTTTTGCAGCAGTATAACGATCTTCCACTAAGTCCCAAAGTTCGAGATCTTAAGTCTCAAAGTTCAGGATCTTGTGAAATAGAGAAACTTTTCAGCTTGTACTTCTAGTACTCAAAATGTTCTCCATTAAACAGAGGTGGTTTGTTGATGTTTTCTCCAACAACTTCTTCACTGAATCCAGACATGTTGAATCATTGGATCTTTCTATGAACACTATAAAGTGCTCAAGCATGAGACTGAGCTCTAATTCCAATTTAAGGTGCAAACACGAGAATGTGGGTTGAATTGTGCTTGACTAAGTTGATAACTTTTTCATTATTTGATTAAATTAGTTCATACTTGTTGATTTACTTGGAGTAGAAGCAATAATAAAACTAAGGAGTGTAGAATTAAAGTGACACCAGAAGTTTATCCTAATTCACCACTAAAATGAGTATCACACTCTAAGATAAACACTTAGAAAATATTTCTCATTAGAACAAGTGTATCTCTCTTTGAACTCTAAGTTGAATTTGGAATTTTTAGCTTGAGTTATTCTAGTTTTTTCTAATTTTTTGTTGATCTTCTTCTTCTTCTTCCTAGAGTATCTATTTATAAAAAAAAAATTAGGGCTTCAATTTAGTCATTGTTTAATTCTTAATTGTATCTTCATTCCTAGCGTGGTCAACAATGATATTCTTCAAAAAAAACAATTCTGAAACAAGATGATTTTTAATAACATGTTCTTTAGCCAATTCTTTATTTATGAATCCAATATGAATAGTTCTTCTAGATTGATTATGTTTGTATTTTGTTCATATTGAGTTTGTAAATTATTTAGATTGATATTGTTAAGATTGAGTTTGTAAATTCTTCATATTTATACTTCCTTCCTATTGATTGCTTTGATCTGAGCTGGAACATAATGTTAAATCGGTTCTTGAACTTTCACTATTTTGTCCTTTATCAAAATCTGAAGTATATCTTTGCAAATAATAAATGTATCTTCTTGTAAATAATTCATATCATCTTATGATAAATCTTGACCAAATCTTCTTGTAAATAATTCATATCTTCTTTTAGATAAATCTTGATCAAATCTTCTTGTAAATAATTCTTATCTTCTTGTGATAAATGTTGATCAAATCTTCTTGTAAATAACTCACATCTTCTTGTGTTACATCTTGATGAAATCTTTTGGTAAATAAGTCATATCTTTTTGAAATAAATCTTGAGCAAATCTTATTGTAAATAGTTTATATCTTATTTTTTATAACATGTTGATCATATTCTCTTCAAATCTTGGTCATATCTTCTTTTCAACTTGGTCAAAGATTTTCTTCAATTATAAATCTGAATCAAATCTTATTTTATATTGTCTTCAAAAACAAGCATCTTATTTCATACTCTATGAAGTCAAATATATTGTTCTCATAAAATACTTTTGTTAACATCAAAACTCTAAGTATTATCATCTACTCTCACAAATCCATACTCCTTTCCATTTAGTAAGGTTGTTTTCACTAGCCCAAAGAGATCTATATGTAAGAGCTCAACATGTTTTAAGGTAGAGACTCAGTTCTTAGGGGTAAATAAGTTCTTTGTATGTTTCCCTTTAGACAAGCTTCACACATAATTTCAGTTATGTAGCTAAGCTTAGGTATGCCTCTAACTAGTTAAAGCTTATTCAATTTTGATATTAATTTAAGGTTAGCATGACCTAACCTTTTGTGCCAAATTAATTTATCTTCATTTACTGACATTAGACACTTAACATGTTGTTTCTCTATACTATACAAATTTATCTTATATATGTTATTTTACCTATGACTTGTAAAGAGTACATATCCAACATTTTGACTAATTACCTTGCATATTTTTTTATTAAATATAATTTCATAATTATTGTCACTTAACTGGCATATTTAAAAAGTATGTTTAAGACCTTTAACAAAAAATCATCTTTAAGGGAATGTGCCATTACCAACTGTGCCTTGCCCCATGATATGGTTTTTCTGCTTTTCTCCCATCATATATCGCGAGGATCCATTGTTCTAGTACCATGACTTTTTTTTTTTTAACTTGGTTGTTAAGGACATTTGTAACATTGATCATTTTGTTCTTAGGTACCCAAATTTTGTTGGGTCTTGGTTTGTTAGTCTTGAAAGGTTTCTTGTTTTTCCTTGTATTTAACATGGGACAAGATAATTTAGAGTGACCATCTGAGAGAAAACAATACACAAACTATCAGAGGGAATAAGTTTAGCTTTAATTGTTGTTTCTTCAAGTCCTATACCTCTTTTACCATTTCTAATGACTCCGTAAATCATATAAGCATATTTGCTTCTTTCCATATTGTTAGCTAGAAAGTCTTGGAATGCTTCTTCATATTTATCAAAATTAAAGGTGACATTTTCTATAGGTTTTGAAATAAGAGTATCTTTCAAGGTTTTATTTTCATATTTAACATCAACACTTTTAGTTTTTAAAGCATTGATTTCTTTAGTTAGGTTTGCATTTACTTTCCTAAGTGATTTCAGTTTTAGAGAAAACTTGTGGTTTTTATATAAGAAATCATTTATGGCATTAATCAAATCAAAGTAAAAAAATACCTCAATTTCTTCATCAACTGATTCACTTATAGATTTCGAATTAGTGTATGTATTAAAATAGAGGCAGATTTAGTATGAACCATCAGAGCAAAAACAACTCACTCTTCATCATTAGAGGATTCATCAAAATCATCCCATGTAGCCATCAGAACCTTCCTCTTGGGTCTAAAATTCTTCCTCTAATGTTTTCCCTTTTCAAATTAGGACATTCAGACTTGACATGTTCAGGTTCATTGCATCACTAGCATATGGTACTTTTCTTGTCATATTTTTCATCCATTCCTTTGTTAGATTGTCTAGAATATCTCTGAGGAAATTTTTTCTTTCTATTGGGCCACATCTTCTGAATCTTTCTGGATATGAAAGCCAGGTCCTCTTCCTTTTACCATAGATTCTTAGCATCTGAAGCATTACCCTTTGATTCTAATGTTTCCTTTAGAACCATCTTTTTCTTGGATATAAGAGCCAAAGTGAAGGTGCAAACAACGAAAGCATAAATAATTTGACACATAGCTTTATCCTTGGTCACCATTAACTTGGCTACATCTAATCCGCTCATTTGTAAGGCTTTCTCCACTAATTCAAATACCTTGAATTACAAAGCACCTAACTCTCCACAAATTGAATATGTAAGCCCATTGGTGTTCAATCTCTACAAATTGAATGTTTAGTACCCCTTTTTGAGAAACGTCTCTAATGAAGTGGTGTTTGATCTCTACATGTAGGATAGGGTTTTTGGTTAGACAAATGCTAGAAATGTTAACGCAACAGATGAGAATGTTGGATTTTATGATTTTGTAGTCTTCAATTTGATTATGAATCCAAAGTAGTTGAGAACTACAACCAACTGTTGAAATGTACTCAGCCTTTGAGATATTAAGCTGTGACCTAAAAAGGTGCAGTTTCAACTAGTGCTCTTTCTCTCAAGTTTATCTTCTGCATAATCATAATAGTAGTGTCCATTAAGTTTGTACTTAGGAGATTTCTTGTAGAACAAGGTAAGATTGGTAGTGCCTTTTAGGAATTTAAGGATTCTCTTTACAACAATTAAATATAATTCTCAAGGATCAACATGAAATCTTGCACATAAACATACACTAAACATGATGTCAAGTCTAGATGTGATAAGGTAAAGTAGGGATCCTATCATTCTTCTATAGGTTTTTTTTTTATCAACTTTTTGGCCTAAATCATCTTTTTCAAGTGAACAAGTAGGATGCATTGTTGCAAACATAGGTTTGCAATCTTTCATCTAAAACTTCTTGAGAAGCTCTTTTCTATATTTAGTTTGATGAATGTATATACCTTATTGACTTTGTTGATTTTGTATCTCTAAGAAGAACTTAAGTTCTCCCACTATACTCATTTAAATTCAAGTTGCATCACTTTAGAAAATTATTGGCAAAGAGTTCCATTAGTGGATCCAAAAATAATGTCATCAACATAAATTAGAATAATAAAGATGTCATCTCCTATTTATTTTCTAAAAAGTGTATTATCTACTTGTCATCTTTCAAAGTTATTTTTAAGAAATAAGTTACTAAGTCTATCATACCTCCCTAGGTATTTATTTTAGATCATACATAGATTTGGAAATTCTGTACTTTCAAAACTGAAAGGTTGTTTAACATAGACTTCTTCACTTATATAACCATTTAGAAAAATACTTTTAATCTCCATTTGAAATAATATAATGTTATTATTTGCAACAAAAAAAGTCGGATACGAATAGCTTCTAACTTGGTCATTGGAACAAATATCTCAGTGTAATCAATGCATTCTTGCTGACTGTAGCCTTGTGCGACAAGTCTTGCCTTGTTTCTGACCACTTTACCTGTTTCATTTAACTGGTTTCTTAAAACCCGCTTAGTTACAATAATGTTCTTATTTGGTCTAAGTACTAGATTCCAAACATCATTCCTCTTAAATTAATTTAACTCTTCTTGCATTGCAAGAATCCGTCCATCATCTTTCAATGCTCCATCAGTAGTGGTAGTCTTAATTGACGAGAGTGATCCAAATAAAGTGGTATCTATTAATGATGATTTGATCCTCAAAGGATAACTTGAACTTACAATGAGATGAGATGTCTTGTATTGCCATCCAGATTTTCCTTTTGACTTATCTTGACTGTTTCTAACTTGATCAGATTCATCTTGGAGATTTGTCATTTTTCGGGTTTGTTTCCATCTACTTCCTCTGGTTCTCACAAACCTGCAGTATCCTAAACTTGCTTTGACTTTATAAGGTCAAGTTGTTTGTCATATAATATAATATAAATCAGATAATTGAAGAATGAAATCAATACAGCCAAAACATCGGTGATTTTTCTGGTGGTTTCTACTTGTTTCCAAAAACCAAACTTGTATGCTTACTTCTGTTGAAGTGTTCAAATTATTTGGATCTCCTTGTTCCTCTAAATTTTTTGCAAATACTTATCTAGCTTTAATTTTTAAGATCAAACTTCTTATTATCACACTAAACATAATATTTGACAATAATTAAATTTAAAGAAAAATATCACCTATATGTTAACAGTTTTAGTTTCACTCTAAAAACCCTCTTAGTTCTTCTTTTCTGGTGTATGGATTTTGAGTTTATATATTCTATGATTAAAGAGTCTGGATGAGGAGATTTGAATTCCAATCCAAGTTTGTAATCTTGATGATTTTATTGGAGTGTTCAAAGAAGTCTCCAGATTCTAATTATTCATCTAACACTTTTTTTCTGCTGATATATCAAGTTCCTCTGGTAATTTTGAAACTGATGGCAATTCTGATTCTTTTGGTTCTATTGATATGTGTGATTTCTCTTCTAGATTTGATTTTGTTGATATATGTGATTTCTCTGCAAGTTTTGATTTTGTTGAAACTCCTTATTTTTCTGATATTTATGGTTCATCATATGGTTCTAGTACTGATAGGTATTGTGTTGACCAATGCTTTTTCCACCATAGTCAATTGGCTTTTGTTTGGTTAATTTTCGAACATAAACCTTTTTTCTTTCATATATTTCAAGCATCCATTGACCAGACACCATGACTAGTGTTTCAATTTGGTTGCTTAGAACATATTCAACATAGACAATTTTATCCTTTGGAACCCAAATCTGGTTAGGTCCTAGTTTGTTAGATCTTAAAGATTTCTTGTCTTTCCAAGTGGTTAGCATAGGACAAGATATTTTAGTGTGACCTTTAAACAAATAGTACATAAAACATCAAAGGGAATAAACTTAGATTTAGTTACTTTTTCTTTAAATCCTATTACTCTTTTACCATTCCTACTAACCCCATAAATCATAGATGCATAATTGCTTCTTTCCATACCATTATCAACAAAATCTTGAAATACTTCTTCATGCTTATAAGAGTTACATGTGGTATTTTCAATTGATGTTTAACTATAATTACTTTTCAGAGTTAGATTTTCATTCTTAAAGTCACCAATATATTTTTCAGATTTGCATTTTCTATTTTAAGTTCAATAATATCAATTTTCGGAGTTGTATAATATGTCTTAAGTTCAGTAATATTAGTTTACATATCTGCATTCTCTATTTTAAGTTCAGTAATATCAATTATCATATTTGCATTTTCTGTTTTAAATTCAACACATTGATTCTATACAACATTAACTTTTTCATTTAGGTGTGTATTTTCTTTCCTAGTTGCTTTCAATTTTAAAGACAATGTTTTATTCTTATTTGAAAAAAAAATTATAGCAGTAATTAAATCAGATCAGGTAAATTCATAAAATACCTGAATTTCTTCATTTATTAATTCACTTTAGTTAGACATGTTGAACCCTTGGACCTTTCCTCAAACACTATAAAGTGTTCAGCCTTGAGAATGAGCTCTAATGCCAATTGAAGGTGTAAAAACGAGAAGCGGGTTGAATTGCATTTGACAAAGTTGATAACTTTTTGCTAATTGATGAAGGCATATTGGTTTTCGTGAATTACTTGGAGTAGAAGCAATCAAATTCAGAGGAAACAAACAACGAAAGCATAAATAATTGACACATAGCTTTATCCTAGTTCACCATTAACTTGGCTACAACCAATCCTCTCATTCATAAGACTTTAATTCATTAATTCAAATACCTTTAATTACAATGCAAATGACTATCCAAGTTAGTCTTCCCACCTTGACCACCTTGACCGTATAAGCGAAGTCTTCTCCTAACAACATGACAACCCCATATTGAAGAAGGAACTAAACCACTATTGGGTTGAATACAAAAGATTGAAAGTTGAGTTGTTGTTTCTAACAAAACTGATAATAATAATAATAATAATAATAATAATAATAATAATAATAATAATAACTCTTACACTCTAAGAAAAGAACACTCATAAAATATTTCTAACTTGAAAGACTATTTCTCTCTTTGAACTCCAAGATGAATTTGTAATTTTGAGCTTGTTAGATTTTGAGGATTTCGTTGACTTTTTTTATTTCATTTCCTCTGACCTTTTTACTTCCTCTGATCACTAACTTTAGTGATATCCTCTGGTGGTATCACCTGGTGGGATCCTTTGGTGGGATCCTCTTGACATATCCTCTAAACATTTCCTCTTATTCTCTTCTTCCAATTTTTCATACTTAATGAAGCCATTAATCCAAATTTATTATTTTCAGTAAATACTTTTGTTAACATAAAAACTCTAAATGGAAAACTAACTTGGTTCCTACATGTTCTCCCTTTTTGGATTCCCTCTTCCACCGTCTTGTAATACTATAGCTACATTGATGTTGGATTCTATCATGGTTCTTGTTTTGTCGTGTCGCTGATTTTTTTTTTCTCTCTTTCTGTTTTTGTGAGAGTTTAATTTTTCTCTCCACATCAAAAGTAGTTTTTCTCTCCGAATTGTGATAGGATTTGTCTCGTTTCTAAGGGTTTCTGGAAGAGATGACGATCTTGAGTTGGAATTGTTGAGGGTTGGGTCACATAAGTGTTGTCCCTATTTTGATGAACTTGATTTGCGATCATCACCCAAATGTTGTTTTTTTGTTTGAAACTTTGTTATCGTTTAGTCAAATGGAGACAATTAAGAGAAGTGTTAGATTTATGAATTATTGCTCGTGACAAAGTTGGTAGAGGTGGGGTATTACATTTCTTTGGAAGAAATAAGTAAAATGTCTTATATCGAACTACTATACTCACCATATTGATTTCAATTTAAAGGGGATTGTAACACCCCGTTTTTCTAAGCGATGGTGTATTTTTATTTTTATTTTGAAAGAAATTAAAATAAAACCGAGAAATAAATAAGGTAACACCTTTGGATAAATAATTAAGTTATTATAATTTACAAACAGCGGAAGAAGTTCTTAAAATATGAATTCAAAATATTTACATAACACAAGTGGTACAGTCTTCCAGTTTAAAAATAAAAGCAACCCAAAAGAAAGACATATGTTTCTTCTGTGCACCTAGTCTGATCATTCTACAAAACAACTAAACATCTTGAGTAATCTCCACGCGCCCCGTGAGATCCTCTTATCGTAGCTCCAATCAAACATTCCCATCTACATTCCCATCCGTAGGGTACGAACCAGTAGGAACATCATGGCTCTCATCTGAGGGCAAAGCCCAGATTTCCACAATAGTTGTAAAGGGTCACCAACCAAAATTAACAGTTAACACATAACATTTAACTTTTTAAATGCACAAAATATCCTCTCAACTAAGCATGCACCTTAAAAGGATTTTCTATATGCTAAAAGTTCATATACAAGGTTGAAAAATGAAGTTTTTAACAAAACAACATTGTTGTATTCGAATACAGCATCCCTGTATTCGAATACAAGGTTGTTTCAGCATTCAGCATCAAAACAGCATGTCTGTATTCGAATACAACAGTCTGTATTCGACTACACAGTAAGTTAGTGGCAAAATAGCATGTCTGTATTCGAATACAGATTGCTGTATTCGAATACACATCAGACAGCAACAGAAAAACAGCAAAATTCAGCATTTTTCAGCTTTTCAAAGGGTTTCGAAATCAATCAACACTTACCCACAAATCCAAACAATCACACTTAGCAATTATAGCGCAATCACCACGACATCTTGAGTTTCGACATCTTAAGAGATTCCCCATTCTTAATGCCCAGTTAACTTAAACGATTTTCACCAACAAACACACATTAACTAAACAAGACATTAAGAGATTCCCCATTCTTAATACTCGTTTAACTTAATGGTTTTCAAATTCCACACAATACAAACTCAAACATATTCACAAATTTATTACACTATTCATGCCAAAACATGACAATTCATTTCTCCACAAAATCATTTTTACGACGACATTAAGTAAACGCATATATTAAGTAAACGCAGATATTAAGAGATTCCCCATTCTTAATACTCATTTAACTTAACGATTTTCAAAACAAAACATTAAGCAAACAGAAGTATTAAGAGATTCCCCATTCTTAATACTCTTTTAACTTAAACGGTTTTCCAAAACAAACATTACGTAACCAAGACATCAATAGATTCCCCATTCTTAACGCCCAGTTAACTTAAACAATTTTCAAAATAACATTAAGTAACCAAGACATTAAGAGATTCCCCATTCTTAATGCCCAGTTAACTTAAACGATTTTCACCAACAAACTCACATTAAGTAAACAAGACATTAAGAGATTCCCCATTCTTAATACTCATTTAACTTAATGGTTTTCAAATTTCACACAATACAAACTCAAACATATTCACAAATTTATTACACTATTCACGCCAAAACATGACAATTCATTTCTCCACAAAATCATTTTCACGACAACATTAAGTAAACGCATATATTAAGAGATTCCCCATTCTTAGTACTCATTTTTAACTTAATGATTTTCAAACAACAAAACATTAAGCAAACAGACATATTAAGAGATTCCCCATTCTTAATATACTTTTGACTTAAACGATTTCGACAACAAAACATTCAGTAAACAAGACATTAAGAGATTCCCCATTCTTAATACTCATTTAACTGAAACGATTTTCAAAAAAAACATTAAGTAACCAAGACATTAAGAGATTCCCCATTCTTAACGCCCAGTTAACTTAAACGATTTTCAAACAACATTAAGTAACCAAGACATTAAGAGATTCCCCATTCTTAAGTCTCGTTTAACTTAATGGTTTTCAAATTCCACACAAAACAAACTCAAACATACTTCCACATTCAATCCATAATTCACACCAAAACACATCAAATCATTTTTCCACACAAACCACACAAAACACATCTCAAATTCTATAATCATCAATCATGAATACGTCGAATACGACAACACAAATCAACACAATCCACCACTCAAACGCAACAAGTTTCATTTACTCAAAATCATACATAAATGAGTTTAACTTCATTTTCCACGAAACGGTACTTTAACCCTAACAAAATTCTTTTCCACACAACCACAAATAAGTCCCTAAATGCAAACTAAAATTTTGGAAGGAGCCCTTACCTTCGCGTTAGCTTTAACGTGCGATTACGGTACCGCGAGTAAATCTGGTAAAATCGCCGCTCGCAGCGTCGCGTCCAAAGTTAGTCCCCTAGCACCGTAGCATGGTAGTGAGCAACTTTCCCTTCTATCTCTTCGCGAAACGAAGCTTGGATCTAGTTGAAACGGGGAGGTTTGAGTTTGACGGTTTTGAAATCCCTAACACCGTTTTTCTTCGTTTTCAAATCAAAGAGGAAGAGTGAAGTTGAGAAACTCTTGTCCTATCACCCACCAAGCCTTGGGTCTCTATTTTTGAACAAAAGGAAGCTGCGAAAAACGAAAATGGAGGAAGGAGGGAGAAGGTATTTTCACGCGACAGAGGAAGAAGGAGGAAGAATGTTTTCTATTTTCTTTCAGTTTTCCTTCCTTTCTATTTCTTTATATCCTTTTCTTTCTATCCTTTTTTTCCTTTCTATCTCCTTTCTTTTTCCCTCCACACAAACATACATATATATATATATATATATACTAATATAATATAATTAAAACAAAACCGACAATTATCTAGCAACTCTTACCCCCATCATTTCATTCCCCTCTTAGTCTAGTTTAATAAAAATATCTACTCTCGTCGCAACTCAATTGTCTGGTACAATTTTTAGCAACCCGAGATATTTTGAACAAAACCGCCCAGAATTAAATTCTTCGAAACCCAAATAAATTATTCTTCGACAAATAATTTTAATCCAATTTCCAAAAGTATATTTTCGACCTAAATGTCGAAAACTGGGTTAAAAGCCTAAGCAATTTAACACAAAATACCCTAAAATTGTATAACTTAGGATTTAAAATTACGGGTCTTACAGGGATCAACATGGTAGATGGAGGCTTACAGGTTATTATGGTTATCATGTCGCATATAAAGAAGAGAGTCATGGGACCTTATCCGTAGACTTGCTAGATTATTAAATCTTCCTTGGTGCATAGTTGGGGACTATAATGGTCTACTTTCTCGATCTGGAGGATAAGTTGGGGTTTTGTGACCATCCCAACTATCTTATGCAAGGTTTCCAAGATGCGATACATGATGCAAGCCATATTGATATTCCTTTCGAGGGTTATCCTTTCACATGGATACATGTTATGGCATTGATCATGCTATAAAATAATGCATGAATAGAGCTATGGTAAATCGTGATTGGATAATTTTATTTCACTCTAACAGGTTGACAAATCTAGTGGTTGCACACTTCGATCATTCCCTCAATCTATTGACTCCGACTGGTGTTGAGAGGGAAAATAGAGGCAGAAGGGTTTGTTTTGAAAACTTACGGTTGCTTGAATGAGATATAGGTGATGTTAAAGATGAATGGTATAATGGTAATAATATGAGCCTTAGTGGCAAGCTAGTTGGATGTAAATCTAGATTGCACAATCGTATCCTCCACAGACTTCCTCTCTTACTCCCAAATACTTCACTCTCCACCACATGACTTAGGTACATTATTGCCTAACCATCATATCAGCACCATGTCTCCTGTATTCCTTTCCCCAAAAAAAACCAGTTCTTCCATATTTGGAATCAGTCGATTTTTAATCTTTCCAAACACTCTTGACCCATCCATACAACAACAAACATATTTTGATTTATTATCCCTAGTGGCCACCTCTTTTGCCACTCTTCCATATGTTTGGAATTCACCTATTCCCTCAACCGTAGATATTGTTGCCACTTCTCAACCTTCCACTCATCTTCCTAAGGTTGAACCATTAAACTCTGATATCATGGTTGAACTTTAGACCATCATGGAACGCCATCTTCAACAGGATCAAGAGACCACTTTATTAATAACCTGGCTGACATAACCACTTGCTCCCAAACTAGGACTGACTCCTCCCCCAATTCACCGTGCTCCCACTCCTTAGCCAGTCCCTAAGCCTGTAAAATCTTCTTTTGAAGGATTTTCTCCATCACATGCTAATTAGGATCTTTTGCTCCTTCCTTTTTGTATAACAAAGGGGGAGAATTAAGTTAGTTTTTATTTTGATGGTAGAAGTCCTATTTTTAATTAGGAACTTATGAATATGTTGTTGCAAATCTGAAATTTTGTTTCTTTGAAATGAATAAATGAAAAACAGCTTATGATGAAATTATTTGCATGTTTTAATTTTTTGCCAAAATCACTTACTACATCAATTGAGGGGGAGCTTTTCAACTCTTCAAAATTAAAATTAGAATCATAATTAAAATCTAAATTAACGTGTTTGTCATCATCAAAAAGGGGAAGATTGTTAAGACAAAATCTCAATTTAAATTTTTTATGTAAATAAACAAAGGTTAATTAATAATGTTAATTATGATTCTAAAATATTATGTTAATTTAACTTGTGCTTTTAGTGGATTATTCAAAGATAGGAATCAAGCAAAGCAAAGAAATCAGATAAAAAACTGAACAGATAAAAAATGAGAACATTCCGGGCAAAATATATGAAAACAGATAATATTCTCCAAGTCAAAATTGATCATCACAGCCTCAAGATCAATCAATCTCCACTAGTTTAAAGGAGATTTTGCCTTTAGAATTTACACTTATGTTATCATTACTTCACAAGGATCAAGTAACATTCATTCTAATCAAAGAAAGCATTCGAATCACAAAGAGAAAAGGTCATGAATCAAGCAAGTTAAAACAAGTATGAACCTTCTCCAGCTTAACTATCGAGAGAATTAAACAATCTTGAATTGTACAAGACATCCAGATTAATCAGGAAGTCGTCCAGAATGATCAAGACTGAACTTCTAGACTAGTCATCAATCTCTAGAAAGTTCAAAGACTAAAGTTCCAGATTGATTATCAATCTCTAGAATTCTGCAAAAGTTCATCTCCATTCTCCAAGTTGTTTTGACAAAATCAAATCTCCAAATCAAAGCAATAACATCAAAAAATATATCTGAAGTATAAAGGATCATTAAACACAAGAGTAATATGATCAAGAACAAAGAAAAACGACCAGTGAAATAGATTTCATAAAATATTCAAAGGCTGGAATATTTTCGTTCATATATATTGGTTTTGGTCAAAACTGACAGAGCACTACCAACAGATCTTTTGACCATTATTAATTTCTATAAAATTTCTACAAAAGAAAGGCCAATGCTCAGAGAAACTGCAGAAGTTCTAGTGCTAACAAGCCTCATAAAATCATTCACATACATGAAATTCTCATTTTCTCAAGAAAGAATCAGCTCTGATTATATTTCAATACTCTATTTTTATTGTACTAAATTCTTTGTATAGAATCAAATATCAAACAACAGTTGAGACATCTCATATTATATCAAAACAATCTCAACTATTGTAAAACTCAAACTATAAGAGTTTAGTATAGTTTGGGTAAATTGTAAGAAATCCTATCAAGGCTGATAGTGACCTGATTAAATCTCTTTTGGGGTGGAAAGAAATGGAGTTTGTATCATATCAAGGTTGATATGAGCTAGTTGTTGTAAAACCAAGACGGTTCTTTGTTTTGAACACTTAGTGGAAAATCTAACAATTATGAGGACTGGACGTAGCTCAAATTGGGTGAAGCATGATACATCCTTGTGTGGTATTCTTTCTCTTATCTCTGTACTTATTAAGCATGATTCATTATTTAAGTTAAAACATAAACTGTAGAAGAAAGGCCAATAGATCTTTTGACCATTATTAATTTCTATAAAATTTCTACAAAAGAAAGGCCAATGCTCAGAGAAACTGCAGAAGTTCTAGTGCTAACAAGCCTCATAAAATCATTCACATACATGAAATTCTCATTTTCTCAAGAAAGAATCAGCTCTGATTATATTTCAATACTCTATTTTTATTGTACTAAATTCTTTGTATAGAATCAAATATCAAACAACAGTTGAGACATCTCATATTATATCAAAACAATCTCAACTATTGTAAAACTCAAACTATAAGAGTTTAGTATAGTTTGGGTAAATTGTAAGAAATCCTATCAAGGCTGATAGTGACCTGATTAAATCTCTTTTGGGGTGGAAAGAAATGGAGTTTGTATCATATCAAGGTTGATATGAGCTAGTTGTTGTAAAACCAAGACGGTTCTTTGTTTTGAACACTTAGTGGAAAATCTAACAATTATGAGGACTGGACGTAGCTCAAATTGGGTGAAGCATGATACATCCTTGTGTGGTATTCTTTCTCTTATCTCTGTACTTATTAAGCATGATTCATTATTTAAGTTAAAACATAAACTAAATTTCTGATTTTAAGCTAATCAAGAATTTTCTCCGTTTTCTGGTAAAAATCAAGAACGTTATTCGTTTTCTATTTTCTTAACCAAGATCGTTCTTGAGTTAAATTCTTAAGTTTTTCAGAAATTTTGAAATAGGAACATTTACAATTCAAACCCCTTTCCTTGTAAATCAACATTGCTACTTCAATTGGCATCAGAGCATGATCTCTAGAAATATAAAAAACACCTAACAAATGCTAGAGTAAAGGTCTAGAAGAAAAGATATCGAAAACAAAATACATTGTTGAAGGAAGATCTTCAAATAAACCACCTTACTTTGATGGATCTAATTATTATTTCTGGAAGAATAAGGCGTGGTTGTTCATTTAGAGAAACGAAGAATGTTCTTGACATAATTCTATAAAACGAAGAACGTTCTCCACAGTTCCAAATTAACAAGAATGATCAGATTCTTAAAAAAAAAATGGTTCCATTATTTACAATATGTTCTAGAATTTCACCAAAAATATACAAGAATCATTTCAGTATAAGTTGAGCAAGCATCAATTACAAAACTGACATATTGGACTAGACACCTCTACTATACGTTTTAGTAGCTTGCACATGTACATAAAAGAAGCGCTGTAAAAGGCACACCAAATATATGAATTATGGGTCAATCGATTTGCAAATCGATTACTAAAATGAATTATGGGTCAATCGATTGGCAAACCCAGTATATGCATTTTACAACGCTTTGTTAAAAAAGCGCTGTAAAAGGTGCATAACAAGCGCGTGTTATATTTACATGATTTATAGCGCTTTTTTAAAAGCGTTGTCGTATCTTTTATAGCGTTCGATTCCACAACGCTTTTTTTTTATAAAAAAGAGCTGTAAATGGATTAAAAAAAGTGCTGTAAAATCCTATTTTTGGCGTAGTGTGTGATACAAAGAATGGAATCACTTCAGACAGTTTTCAAGCAAAGCTTAAACCTCAACACACCTCAAAGCATAAATGAATATCGTTCTTGGTTTGCAAGAACATTCTTGTTTTAAGGCTGGTCTTATCCACTTACTGACACATGACAGTTCGACCATTCTCAATGGCCAAATGAGTTGTCATAAACCTTTTTAAAGACTATAAAAGAAGCCTTAAAATGAAGGATAAATAAGAGCTTCAGGTGCAAAGCAATACATCACTCATACAATCATATTCAAAATCTCTAGAGCATCTCAATCATTTCACAAAGATTTAGTTTTGTTCTTAACTATATTTAAGAATTAATTTTATTGAGTTCTAATCTAAGAATCTAATCCTAAACATGTGTTGAGCTTACTCGCATTCTACCAATCTCTTTAAATCATCACTTTGTATCTCAAGACTATACCGTTGAAATAGTTTGAGTAATTTGTAAAAAATCCTTTTATGATTAAGCGATAATGTGTAAAAATCTTTTCAAAAGATTGAATTTTAACATGTGGAAATCCTTTCTAGGTTGAAAGGCAATACTTGGCAACATATCAAGATTGATCTGGAAAGACTGTGTGAAAACCAAGAACGATCTTGCTTTGAGTACTTAAATGAAAATCTTCTAATTGTGAGGACTAGACGTAACCCGTTTTGGGTGAACCTGGATACATCTATGTGTCATATCTCTTTCCTTATCGCTATTTAGTTTTTATCTTCTAATCATATCTTAGATAGATAAGTTAAAATTATGTATTTTCACTAGCCAATAACATTCGTCGTTTATAACCAAAAACAATCTTGAGTTAGATACTTTGAGTTTTAATAGGAATTTTTAAAAAGGGATATTTACAATTCAAACTCCCTTCCTTATAAGTGACATTGTTACTTCGATAAAGATGACACATTTAGTATGGTATTTTGTCTTGTACCTTTTTCATGAGAATTTAAAAGTAAAGCTCTTTAATATTACGAAGTGGCTCTACTTCGTCCTCATATAGGTGGACTCTATCATAAATATACCCACAATATGTATTTCAACAAATTATGTTATATGTTTATTCAAAGTAAATCTCAACATTTTAACTCTATACTAATGGTCCTAGTACATCTACCTCTTTGAAATGTATCTATAGTTAAATACTTGCAATCGCATGAATAATATATTTTTGCTATCGAACTCAAGACTTGATGCTACTCAAGTGTGAGTTGATTTCCGTAATTGGTGATTAATTAGATATGGGATTGAGTATCATCCCTAATGATTTCATAAACACCATGTCATCTGTCAGACCTTTCGTAAAATAATTTGCAAGATTCTTTTCTATTGTTACAAACACTATGGAGATCACTCATTTAAAATTAAATCATTTTCATAGTTATGCCTAAAATCAATATGTTTAGATGTTCCATTATATACTTAGCAATATTTTTTATAGTGTAGACTTATAACTATCACAATTTTTGGATACTATTGGTATTGCCTTTCGTCAAATAGGTATCTCATAGAATAAATTTCTTAGTCATTCAACCTCTTTACTACCTATAGTCGAAGTAATAAATTTTTCCACCATGATTGTAAGACCCTTAATTTTAAATACTAATTTATGTATTTTGGGGAATTTTTTGTTGAATTTCTGAGGCTTTTTAGCCAATTTTATGACATTTTGTGAGTTAAATGCCAAAAATATATTTTTGGAGACCCGATTAAAATTATTCATCGATGAATAATTTTATTTAATTATTGTGAATCTTTTGTTTTTTTTCTGAGATGCAACATTTTTCAGAAAAATTCATCTGCCGATTGAATTGCCACCGCCTCATTTTGTTAAGTCGTTTGTCAAGTAACCGATTTAGCGACAGAGATCAATGGGATATATTAATTTTTTAATTTTATTTTTCTTGTATCTATTAAGTCAATTGTAAATATAACCGTGTTAACGTGTTTCACGTATTTACAAAATTGCCACCGCATAATTTTGTTAACTCGATTATACAAGTCAACCGATTTAAATATACATCCGCCTCATTTGTTAAGTCTGGTGGCAGTTAAACGACTTAAATCTGCCATATTAAAAGCTCAATTTTCTACTACTGTAAAGTTGTGAAAAAGTTCAAATTTTAACTAAGTTAAAGAGTTTGAGCAAAAAGATAGATTGAAATTCAAAATGGTTAGAGTTCAAAATATTACTCTTTCCATTACTCTTTGATTGAGTTTAAAAAGAAAAAAAGTTTAGAGTATTTTATTAACTCAAAAATTTCGGTGCTTTAATAGTCGAGTGTGTGTATGGGAAATTTTGACGATATTTGTTTTATTTTGTTTTAAGTAAATAATATAGATTATTTAATTTTAAAAGTTTGGTGTGTGAGAAAGATTTAATTTTAGGAATTTTGTTGTGTGTAGATTAGTTTAATTGTGAACCAATTATTATAAATATTCATGTTTATGTAGTTAGCTCCTTGAGTCTCGAAAAGGAATCGAGACCGTTGGCACCGAGTTAGCGGTTGGGAGAATTCTGATTTATTAATATTGTTGTGGTGATTTATGGTTGAAATTTTTGGAGATTGAATATGGGGGATTAATGTTTGAAACTTATAGTGACTCATGTTTGGTGAAATTGATGTGTTCATAATTAATATCATTAATTTTTGAATGGATTGGTGGAAAGAGAATTTAATTCAATTTATGTGTGGATTGGTGGAAAATGAATTTAATTCAATTTGTGTGGATTGAATTTGGAAATGTGAATTATGTGTGTTTGTGGAAATTGAAATTGGTGTGAATAAATATGTTTGAGTATGCTCTGTATTGTATTTGAAAAATCATTAGTGTTAAATGAGTAATAAAAATGAGGAATCTTTTAATAGCTGCATTTACTTAATGATTATGGTGAAAAGAGTTAGAGTATGCTCATGCATTTCATAGTACATGGTGACCGCGATGGGGCCATGGTGATAGTGGTGACCATGATGGGCCACGGGATGATGCCATGTATTGTTGGTTCATCTTATCCTTGCGGGGATTGTCGCGTCGTGCTGATCTGTGAGAGATTGTACTCTAGAATGTGCTGATCTGTGAGCGATTGCACTCTAGAAAATCGTGTTGGTCTGTGAGAGACTGCACGATAGTAAAGTGTGTTGGTATGTGAGCGACTGCACTCTTGTATGTCGTGTTGGTCTGTGAGAGACTGCCGCTAGTAAATCATGCTGATCCATGAGAGATTGCACCTTGGTAATTAGTACTGGTCTATGAGAGGCTGTACAATTATGATTTACGCCCCTTCGAGGAGGGTTTTGGTTTGGAATTTTGGAATCATGCATTTTGGCATATACGCATTGCATTAGGGTGTTTGACATGCGAGTTATGTTTGTTATACTATGATGATTGTATATACATATTCGATTGTTGTTGAGATTTGTCGTAATTGCTTTGAGGTGTGAAGTTGGGTTGATTAAGTTTTGATGTAATTATGTATTCATAATTGATTTAATGAATATTCGAAGTGTTGATTGATTCAGAGCTATTTTAGAACTGAAAATCTGTATTTTTTCTGTTGTATTTGGCTATGATAGTGCAGTTTGTTAAAACTTCATTTTTCAACATTGTTTATGCATTTTTGGACATATGAAAACCCTTTCGAGGAGTAGGCTAAGGCGAAAGGTTCTTTTGAGCATTTGAAAATATAAGAATTTTGCTATGTGATATTTGTTAATTTCGGTTGGTGACCTTTACAATTATTGTGGAAATCTGGGCTTTGCCCTCAGATGAGAAACAGGATCATCCTACTGGTTAGTACCCTTGAGATGGGAAAATAGTTAGTCATACCTGACCGAAGCTGTGTTAGGAGGATCTTGTGGGGCGCGTGGAGATCATCTGGGTTGTGTAGTTTTTGTAGCATGATCAGATTAGGTGGTTGTATAAGGACTAGATGTCTTTCTTTTGTGATTGTATTTATTTCATTTTGGAAGATTGTATCCATGCTTAAACTGTTTGATGCCTTTTCTTTTGATGGGCCCATGTACCACTTTTTGATGTGACGTGGGGGAGAGTTAAAATTCTTGGGGCAGTGCTTTTGCATAGGTTTGCCAAGAATACCCCAGGGGTATGAGCTATGTCTGATAGGCCTCATAGCCCCTGTGTATTTTGATGTTTGAATACTTTGGATTTTTATTTCAAAAACTATTCCGCTGCTTGTAAATATTTGTTGACTTTGTCGTTATGTTACGACTTAAATATTTATACAAAAGTATTTTCTCTATTTTATTTCTTTGTTTGTTTAAAAAAAATACACTCGCGCTGTTAAATATCGGGGTGTTACAATGATAGTGTTGATAATGTAAATTTGTTTCTTTAAATTCCAAGAAACTATATCTCCATCAAAGTTGAAGATACATATAGTTGCCGAAGCATAATCCTCAATATAAGTTCGCAATTGGCATTAGTATATCCTAGAGTAGCAATGTCAATCACAAGAGAAAGAGGTTCGAATTGTTACCCTTTTAAAATTTTGGTTCAGGTGCTTAATATAAATTAACTCACGATCAATTGTGATTAAAAAAAATGTCTAGAATATTATGGATATGTTAGAAGTAAATAAAACAAATTAATATATAATAAAGCGTGATTTGTGTGTGCAAATAAATAAAGATCAAGGATAGAAAGATCACACACAAAAAGTATATTGGTTCATCCAACTCGGGCTAGTCTAGTCCTCACACCTATGAGATTTTCACTATGTGCTTCAGAACCAGAATGTTCTCCTTCACACTTTTTCTCTTGATCACACCTTGATCTATTACAATCTTCACCTTTCAACCTAAAAAGGATTTTTACAATCAACTTTCAGCCTTGAAAGGATTTTTACAAACATACTCAATCTAACATAAAAGATAGACTTGAGTTACAAATGATGTGTATGATAAAAATGTTTGGGATCTTGAAACTTCTCAACACTTGTTTGAGATAAATAAAGAAAAACTTAGTAAATGATGATACAAAAATATAGTGAAGAGAGATGGAGTTTTCTTATAGAGTTTTTGACTTGTTATTACATGAACAGGTGTTGGTAGATTTGTAAATTGAACTCTTCCCTTCATCTTCCAATTTATCTTCAATTTATAGATGATAAAAGGCTTTGAATATTTAGTTTAAATTAAATATAGTCATTGGACACACTATCCAAATTTCTGATATATTTAAAAGTAATTAAACATGTATTTATATTGTTGTCCATAACGTTCTTAACAAACAAAGAACATTCTTGCTTTTGGGTCTAATGGAAAACGTTAAAGAGTGAGTGAATGAGTTGTGAAATGTCAGTTGATGTTGTATTAAATCAGATTTATGTAGAACTTTCTGCAGAATAATGTAAATACAATGTACTTGTGTTCTTCCTCAAAACTCATCAATCTGGAGAACAAATTTGATGTTGTTTTCCTCGTTTTGGGCATTTAATTCAAGTTTTGGGTTTGAGCACTTCTTTGTGTAGTCTTGATACTCTTTAAAGTGTGGTTTAGACTGTGGAAAATTCTATGTTTTAATTATGTCTTTAAAAGAGAATAACCTGAATATTCGTTTGTAAAACCAGACTATTCATCGTTTTTGTTTTGTATGATTGTTGGATTTGACATATGTTGTGTGTCATGCTTTCATGCTTTCTACGCGTGTTGCTTTTTGTAGAGATGCATTGTTGATATTTATTTCCTTGTTGTACTTTTTAATCATAAATGTGGAGATTGATTTTGATTTTAGTTCTTGATGTTTTGCTTTGCCTTTGTTGATCCTCTTTGAACGAATCTGTCCAAAACGATCTTGAGTATATAATTCTATTGCTTTTATAATGAGGGCTGGTAATTTTTTATAAAGACTGACAACCAAAATGATCTTGATATAATGATAACATTGTTCTTTTGCAGACTAGAATGTTCTTGGATTGATCATTATTGAATGTAGTGAAAATATAATGATCTTCCCTTTTCTATATGATTTTAATACACTAGAAAGATCATCATTTCTCGGACTTCTATTTTTAATAAACCAGAATGATCTTCATTTTTCCCAAAAGATCTTATCATCAATTTCCAATTTACTTAAGACATGATTTGCTTTGATTTATATCATGGTGTAATCATTGATTATTGTATGAATGTATTTGATCACTTTCTTCATGATGATGCTATCTTGAAGATGTAATAATCATTCTCTTGAATTATTCATATATGATATATTCTTTTTGATATAATTCCATTACTGAGTATATATTTATGCACTTTGATGATATGAATGGTTTCTTGCTTGTTCACTTATACAATTCATCTTCTTTAAATAAAACTCAAGTGCAATCATTTGTAGATCATCATTCATAAAACTTAATCGCTTATTTTATAAGGTTTGTTGTCATTAAAACATACATAAAAAAAAAGGTTTTCACCTCAACAATCTCTCATTTTTTGATGAAAACAACCTTTTTGAATAAAACTTAAGTTTTATGAATGGATATAAATAAAATGCAAGCATGTTCATATATATGTAAATAAACTCCCCCTAAATACATACAAGAGTTTAATTCTTATCATTCTAATTAAACTCCCCCTAAACAAATACAAGAGGTTAATTCTTAACATTCTTCTTTAATGACTTTCATCATATATTCATCATATATTTCTCTCCCCTTTAGGCATCTATAAAAAAGGTTGGGAAATAAAAATGAAGTACAAATGTAGGGAGCAATAACATGAGTATACTGCACATAGAAATCATGTGTTTGATCAATGCATTTATATATCAAAATTGTCAAGTTTGCAATTAACATCAAAGATTATAGCATGTGTGATGATCAATAATCATTTTAGTCAATATTGCAATCAATATATGGATAATGATAACAAAAGCAATATGACATAATTATATGCAAGCATCTTAACACACTCGAAAAAAAGTCAATGAATATATATTCTTCTCATTTTTAGAAAAACAATGAGTTGACTTCAGTTTAAAACAAAAAGAATATTTTCTAAAAACTCCCCATAAATATTATGAAATTAATATACTTTAATATTTCAAAGTTCCATAACACAAGTAAGTTGTCTCTTTGCTTTTAGCCCTCTTTCATAAGAGGCAACATTTTAATTTGATCATGATCATGTTTACTGTTATAAATAGATCCAGTTTTCATTTTTAGAAGAACTAGAGAGAATGAGCGCATATAGGGAAGCAAAATAAGATGAAGATGACATCATGTCAAATATAATTTCATTCTTTACAAAATATTCTTATACTAATAATGTTTGTATTTTTCAAAAACTAAATTTTTAAAAGGATCAAGGATATGCCAAAGTATTTGTTCACTTTTAAAAAAAAATGTTATTTTAACAAACAAACAAATTAAAACACAAATTAACAATAAGGCACATGTTCAAGCTTACTTTCATTAGTAAGTGAGTATGAGGCTTTTTTATTGTTGTTATTTCTATCTATCATGCTTAACAATATATTTAAAGACTTGAAATCAGTTTTACAAAAAAAAGTTTGCAACAAATAAGATTCATTTGCAAATACATAATATGCTTCAAAATGCTCACATCCATTTTGGACTCATGGAATGTAAATGTATTAAGATGATCATTCATCAATATTTGAAACAATAATATAAAACAAATCAAATTTGTTTTTAAGAACGCAATGTGCATGCCTGTCTTTATTTGGAGCAGTTTTGATTTTGATTTTTAGAAAAAATACACAAATCATTGTCATGAAAATGAATCATATATTCTCTTGTTGAAGTATTTCAAAAATAAATCATAAACAACATATATATATATATATATTTAAAATATATTTAAGAAGGATCTTTTTCAAAACCCACATTATAAACTCATTTTTTTTTCAAAAGCCCTATTCAAAATATCATACTCATGCATGAAGAAATGTATAGGTTACTCAATATATACAAAAAAATTTGAGAACATGATAGAAAATGCTTTTAAGGACATAAAGAGGTGAATTTGCACAAAATGATGTTAATTCATTTAAAATGATAATTTGAAAAATATTATTGTTTGGTGTGAAAAAAATCATTCAATGAATTATACTTAACAAAATATCTTTTTGTCTAATCATTAAATACACTTTATTTTAAATTCCTTTTTAACAAGGACAATAATTTTAAACGTCAAGTTAGATTTGCACACTTTTATTATACCATCATGAAAAGTGTAAGAACAAAGAGTGTAAATATGTTGAATTAAGGATAGAAATTAGACATATGCATGTACAAGTAATGACAAAGAGTGAACCAATTTAAACTTTAAAGTCATACTTACATAAAAAATAGTGTGCATTCTTAATTTTAAGAGCATCCAATCAAGCACATAATATCATTGCAAAAAGAAGAAACAAAGTTCATACTTATCATGATGCAAATATCATATAAATTGAAATTAAGTGTACCTTCTTTAGTGATCTTGTTTAACGACGGGAAATCTTTGAATATTTTGGAGTTTCTCTTAATGCTTATTTATTTATCTTGATTAATGGTTGAAATGAAACAATTTAGCTTTTGTTGTTGAGAGAGTTCATCCATTATGATATTAATTCAAGATTGTTCTATTTTGGCTTCATTCATTGATGTTTGGTTGTGTTTCAGAATTAGTAGCTACATTGTTGTCATGTTTTTGGAAT
This sequence comes from Cicer bijugum, assembly GCA_037974875.1. Lineage (NCBI taxonomy): Eukaryota > Viridiplantae > Streptophyta > Magnoliopsida > Fabales > Fabaceae > Cicer > Cicer bijugum. The sequence continues at coordinate 5,141,324 of JBBPBT010001116.1, forward strand.
ATCAATCAAATTATTATTCCACCATTGTGTCTTCTGATAATTTGATCTTTATGAGATGTTTTGGAGGAAATGTCAATAGTGAGGTAGGTGTAAGAGTGTCAAATGCAAATGGTTCAAACTCATTTAGAAGTTATTGATGTTCTTCAACCATATCATCGTGATAGGAAACATTAATTTCAATGAAAGTATGTTAAAGATATTTTCTAATAGAGCCGAGATTAAAAAAACATGGCAAACAATTTTTATGACTTCTCTCAAAAATTATTTTCAACACTTGATTCATTTAAAATTATACTAGCCATTTCTTGTAATTAAATTTTTTAAACAGCTCCATCTTGTTGGAATTTATTTGACAAGAAAATCATGTGAAATATCATTTTCTCCAAAAAAATAATTTGAAGAATGATGTTTCAAATTTCCTTTGATAATTTCTTATAGAAATGACAATTCTTTTTCAAAAGACTTAAGACGTGATTTGGTTAGAAATTCATCTAAGTATAAAACATAATGATTTTTCTTTAAACTGAAACACGAGGGTGTTTGTTTTATGTCAGCCATGTGGGGTTTAAAAAATAACTTTTAAATCAATTTTACAAAATTATCTTTTACATATCAAACATCTATGCAAAATTATTTCAAATAATGATATATGTACCTTTGATTTGTTAATGTTTCCAAAGGTTATAGACCTTCCAAATATTTGTAATCAGATGAGGCACTATACTTTTCATTCATATGTATTGAGTATACCTTGTTCATGTATCAATGTTCTTTCTTTAATGTTGGATGATGTTCATGCATCACAAGTTAGTAATGACTTTGGTACTCATATTTGTTTGGGTCTTTGATGGTTAGTGTATCTTCTTCTAGAAGATTTTTTTTTCTTATAATAACAGTTTGGTTCAACATGACCAATCTTTGAACAACAAGAACAGTTCTTTTTTGTTCTTGGAAAATATTATAATATAAGACCAGAACGTTCTTTGTTTTTTGGAAATCGTTTTGCTTTGAATTTTTTATCATTTTTTTGTAAAAACATACGGAATCAAGATCTTCAATTTTGTTACAACAAGAGCATCTTTTATTAACTTTCTTATCCTTCTTTTTTGACACAAAAATTTTCATTAACCTTTTCTTTTTGAGAAGTCTTGACACGTAAATCATTTTTGTCAAATATTCTTTTTTCATATATCATGTTCATTTGAAAAGTTTCAGTGGTTTTTACCAAGTTGGTTAAATCATTTTTCAATTCATGATCTTCTATTTTTAAATAGGTATTTTCTTCCTTAGTTATAGAACATTCTAGAAGATGGTTTTTTATGGTTATCCCATTGAGAATCTTTTGTTGCTCCAATATTTTTAAATGAGATTGTTGCAGGCTTTAGATGACCTTTTTGAGTTCATCATTCATAGCTTGGACTTTCTCTTTTTCTTTACAAAGTTGTTTTTTTAATAAACCACATTTTTAGCAACAAATTTTGAATCACATAAAAGATTATAAAATTCTTTTTCTATTTGTTCACAAAAACGACATAGTTTAGAGATTGTTACCTCATTATTTTCTATGTTTTCCATTAAGCGCATTTTGGCTTCTCACATTACTTTTTCTTCATGAATCTTTTCCTCTAACACTTGTTAGGTGCTCAAATTTAGAGGCAAAGCTCTTATGCCAACTGAAGTCAATGTCAATCACAAGAACTGGGGTTTAAAGTTTAACCCTTTTAAAATTTTGATTCATGGGAATAATTTAAATTAACTCAAGATCAATCTTGGTTGAAACAAAATGTCCAGAATGTTATGGATAAGTTAGAAGTAAATAAAACAAATTAATTTATAATGAAGTATGATTTTTGTGTGCAAATAATTAAAGATAATGGATAAAAAGATCACACACAAAAAGTATATTGGTTCACCCAACTCGGACTAGTCCAATCTTCACAATTGTAGGATTTTCAATATGTGCTTCAGAACCATAATGTTCTCCTTCACACCTTTTCTCTTAATCACACCTTGATCTATTACAATCTTCACATTTCAACCTAGAAAGGATTTTTACAATCACCTTTTGGCCTTGAAAGAATTTTTACGAATACACTCAATCAAACATAAAAGATATGCTTGAGTTACAAATGATGTTTATGATAAAAATGTTTCGAATCTTGAAACTTCTCAACAGTTGTTTGAGATAAATAAAGACAAACTTAGTAAATGATGATACAAAAATATAGTGAAGAGTGCTGGAGTTTTCATGAAGAGTGTTTGACTTGTTATTACTTGTACAAGTGTTGGTAGAATTGTAAATTGAACTCTTGCCTTCATCTACCAATTGATCTTCAATTTATAGATGATAAAAGGCTTTGAATATTCAGTTTAAACTGAATATAGTCGTTGGAAACACTTCCCAAGTGACAGGTATATTTTAAAGCAATTAAACATGTGTTTATATTGTTGTCTAAAACATTATTGACAAACGAAGAACGCTATTGCTTTTGGATCAGATGGAATACGTGAATGAATGAGTGAACGAGCTGTGAAATATCAGTTGGTACTATTTTAAATCAAACTTATGTAGAACTTTATGCCAAATAATGTAAGTACAATGTACATGTGTCCTTGCTCACAACTCATCAATTTAGAGATCAATCCTGATATTTTCCACTATTGGGCATTCAACTCAAGTTCTGGGCATTGTTTGAACTAAATTGGTTTTACATTTAGAGTTTCGATGTTAACAAAAGTATTATATCAAAACAATATATTTGACTTCAAAGAGTATGAAAGAAGATTCATGTTTTTGAAGAAAATCTAAAATTAGATTTGATTCAAATTTATAATTGAAGAAAATCTAAAATAAGATTTGATTCAAAATTATAATTGATGAAAATATAAAATAAGATTTGATTCAAATTTATAATTGAAGAATTTTGACCAAGTTGAACAGAACAAAATCTATTGTATATAATTATATTGCTTTTTATAATGAAGGTTGTTAATTTGGGATAATTTGTGATGAAGACTGACAACCTAAACATATCTTGATTTAATGATAACTTTGTTCTTTTCCAAACTAGAATGTTCTTTGATTGATCATTATTGAATGTAGTGAAAACCAAAAGGATCTTCGTTTTTCTAGATTTCTATTTTTAATAAATCAGAATGATCTTTGTTTTTCATACTTCTATTTTTAATTAACCAGAATGATCTTGTCATCAATTTCCAATTTAGTTAAGACATGATTTGCTTTGATTTATATCATATCGTGATCATTGATTGTTGTATAAATGTATTTGATCACTTTCTTCATGAATATGCTATATTAAATATGTAATAATCATTCTCTTAAATAATTGATATATGATATATTCTTTTTGAGATTCTTTCATTATTGAGTAGATACTTATGCACTTTGATGATGTTATAACTTCTTGCTTGTTCACTTATGCAATTCATCTTCCTTAAATAAAACTCAAGTGCAATTATTAATTAGTAGATTACCATTCATAAAACTTAATCATTTATTTCATAAGGTTTGTTGTCATTAAAATTTACATGAAAAAAAAAAAGTTTTCACCTCAATATATCCTTCAAAAATTGAAGGTTATCCACTATAAGTTAAACTATAGTTAATTATTCATTTCAAATATCTTAATACTCTACTAACATCATGTCATTAATTTTTTTTTACTTGGATTACTTGTGTATCGACTTAACCTACCAACAACATACACTATATCATGTTTTGTACAAGTCATGGCATACATCGAACATCATATTACCTTTGAACAATCTAGTTGTTCTACAAAACATCATTAATATGGTTGTAAACTAACATTTAGCCAAATGTGGTAGAGACCAATTTGCAATCAAAATTATCAAATTTCTTTTGCATTTTCTCAATATAGTGGGATTGGGATAAATTAATGCTTGCACCATCTCATTTGATTTTAATTCCTACAATTACATCTGCTTCACCTAAATATTTTATATGTTTAAATATGTTTTTGGTCCTTGAAAATATGTTTCATTTTGATTTTAGTCCCTATAATTATTATTATTTTAAATTTATACATTTGCAAATTCTAACAAGTTTTAAAATGCTCATTTGTGAATCTTTTTTAGTAAAACAAACCAGTGATATGGCTAATTTTAGATGAAATGGCACATGGTGACTGTATAATTGTTGTTGACTAGACATTATTTAATATTTAAAATTAAAATTCATTTTATTAATTCATCTAATCATTTAATAAAAAACTTAAAATTAATTAATTAATAAATCAATTTAATAATAAAAACTCAATAATCGTCATCTCCAACCCTAAATTTTTTAATAAAAATTAAACAATCTTCATCTTCAAACCCAATTTCTTAATCTTCAAATCTCAAATTCTTATATTTGAACCCAAACCCTAAAAACTTCTTCATCTTCAAACCCTATAAATTATAGACAATAGAAAGCGTTTTATAAATTTATTTTTCAACAACTTCTCTTTGGATTTTATTTCTTGGGAAGATATCTTATTCTCTAATCTCTTTATAATCTCCAACATTTACCTTACTGGAATTGATATCTTAAGGCATAAAAAAAAATACATTGGTCAACAATATATATCATGAACAAAGCAATGTAAAGTCTCTCCACAAATGAATTTTCAATCATATGTATTCAAGAATTTTGATAAGTTATTTTGTGTTTAAGTAATAAGTTTTTGCTATTAACAGGTAGATGTGTCTAAAATCATATGACAATGTCATCTTATTATTAGTACTATTAATTTGTGTATAAACAGGCAATACTATTGTATTATATGACCGCAAGATGCTTCGGGACTTCAGAAAAGACGGGTACAATTGGAAAAATAAATTTTTAGGTTTTGAAGATGAAGAAATTTCTAAGATTTAGATCCAAATATACGGATTTGTGATTTGAAGATGAAGAAATTAGGCTTGAAGATAAAGGTTCACTACACCAAAATTACCCTTCTACAGCGCTTTTTTTAAGCCTTCCACAGCGCTTTTTCAAAACAAAAAAAAAGCGCTGTGGATTCGAGCGCTGTAAAAGATACAACAACGCTTCTAAAAAAGCGTTGTAAAAGGCATCTTTTATAACGCGCGCTTATTATGCACCTTTTACAGCGCTTGTTATAAAAAGCGCTGTAAAAGGCATACCCATATTTCATATATCTGGTGTACCTTTTATAGCGCTTTGCATAAAAAGCGTTGTAAAAGGCATACCCATATTTCATATACTTGGGGTACCTTTTACAGCGCTTTTCATAAAAAGCGCTGTAAAAGACATACCCATAATTCATATACTTGGGGTACCTTTTACAGCGCTTTTTATAACAAGCGTTGTAAAAGGCATACCCATATTTCATATACTTGGGGTATCTTTTACAGCGCTTTTTATAACAAGCGCTGTAAAAGGCATACCCATAATTCATATTTTGGTATGCCTTTTACAGCGCTTATTATAGAAAGCGTTGTTAAAGGTGTTATTTTTTTTTTTAAACCCTGTATATATTTTAAAAGCGCTTTTTAGCTTTTTATGGCATTTTTTTTATAAAGCGCTGTCTTTTATCTTTTTATCCAAAATTAGTTTGAACCAGTTCACACAACACAACCATAATCAGTAATTTACAACATATTCATATGCATGTATATTACCCTGTAACACAACCAGAACCAGAAACAGAACCAGAATCAGTTAAAACATAATCAATTCACACAATATGATACATATATATTACCCTGTAACACAGTAATTTACAACATAAGTAACTAAATATACATTGAACCTAATTTACAATATACTCATATGCATGTTTATATATTGTCCTATGATCATATACATATGATAACTATGCACCATATAATATTCAGATCCCTTGCCCAGCAGCATGCTATTTCCCAAAAAATCATATAATTTTCATTTCAAGCACATACTCACACCATTCCTCCTTTAATTCCATCAGATCTTGCTCAGAATATGATGGACTGGAATTTTCAAAGTACTGCAATATAAAAATTGAACATATTATATTAAGTTAGTATCAAATATATAGATAATTTATATATGAAAATCATATAATCAAAATATTGTACCGTTCTGGGATAATAGTTTTATTCTTGTCAACAATCTCCTTCATGAATCTCAATACACACAGTCGATGTTGTTTGTTTGACGAGGGCACTTTATTGGGATCCATGTAATATTATTAGACTTTTGCTTCGACACTGTCGCACCTCCTTGAGCTCGAAAAACTTTTAATTCACTATCGAATGAATAAATGTAATTATTTAAGCATGAACAAACACTTATTTATATATATGTGTAACAAAAATAAATGAATATTACTTACGTGTCGAACATAGTCTTTATTTCGGAGTGTTTGTTGTAATCGTCATGCACGGGATCCAAATAGTATATAACTTCAGAGACCGCATTGATTACAAATAGCACCCAATGTGCCCTACAACAACAAAAAATTGGTTAAGCAATTTTGTTTATACACAACTAATTAATTAAATTCTCATCAATTAAAAAGATAAAATTACGTACCCTAAATTATATGGTGCGAAGAACAATTTATCCTTTTCTTTATTTCCTAAAAACATATCTATAATGTATTTCTTTACATTATCTGGATCGAGTTTCCACATGGACATCTTATGCGGAGACAAGAATGAGTATTTATTTGACAATTTCCTCGTGCACACGACCTTCTCATGCAAAAACCTTCAATGAAAATTTTAAACTAGATTAATTACCAATACATTTAATTAATTACCAATAAATGCAATTAAAAGTATTTTTTTACCTTATATACAAGCACATTACAGTAGCATTGAGCTCCTTATGTTCGAGAAGTTCGTATACGTGCTCCTTGTCGAACATTTCCTCATACTCATATCCAAATATATCTTTATTCATGTGTATCATGCGCGAATCGTCGCTGCTGCACAGGTTCTTTTTTACTTGGATGTCAAGACACGCCCCGTATTTACCAAGGCGTGGCTGACTTATTTTAGGAGCAGCAGCAACAGCGACTGATTTCCCCCGATCCAGTTTTTTTCTTGCTGCAAGTTTGGCAGCTTTATTGGCCTCCGGCCTTTGTAATTTGGCAGCTCTATTAACCTCCAATTTTTGAGGTTTGCTGCTTTTTTTTGGATGTGCGGGTGATTTATTTATTTGGACCTACAAAAATGAGGTTAAATGTTAGTTTATTGAATCTGAAAAAACTGACAAAACTTATGCAATAAATGTGACAAACCGTTTCGGGAGACGTAACTGATTCGTTTCTGGGAGGGCTTTTAACGAGGGCAACAAGGTTCGTGGGCCATGCCACGTAACTACCAATAGCTTCGCCCAATGTCTGCATACCTCTGTCATTGTCCGGTATCGGCAACAGTGCAGTTGGTTCGAAAGCAACAGTAGGCGATACTTTGACATGGCCCGCAGGGATCGGAGTATTGTGCAATACTTCTCCCAAAGTATTGTACAATTTTCCTTTTCCCACCTTCCGATGAGTGGGCGAGGACAAGTATAGGAAACATGAAGTGACACCCTAAATCAATAGTTAAAACATAAGTACAGTTAATATATAATATTGTTTAATGCATAAGTAATTACATAAGCAAGTAAGTAATTAATTATCTCGGGAATAATTTTCAAACCGACGTTGCAACTCCCGCTTTCACTCTCCATTTGTATTTCACGTTGGAGCTGATCCGGAAGTTGCTTGTCTTTATTCGTATTCACTAAGAGTGCCACTTGCTCAGATAGGATTCTGAGCTTCTCTAATACTTCCTCGTTAGAAGGTTTTTGGTGCTTCTCTTGAGGAAAAAAGCTTCTGGGAGTTACGCCAAATCCTTCCCCCTAACTCGATCGGAATATTCAGGAGCATTAAAAACTTTGCCCAGAATGTCCCCGCAACTAGCCTTGTTGCCCTCTTCATTTTCAGAACTTTGTTCGATGGTCTCCTAAAATACATGTAACATTAAAATAGTTAAGTTCATTAGCATTTTTAAAATACAATATTAAAAAGTATTCAAGTTATAAATACAATATTGAAAAATATTAAAGTCATAATATACTTACACAAAGTTCTATTACTTTTTGGACATTTTCGTTATCAACCACTCCATCCTTATTTACACGAGCTTCCTTCCACAAGATATGACGACCCAACGGTTGATCGGATTGGGTCTCTTGTCGCTATTCGTTAAAACAAAATATTAGTTAGAAACTATAGTTTATAATACAAATTCCCTCATTATTGATGTTACATTGACTTACAAGATTTTGGTCTAGACGTGCATATCCCATACGTGATTATCTGTATGGGTGCATCGGATTGCTTGCCCTCTCGCGATTTGCCTTACTAATATTCTATATAAAAAATAGCAATTATGTAAAAATTTAAAATACCCTACGAATATGAACAATAAAACACACAAATGCTAACAAATTAATCACTTACGACAAACGCGGGGTCAAAACGTTTGGAAACAAATGCTTTCCATTCATCATTTGATATATAATGTTGATATATTTTTGGAGATTCAACAGTTGTGTTTCCTTCTCTATCTTTTAGATAGAAATTTGAGAGATGCGATCTAAATCCCCGATGGATTTTCCCAGCAACTCTCAAAATGTAACTCTTTCATCCCTCATCAAGGACAAAAGTCGTTTGCAATGAAAAAAATTATAAGTAAAGTATTTCAATGAAAATATTTATAAATGACAAAAGATTGGATCAAAAAATTTACTTGAATATCATTCCATATTATATCTTTGGCATCTTTCAACGCCTTATCTCTCCAATCGTCAATCGTAATTTGAATATTTTGTCGAACAACAGCCCCAATGTAACTTACAAACATTGCGCTGTTGGGGTCAATTGGCTGACCACTCTCATTCCACACAACCTAATAAACTCATATAGTAAGTACATGCTATTAAAAAAGCTAAAAAAATACACAGCAAACAGAGTATAGTATAGTATAACCTCAAACTTGGTGCCATTGCTCCTTGCTTTAATCACCTTTTGCATTATAGTTGCACCACGTTTGACTTCATTTTCATAAGCCTTAGAGGTGCCAACTTCTTCATTTTGACATTCTATTTCTTTGTTTGTATCCATTTAACTACAACAAGTTCAACATGCAGTTTAGTATAACATCAACAAGCTCAACATGCATCACGCATTATTCTAAACAAGCTCAACATGTATCAGTATATATATTTTAAACAAGCTCAACATGCATTTTAATCATTACAAAAAATAAATAACATCAATACCTGAATAATGGTTCGAAGAAAGATGAAATGCAAAGAAAAGAGCGAACGCAGAAATTTCACAGTAATAAGGTTCACAGAAAAACATTTTGAAGAAATACGTAATGAGGGTTACGTATTTCTATGAAAATATACGGTTCGAAATGATCTTGGATGGAAATAAGGTTCGAAATGAAGGAGATGATCATGGAAATACAGTTCGTAATGGATGGGATTATAGGGTTTGCAAAAGAAGAGATGAACGATGAAGGAGATGATAGTGTAGTTTATGTAATGAAGAGGAAACTGAAGAGGTTACTGTTATATATATAACTCTTTTACAGCGCTTTTTTATAACTCTTTTACAGCGCTTTTGCAAAGAGCGCTCTAAAAGGCCTAAACCTTTTACAGCGCTTGTTAAAAAAGCGCTCTAAAAGGCGTTCTTATTTAATTTTTTAAAAGGATCTTTTACAGCGCTTTTCCCAACAAGCGCTGTAAAAGACCTCATTGTTTTAGTATGTTAAATAATGTTTTTTTTAAAAGCCTTTTACAGCGCTTGTACACATAAGCGCTGTAAAAGGACTCTTTACTTTTATTTTTAAAAGTGTCTTTATAGCGCTTATTAGAACAAGTGCTGTAAAATGACTCTTTATTTTTATGTTATATGAATGTTTTTTTCAAAGCCTTTTACAGCGCTTGTTCAAAGAAGCGCTGTAAAAGGCCTTATTGTTTTTTTATGTTATTTTTGTTTTTTGTTATGTTATTTTTTAAACAAGCTCTGCAAAACCCACATAGTAGTAACTGGTCTCGTCAAACTCCACCTCAACACCCTTCCTCTTCCTCTTCACCAAAATCTCTTCCTCTTCACCAAACTCCACCTCAAAGTCCTTTTATGCATCTTCTTCGCAAACATCAAAGCTTACTCTTTCACAATTCAATCTCCACCTCAACACCCTTTTTATCAAAGCTTAAATTGTAACTTGATCTTTAGGTTCATTGCCATGTTGCGAAAAATGGGTTTGTTAACAATGTGTCTGATATTTTTGTTAACAATGGGTCTGATGTTTTTGTTAACAATGTGTTTTTGGGGATTCCCATGATGCGTACAAGGTGTTTGAAGAAAATCCTGTTAGAGAAAGTCATGTTAGGTATCTAATGAATATTATTTTTAAAGCACTTTACAGCGCTTATTCAAATAAACGCTGTAAAAGGTCTCTTTATTTTATTTTTCAAATATTCTTTTACAGCGCTTTATAAAGAAAGCGTTGTAAAAGGTCTATTTATTTTATTTTTCAAAGAGTCTTTTACAGCGCTTTTCTCAATAAGCGTTGTAAAAGGTCTCCATCAGACACCAATTACAGTTGAATACATTAAAGTTCTCCATCAGAACCACTTGGAAGGCCTTGGTTAGAATCTGAATTAAGTGAACTTTGTAAATGTAAGCTCTTTTAAATTACAAGAGTCTTTTACAATGCTTTATAATGTAAGCGCTGTAAAATGTATCTTTATTTAATTTTTAAAAGGGTCTTTTACAGCGCTTGTTAAGACGAGCGTTGTAAAATGTCTCTTTATTTTATTTTTAAAAGGGCCCTGTACAACGCTTTTTTTAAAAAGCGCTGTAAAAGGCCTCAGTATGTTATTTTTGTGTTTGTTTTATTTGGATTCAATATTGGATGATTGTAACTCAGACATTTATTCCAATCAATTTGCCAATAATTCAGATTACATGCATAGTTCTTAAGAATTGAAATTGTCAAAATTTACATAAACATGCACTTCACCAAAGACCCTTATCCCCCACCCATCAACCAAACTATCCAAAAGCCAAAAACTTAAGTCCTAATTGAATCACTGGTTATGCTTGCCTTCTTAGACAACAATAAAACAAGAATAGAACCAGAATAATTCAGATTATAATACCACAATAATTCAATAAAACCATAATAGAACCAGAATAGAACAATAATTCAGATTAGAACTGGAATAGAACCAGAATAGAACAATAATTCATATTACAACAATAATTCAAATTACATGCATGGCTTATATAAAACAATTAAATATGTACATTAAGATGCTCTTTTTCTTTTCATGGTGGGATTCACATTTGTTTGTCCATTTACAATATGAAACGATTGATTAATCCAAATTCCCTCATCATGATCATCTCTAAGATATAAACCGTCATTAGTTGAATCAATTTCATGTGGTTGTTGTGATGTTGCAAATAAAAGATCATTACCAACATCTTCATCATTATTGTTATCATCACTTATTTTATTGGTCGATAGGACAACAGACCATTTATCATCAGAAGGATCAGTGACATAAAACACTTGTTGAGCTTGCGACGCTAAAATGAAAGGCTCGTCCTTGTATCCCACCCTATTAAAATCCACAAGCAAGAATCTTGACTCATCAATCCGAACGCCATTATTATTATCGACCCACTTGCAACCAAATATGGGAACATGAAACATTGTGTAGTCTAACTCCCATATGCGCTCGATAACCCCAAAATATGATAGATTTGCATATATTGGGTTTTTGTCTTTTGCATTGGAGACATGCATCGCTTCAGCTACGAGAGTGACTCCACTATTTTGCATAGTGGTCTGATCATCTTGTTCTTTGGTATAAAATGTGTAGTCGTTAATAACATAACCAGTGTAAGAAAAGACATGTAAGCTCGGACCATTTGCTAGCCACCTCAATCTTTGTGAAATTGATATGGGGTCTATATCAAACTTTGACTTTATGTGATTTTTTAACCATGTTATAAAACTTCGATTGTGCTCTCGAGTTATCCAATTATGATTCCTATTCTTGTTCAAACGAGATAATTGATCCATGTGTATTGTAACATACGGTTGAACCTCATCATCATTGTGCAGAACATACAATTGTGTCTGTTCCCATTTTGTCCTTGATATAGTCAGCAGTCTCCTTCCAATTATCCCTTCTCCTGCTATTCTTCCCGAATGACGAGACATGGGAAGCCCTATGGATTCAACATTGGACAAATATTCAATACAAAATTCAGCAGCCTCTTCAATAATGTATCGTTCAGCAATACAACCTTCTGGTCAACTTCTACTTTTTATGTACTCTTTTAATATTTTCATATATCGTTCTATCGGATACATCTATCTCATATAAGCTGGCCCACAAAGTTGTACTCTCTTCACATATAGGACATGCACATTGACCTTTAATGCTATATCCTGATAAATTACCACATGTTGGACAATCATTAATTGTGCCGAACAACATAGCCCTCAAATTGAAACATTCTTTCTTATACCCATCATAAACTTCCACACATGTCTCCCACATATGTTTTAAATCTTCGATTAGAGGAGTCAAGTATACGTCGATATCATTACCCGGTTGTTTGGGCCCAGAAATTAACAGAAACAACATCATAAACTTACGCTTCATACATAACCATGGAGGTAGGTTATATATTACCAAAATCACAGGCCACGTGTTGTGTGAGATGCTTTGAAGACCATGTGGATTCATTCCATCAATAGAAAGTGCAAGTCTTAGATTCCTTGACTCTATCCCGAATTCAGGATACTCGTGATCAATTTTTGCCCATTGTGGGGAATCTGCAGGGTGTCGAAACATTCTATCTCTAATTCTTTCATCTGCATGCCATGTCAAGTGTTTTGAATCTTCTTCACTGCAATACATGCGCCTAAATCTTGGTATTATAGGAAAATACCACACGACTTTTGCTGGAGTAGATTCTTTCTTCTTATATCGAGAGACACTGCATTTCGGACACGCCTTAAGTAGTTCATATTCATTTCGAAATAAAATGCAATCGTTAGGACACGCATGAATCCTTTCGTAACTCATGCCAATAGAACACAAAATCTGTTTAGCCACGTAGGTTCGACTGGGAAGTTCATTATCATCTGGCAACATATCTTTTATGAGTGTTAATAATTTTGTAAAGCTTTTACCAGACCATCCATTACTCGTTTTTAAGTTGTACAACTTTAATATCGCCGATAGTCTTGTGAATTTAGTACAACCATTATATAATTCTTTCTCTGCATCACTCAACAAACTTTCAAACATTTTAGGACAATCTCGAAGATCTTCTTCAACTGCTTTTGCAATCTCATCAACTCAGTCATATTCATATGTATCTGTATCGAAGTCAGTTGAAGCATATGTCGAACTATTCTCAAAACTAATGTTTCCTTTTTTTTTTCTCACCATGTCTTATCCAACATGTGTAGCTTTGATCAAGTCCGTTACATATTAGATGTACTTCTAATTCATCTTCTCTAACACGTTTTCCAAAACAACATTTTAAACAAGGACAAACTACTCTATTCGGATCTTTTGCATTCTTCACTGCAAACTCAACAAACTCCTTCACTCCAATTTCATACTCTTTTGACAATTGATTGCTGACATCCATTTCCTATTCATATTATACCACCTATATAAATGCAGTTACAAAACTAATAAGTTTTCAATACATAACTAATAAACTAATAAGCTTTCAATACAAAACTAATAAGCTAATAAGCTTACAAAACTAATAAACTAATAAACTAATAAACTAATAAACTAATAAGCTTACAAAACTAATAAACTAATAAGCTTTCAATACAAAACATATCAACAAGTTTCAAAAATAAACCAATATCAACATATCTAATAACAATTTCAATACAGAAAAGATTTCAAAACGGAACATATCATGTGATATGAGTTTTTGACAATTTTTGACAATTTCAAAACATAACAGATCATGTGGTATATATGTGTAGAAGATATTTAAAATATAAAAGGTCATGTGGTATATATGTGTAGAAGAGATTATAAAGATTTTTTGACAAAAAAAATTAAAAAATACCTGAGACAGCGTAGATGGCTGCACAGTACGTAGAGGATATTAGGGTTTTGAAAGATGTAGAAGATATGATATGAGGGTTTCCAACGTATATAATCATTTGAAATATGCATTTTACAGCGCTTGTGAAAAAAACGTTGTAATAGGTAGTTAAATTCAATGAAAGCGCATGTATTTTACGGCGCTTGTGACAAAAGTGCATGTATTTTACGACGCTTGTGACAAAAGCGCTGTAATAGGTAGTTAAATTCAACGAAAGCGCATGTATTTTACAGCGCTTGTGGAAAAAGCGCTGTAATAGGTAGTTCAATTATTTGAAAGCGCATGCCTTTTACAGCGCTTGTGAGAAAAGCGCTGTAAAATAATACGCAAAAGCGCTTCATTTTACAGCGCTTTTTTGACAAGCGCTATAAAAGCCTTATTTAGTTATGCGCAAACGTTATAAGACATACAACATCGCATCTTTTACAGCGCTTGTCAGAAAAAGCGCTGTAAAAGGCTCTGTTATTTTTAAAATATATTTTCAACAGCGCTTGTGTTTACCAAGCGCTGTAAAAGGGGAGCTGTTAAATGTCATTTTTGGCGTAGTGGTTATTGAATTTTTACTAAAAAATTTGGAGTTGAAGATGAAGATTATTGAGTTTCTATTATTAAATTAGTTTATTGATTAATTAATTAATTTTAAGTTTTTTATTAAATGATTAAATGAATTAATAAAATGAATTTTAATTTTAAATATTAAATGTTGTCTAGTCAACAACAAATACACAATTATCATGTGACACTTCATTTAAAATTAGTCATGTCGCCATTTTTTTACTAAAAAAGATTCATAAAGGACTTTTTAAAAATTTGTTAGAATTTGCAAGAGTATACATCAAACAAAAAAAATTACATTGACTAAAATCAAAATGAAATAAAATTGCAAGAACCAAAAACATATTTAAACCTATTTTATATTAAAAATTTGAATATGAATATTTTAGTCTTTTCTGCCTCATGTAAATCATGCCAAATATTAACATATCATCCAAATATAAACAGTTCAAAACACATTTTTCATTATGAAATTTACAATAAATACACTTGACAGTTTCATTTATTTTGTATCCATTAGAGAACACAACTTGATCAAACTTTTATTGCTATTGTTTAGGTGCTTGTTTTAACCTATATAAAGACTTAGTCAATTTACACACTTCATGTTTTTGTCCATTGTTGATAAATCCTTCAAATTATTTTATATACACCTGATCTTCATCTAGGTTTTGAATTTGACAAAGTATTTTTTTTTTCTCTTTTATTGTTTTTTACTTCTTCTAGGTTCATAATTTTTCTCTTTTCTAGAGATGTGTCATATTTCTTATACTTCATGGTTCTTTTGAAATTCTTCCATCAAAGAAGTAGCAGAGGTGGCAAAATGGATGAATTGCATCGATATGGATTTTAGATAGATCAAAATAATTCATTAATTCATTTACAATCAACTAAAGTTCTTAAAAAATAACTCAATCAATTTATAAAAAATAAAAACTACCTAATCAATCCATTATTACATTTTAATGGATGGATATCCATCCAATTCACTTAATACTTTTTAATATTATAATAAATTATATACTTATTATTATTCCTAAAATTATTTGTTTATTATTTACAAATAAATAAATATTAGTAAAATTGTTTTCATATTATTTTTTAATATAAAACTATTTTAAAAATATTAAAAATTCTGAAAACCACTATTTTAACTATTTTAAAAAATAGTTCTTTTATATTATTTTGAAAAAATAGTTTATTATTATTATTTTTTAAATAGATAACTAATTTATTAATTAATAATTAAATAATAAAAGTGGTGGTTGACGGTAGTGCATCGTTAGCCACCACTATTAAGAAAATATCTTCTTATTAATAAAATTTTGCTTTATAATAAAAATAAATCATAATTTAAATTGTTTTTTAAATATAATAAAGACATTATTATAAAATAATATTCAAAAATTTTGATTTTTCTATAAACAAAATTAGAATTAAATAGTTTTAAAATAGTTAAAAAATGATTTTAAAAGTAGTTTATAAAAAAAGTTAGATAAATATATTGTTTTTTCTTAAAATTATATATATATATATATATATTTAAAATGTAAGCCATTAAATTTTATTAAATTTGAGAAAAAGTTGAATGGATTTGAACGATTCATATTTTTAAATGAATGGATTGAATTCAATTCATTTAAATTTATATTAGACAGTGGATATGTTTATAGTTGGATGAATTGGACAGATGATAGATAATTAGATCAAATTTCCATCCCTAAAAAGGAGTTTGTCTATTATGAAGGATACAACAATATTTTCATCCACAAGCATTTGATGTTGTTTGTAGTTATTAAGTTTGCATTAAAAAAAATCATGCATTTGTTTCATTATAGATCTATTATCAACCATTTTATAATTACTGAAATGAGAAACAAGAAATTTCTTACTTGTAATATTTTCTTGCATATATCTTGATTCCAATTTCTTCCATAGTTCCTTTGTAGAATGACTACTTTGATATATATTGAACAAGAAGTATGCAATATTGTTGAGAATGTAATTCATAGTCATCATTGTTCCACTTCTGCCTCTCTTGTTTCTTCTTCCTTTTTATAATGACATTGTGGTATTTAGAACATACACCAACTTCAAAGTTATAAGAATGAATTTCTTTCTTTTTTTTTGCCAATGGTTAAAGTTGTTTCTATTGAATTATCCTACTTGACAAAATCAGAAGTCATATCTTTATTTGTGATGCAACCCTTGATTAAAAACAATCAAACTTAAATATTATTGGATTTTGTTGGTGAAGATGTTGCAACACTTGAACGTTGATGTTGATTGCACTTAGAATTTTAAAGTGTGTGTATTACACTAAACTTTAAATTCGATTCTCCCCACTAATCAAATGCAAATGTGATGAACACCAAATCTCCTCCAGGATACTTGGAAAACCCTCAATGTATTTTGTACTAACACATCAAGTCTATCTTTCAGTAGTATTTTACAAAATAATGTTTCCTGCACTTCATTCATGCATTAGAGAAGAGAAATATGATTTAGCATATGAAAAATAGATGAGAAAATGTTGATTGTGATGACCAAATTTGTGTTATTATGTGGCCTAGAATAACACAATTTATAGAAACATATACGATACTCTAAGAAGAGATACAACTTTTAAAAAAAGGTTATATAATTTAATTTACAAATAATCATATAGTTCAAATGTTTCATACGAATAACGGCCTAATGGTTACTATATGCACTAGTTCATACATGTACCAATTTTGAATCGTGGGTTTTGCGTTTTTGATGTTTTAATATTCAAAATTAAAAACTTAATAATATTAAAAACAATTGTGCTTGGGGATCGAACCCACAACCAACAATATTGATGTTGATATTGATAAATATGTATATGTATTAACATAGTCTACTCTAACATTTTAATATTTTTAATGAATTGTGAATGTTTAAATACTTGAATGTGAGGTTTCCCCATGATGGCTAAGTCTCTTATGCAAAAAGTAATTCTAATGATTCTCCAATGTCATATTTATAATGAAGATTTTGCATTCATTACTAGGATAGGGTTTTGGACTCAAAACACAACCCATAATAATTGATTAACACAATATCCTATTCAATTAACTGCTAAATTACAACACTTTAAGACGTATAATCATCCTATATTGATGTCTAGACATTCAAACATCTAACAAATTGTACATATGATACAAACAAGACCATACAAATGGGGATGTGGCAACATCTACTTCAAACAACTTTCCAAAGCTTTGTAACCAATCTTTCTGTCTAATATGTAGTGTTGCAGTAACACTTATCTTCCACGGATGAAATACAAACAAGACCATACAAATTGGGATGTGACAACATCTCCTTCAAACGATTTTCCAAAGATTTGTAACCAATCTTCCTGCCTCATATGTAGTTTTGCAATAACACTTGACCTCTGTAGATAAAATATTCATGATTCCTCCTTGTTAAAAAGAATGAATGTTGGGATATGTGAAGACTAGTATCTTCCTCTTCATTGATATTACCTTTGAGCTCTTCATGAAAAACATCCACAAACCACTCCATCTTAATTTTGATTTGTTCTTCCATATGGTAATTCACTTCTTCTATAGACCTAGTCATAATATCTTTGTACTCTAGAGGTAAGGATGAGTCGTTAGGAAAAAGTGTTTTTCACCTTTGGGATCCTCGTTAATTGGGACTCTATGCTAATGGACTGAGAACATTGCTTCGTTATCGACCCTAATAGGGTTAAGTTAAAAAAGAAAAAAAAAACCAATATATTTATGTAAGATTAAAGTCATCATTGTATGTTTGGACAAAATTACTTTGTGGTACAAAAAAATCACAGGGAAAGTCTACTATGTTTTCAAACATGGATATACAATCATAAAGCCTTTATTGAAGCACTTCAAAATCCAAATCATATCTTCAAATTTCAGAAAACCTTATATCAAATGTCTTTGTCCAAAAAAATCAATAACATAGGAACAAATACAATGAAATTTTATGATATGATTCTTCCATTCTAAAATCAAACAACACAATAAAATCTCATCTATTTTGAACCTATTTGGATTCACTTGTTTGAGTTTATCTAATAACATAAATACTCACAAGTTTATTTGAGAGAGCTTATAAAAACTTCTTATGACATATCTATAAGTTGTTTTCAACTAATATTCAAAAACTATCTATAATAGCTTATGAAAACAACTTATAATTTACATAAAAGTAGTTTCTTTAATTTATCTTGTGCTATAAAAATAGCTTATAGATAAACGCTTATGTTATAAGTTGTTAAGTGAATTATTTATCCAAAGAGAGTCTTTGTCTTTAAATATTTTTATATTGTATATCTTTATAT